>CM076648.1:25995835-26041827 GCA_038496675.1 Rachycentron canadum | reverse complement strand
AGAGAGAGAGAGAGAGAGAGAGAGAGAGAGAGAGAGAGAGATACATCATATACTCTGATGGTTTTGTTTCTTGAAAAATGTAATTACATTGCATACATACTGCATGAAGAAGATTTAGATAACAAGGTGATGATAAAGTGCTGCATCTTGACCATGATATTACATTTGATAAAAGAACATATTGTTTGAGTTTTTATATGCGAAAATGTCAAGTTCACATCGGAAGTGAAACATCCTATATGTCATGTGAACTAATCACATGTGGAATGCTGCTTTGTTTTTTTTCATTCATCTCATTACTCATCTTTTTCTTTCTTACACGTTACGTGATGCCAAAGTGTTATGTTTTCTAATCCCGCACATTGTGACTTTGAGTTAGTTGCATAAAATTGTATTAGCACACAGAAGTTACACCTTCGATCTTCTAATTGCATGGGGCAGGAAAGGTCAGAGGTCTTGTCTTGTCTGTCCATCTATCCATCAATCCATCCGTTATCTATACTGTTTATCCATGCAGGGTCACTGTATCAGCTGACAGTGGGCGAGGGGGGGGGTTACACCGTGGATGGGTCGCCTGTCTATGGGCAATTTAGAGTCACCAATTAACCTAAGGTGCATGTCTTTTAACTGTGGGAGGAAGCCAGAGCACCCAGAGTGCGCCCATGCAAGCAAAGAGAAAACATGCAAACTCCACACAGAAAGACCCCAGGCCCGGGGATCAAACATGGAGCCGTCTTGCTTTGAGGCCACAGAGCTAACCATTGAATCACCATACCGCCCTTTCTCTACTATAATGCCCATAATATTTCAGCAATATGATACATCACAGTTTTTTCTTGTTCTTTTTTTTTAGTTTGTCACAGTACCGTCTGAGACCTGCCCCGTTCGCTAAAGACAATATGATGTTGTCAGTCTCTTCATACATGCGTTCCTGGTGTTTCTTATTATATTTGCTGTGATGCTTGTGCCAAACTCAAAGTCTTTGTTTTGACATCAAAGTTTTATAAAATTCAATAATAGGTAGGATTCTTCTGTGCTTCTGATAACCCATTTAAACCCGGTTTGTTTTTGGCTTTCTCACAAAAAAACAAAAGTGTTTTCTGTCTGAAATGTTTCCTCTGGAGACGCACACACACACACACACTTAGGTAAGCATCAGCAAAGAAAACTTCATTCAACAAAGAGTAACACACACTCATCACCACACCACTCTAAACACTGAAGAGGAGCACAGACAATGACACAAAGAGGGAAAGAATGAAGAAGGAAGCTCTTGAAAACCAGATGAAAAATTAGAACTAGGAATGACCACAATCAATTCTGAAACACTGCACAAAATTAATTAGGTTTCTGCATGGAGGGTGTGTGTGTGTGTGTGTGTGTGTGTGTGTGTGTGTGTCATTTGTCTCTGTGCTTCTCCACTGTCACTATGCTGTTGAGTAGAGGGAGGGTGGGTGGGGGTGGGCAGCCCTCTCTCACCCCACCTCATCCCTCTTCAGCCCAAATGATTAACTACAAATTACTGATCTCACAACACAACTTGTGTGTGTGTGTGTGTGTGTGTGTGTGTGTGTGTGTGTGTGTGTGTGTGTGTGTGTGTGTGTGTGTGTGTGTGTGTGTGTGTGTATGGGAACATACATCAATATCAATAACACTGGCAAGTGGTGACAGGTTAGTCACATGTATTTGTCATAAACACAGCTGCAGACAGTTACAAACATGTAGGCTCAGGCCAGGACACACCAGCATTTGTAACGGTGGCGTTTCTGATTGAAATCACTTCATTTCCATGGAATTGGCACAAAAATTGCCATTTGGCAAGGCTTTTAGTGTACAACTTTTTAAGTAGACCTTAAGTCGTGTTTCATATGCTCTTCTTATACACAAATTAGCTTTGTTTTTTTTAAATGCAAGTAAACCAAGTGGAAACCTCTGGGGGTGAGAGGTGGCAAGGCAAGTTTATTTGTATAGGATCATACACAGAGGTCATTTGGGGAATAAAAGAAACATAAAAACAGAGGTAAAAAGCATAACAAGAGAACAATATAAAACAGAATGAAAACATATATAATAAAACAGTATATAATTAAAGAGCAAGATTAAAAAGTGAAATTAAGGCAGTGGAGAGTAGTGCAGTTTTTGGCTTCCTCTTTAAGCCAGTTATGGTTTTGGGCTGATTTGAAATTTATTGGGAGCTGGTTCCAGCAGCATAGAAAGACATTTCACGCTGACTGGGTTTAACTCTAGTCACCGCTAACTGACCGGCTCCTGCAGATCTATTAGACTAAGTACCAAAGTACCAAAAACTGTAGTTCCTCTGATGGTTACTAGAGTTTGGGTCCAAAAGCGAGCCGATCCCCTTAGATTGTCATGTTAAAATGTTCATCTTTACAGCAGAAATAAAGATGTTTACAGTTTGGTAAAAAATAAACAAAAGTTTAGGTCTCGACAGCCTCCTCCTTGATGACAGCTGTATAATTTACATTTTTGTATAACTCACCTGTTTAAATTTTATACATAATTTTATACATTTCAACTTATACATCATTGATGGTGTGTGCACAAGTCTGGGCTACACACGGCTCCCTTGTTGTTTGGTCACCAGAGAGGTCGGCGGAATCAGGGTTAGTTAAACCCCTTTGAGCTTCAGAAACCTGTGGGTGACGTCATGGTGGCTACATCCATCCTGATAGACAGCGTATGATGTTAAAAATGCAATTGACTCCCTTTCTGTTAGAGTTAGCTGCTAGCCGTCATGAAAACTAATAAAATGGATCTGATCTCTTGTGCAGGTCACAGCTCCTGTCAGTGTCAGAGCCTCCGTGTGAAACACTTGGGCACAGTAAATGTGTGCTTAAAACATAGAAAGCACAGCCCTAAGTGCTGGGCATTGCATGGCAGCAAGCACTAGTTAGCATAGCTATTCTGTGATGTAGCCACAGTGTTTCTTGTGTAACAATACCACGCTGGGCACATGAGAGGTCTGTGTATAGTGTTAATGAGCGTCATACGTCAGACGTAGTGCATTCACCCCTGTTGACTGGAGCTGCAGCCACCTTCCTGTGACTACTGCAGTCATTTGACCTGGGACTGGATGCTGATTATACTCTTTCACAGTGAAGACCAAAGCCAGATGTTAGCGGGTGTTTTTTTGTCTAGTGGGAAAGGGGCTTTATGGAGAGTTGCCCATATTTCTCAGCAAATGCGCTCTCATGCGGCTGTGGGTCTCTGGACCGACTGTGCTTGGTGAGTGGAGCGGAGCAGCGGCACGTTCAGCCAACTATTCAGCAAGCAGACAAAAACACCAGTGTAAATCTAATGACCAATCCCCGTTCCTCATCCTCTGGATTGTTCTCAAGGGTTTGACTTTTGACTTGACAATTTCAGGAGTTTACACTTTTGTTTCATAGTATATTCAACATCCTCCATGAAAATAATTAAAATTACATTTACTTGCATAAAGAGATGGCTTGAGAAATAATTACACCTAATCATAAAGCTAGTTGGAATCAGTAAAGTTTAGCTTGACTCTTTAATTTAAAACTAAGTGTGCAATGATGTAATGAATATGCAAATTAGTGTGTGACTTAATCTAATCTTTTGAGCAGGCTTTTGCTACTTTCCTTTGGAAACAAAGAGCAGAGTCAAAAGTAGTGAAAGTGGATCACATCAGCTGTGTCACCACCTACTTTTATAATTCTGCTCTGCTGGGAAAGACTCCACAAACATGGATTAAATGTGTTAAGGTGCTATCACAATGAATCCATCAATTCCAATCTTTCTGATTAAATCCAATTTTCCGATTAATCTTTGTCTCCAGCAGCCAAAACAGACCTTATATACTGTAAATGCACAGGAGCACAGATGACACAATGCACTCCTGCTGATGAATACTTGATACTTGATGGTCGTTGGTGGTAATGTCTCAAGAAACAGGTCAATGAAGGCAGCAAAGGGGGGAAAAAAAGTGTGTGAAAAAGAAGACGTAGCTGAAGACCGCTGTAAACAACTGATGCCATTGCGTCATATTTGCATCCTTCCTAGTGACATTTACATGTTTGCTTCGCTCCTCCTGTCTGTGTCACATAAACCGTATTTTAATGCAGCTGAATTCACAATAAAGCGTCTCATTTTCATATTTTCCCATTTTGGGAACATGTATTTATGCTCATTAAGACTACAGGTTAACTTCCAAGCCATTTTCAAGCTGCTGCTCTGCTGCTAAAATCCGGATTTTATAACCACAAGGACAAAATCACCAAACACATAGATTAAAGACGGCGCTGTAATTTGGCTATATTCAGTTAATGATCACTCAGAGAGAAAGTTGGAAATGACAGAATATCAGCGCTCAGCCTCCATCTGGGTAACAAAATGCTGCTCTGCCTCTCTGCCACTCACTGAATACGGATTAACCATTAGGGTAACTGGGGGTTACTCAGGAGCCCAGGATCCCTGTAGGGCCCAGGGCAGTGAGGGCATAAGCTTTCAATTTAGCTTTTTTACCTGAACCTGTCCTGTGGAGCCGTAGTAGTGAATGATGACATATCTTTCCCAGCTGTCGGGAAAGCGAATGTCGTCAACAGCTCAACTAACGTGGAGGTAATCTGATGTTCAGTATGACTTTTGTTCACCGGCCATACGGACAGCTAACATTAGCAGTTCGCAGAGAGACAGTGACAGGTTGTTCTTTTTTTTTTTTTTTTTTGATAAAAAAAGGGCTGATGACCAAAATGTCACTCTATTTTATCCTTTCTGTTTCCTTTATCTCAATGGTGGTGCTATAAAAATGCTCCTTCTCATAATTTAGGAGAGGTTCTTTACTTAGTAGTCGCATCTCGTTTTTGTCTTGTCTCTGGATGTCCTGTGGTGGCTTTATTAAATTAAATTATAGAAAGTTCCTTTTCATTATGATGGGGCATTTGTATGTTGGTGCGTGGGGGTACAATGTCAATGTGCTACTGCATAGACTAGAGTATCTACAGTGAGAGCGGGCGTAATGGAGACTCTCAGTGTCAAAGGTTTGTCCAAAATGCTGCTAGATTTGTCGCTAGGTGTTTTTTTCTGTCTTTAAATGTAGAGAAAAACATATAAAGTTGACAACACATTAGGCTGTAACTGCCCCCAATAGAAACTGTATCAATTAATTTCGAAAGCACAATGACCAGTGGGGAAACACCCCATTGGCGTAAGATCACTCAACTCTATTATTCACACTCACTCACTCAGTCACAGACATTTGTGATTCTAATGTTGGCCCCGCTGTTGCACTCCAGCCAAAAAAGGAAGCAAAAACACACATTTTTTAGGCCTCAATGATACACACATTGCATTTGGTGCAAAACACTTCACGTTTACCTGTGTTTGTCTACAAGAAAGCTAGATGGCTCCCCAACTGTTATTTAGTTTCCTGAATTCTGTCTGCCAGGGCTAGCATGTTAGCAGTTAGCTTATCAACCACAGTATCCCACTGACTTGTTTTGTTAAACAGATGTAGTTACAGACATTCAGTCCCATTTAAAGAGACATACATTCTCACACTTGCACGACACACACACACACACACACACAGATACACTACACACAAATGGGGAAGGTATAATACTCTCAGTGTCTTTCATTCAGTACTTTGCACTGTCAGTAAAGATATGCCACTTAAAACAGTGAACCTTCTGAAGTCCTCATCAGAAGAGGCCCACACTTTCATAAAGCTGAGATGCAATTAAATAGAAAAAAAAGATGCTTTTATCAACACAGCACTTCAACGCGCGCGCACACTTACGCACCCTCCAGCTTCCTACCCTGTGAACTTCAATCCGTCGCTCTAACTTGTGGACAAAAGGGACCAGAATTTCTTTGGAGTGTGTATGAACGAAAAAAAAAAAAAAAAAAACATGACGTCTCGACTTGTCGGGAAGCGAGGGCCCAGACGGTTCCAGCGCTCAGGGGGCCTCCATGATCTGATATCTTTTTAATTAACGGTATCCCATTCAGCCACTTGAAGGAACAAAATAAAAAGGGAAAGAGAGAGAAAGGGGGACAGACTTAAGTTTTGACAGCTCTAATTAATGTGCATGGAGGCAAAAAAAGCGCAAAAAAAAAAGAAACAGGAAAAAGACGAGCTGATCTCATAGCGGACTGGTGAAGGATTCATTAGACAGGCCGGCCGTCTGAAAGACATCAAAAACTCCTCTCTCTCCCTCCCTTCCCCTATACTTGTTTTTTCAGTCTTTTCTCTCAGACTCAGAGGACTTTTTTTGAAAGAAAGTGATGGAAGAAAATGGAAAAAGAGGAGATGAAAAGAGAAAGACTTGCTGAGGATAGAAGAAAAATGAAAGGAAACAGAGATGGGAGGATAGAAAAGAGGAAGAGATGGAGGTGGAAGAGGACGTGGGGGAGTGGGGGAAGGAGCCCAGAGCTGCCACTTCACAACAGGGGAGATGAATGACTTTTTACCTCTGGACACTGGGCCTTAATGAAACCTCCAGAGGCCAAACAATGGCACCTCTGACACACACACGCACACACACACACACACTGATGCACACTTACAAAAGCAGACACTATATGTAGGTAGACTCACAATCACACACATACACACATACACACACACACACACACCAGTAGACAAACAGTACTAGGGACAAACACTTGTTCATGAACACACACACACACTGGAAATATAAACCCTATTGGGTGTACACACATGCTTGCTTACACACAAAAACACACAAATGCGCAAACATTCAGGCATATTTGCAATGTTGATACACACACTCACACACACACACAATGCACCATAGGACACAAACTACCACAGAAAACACAATCTCTCCATATGGAGAGAGAGAGAGAGAGAGAGTGTCTGATTGTGTTTTCTGTGGTAGTGTGTGTCCTGTGGTGCATTGAGTGTGTGTGTGTGTGTGTGTGTGTGTGTGTGTGTGTGTGTGTGTGTGTGTGTGTGGAGAGACCCACACACACAGCCTCCCTGGGTGAAGCAGGGCAGAGCAGCATTGGTGATGGTAGAGGAGACAGAGTCAGAGACATGGAGGCCACCTCTGGTAAAGCAGGTCAAAGGGACTGAGCTCCCTTAGCAACCCAACATCCCACAATACCATCATAACTGCATGCCCCCCACCTCCTGCTGCACACACAGAAACAGCCTATTATCTAGTCTACAATCAAGTGTTTCAGAATTGTACGTTGTTACAGTTCAATCACTCTTGCACTATACAGTGCAGTTATAAAAGCCGCACAGTGTGTATATATATATATATATATGCTGTTGTACAGGGTTACATCATGGGAAATGCAGGACCCAGTGTTTTGGGGAATAGGCCCATACAAAACATCTGGCTGATGCCTCTTTAAACCAAAGGAAGGACTTTTCTCTCACTTTTTAATGGTAGACTGTTAGTAACAATGGCCAAACATGAATATGAGAGTCAGGTTTAAAGTAAAATGTCCAGTAACGCCCTTGTGGCCTATTACTATAAGGTACTTAAATGTCTCACTTTTCCCATGAAGATCATAGAAGTTCAATCCAAAAACAATAAAATATTGGACTTATTTCCTTACACTTCTTAACCTTCAAAATACTTCACAATGGACTCCCATGGGTCTCTCCAGTGCTTCAACTTTGGAAATAAATTGTCCTTGAAAAGCTATATTAAGTCCAAGTGTCTTGAGGTCGCGGTCCATCCCGCTCAGTTATGATGATAACCTTTTATCCGGCGCACTGCTTCAGAGCTGAGAGGGTTGAAAAGTTTCGGGACTTGATTGATTCCTTCCAACTTCCCCGGCCTTTTCCAGACTACATTTACAGAGTCAATCACCGGCGGGGAGTGATTTATTGGCACTGCTGGCATTTCCGTGGTACACCGCCACCACCCACCCACCACCACTACCTCCCAGTCCATCCATCCCTCCCTTAATACCTTCAATTAATGCATCAAGGCAAGCGCCGGGTTATCGTTCCCCATCCTCCTCCACCCTCCACTCCTGCACTCCGACGTCCTTCCATCCCTCCGTCCCTCTCCATCATTCTCAATTAAAGGGAGCTGGATGGGTAGCTCTTATCTGCACTTATGAATATGCAAGCGACTCTTATCCGCTCACCAAGCGGCAGGTAAAATGGTTACTGGGTGCTCCACGCACTGCATAGAAATGTGTTTGGGGTTTGGATGTTGACGCGGTATAGACAGGAAATACCTTGATCCCTTCATCTGTTGTGCAGCCAAACTTCATTCAGTGATAGTTTGTTTCCCGACATTTTACACATCACATATACAGATTTTCAAAATATTTGCTTCTTGTTGTCCATATTTACTTTACGACAAATTTCAGTTTTGAGGCAGATACAACAGTGAGGACGACTTGAAAGAGCATGTACTTTCTTTAAGACCGAAGTATGTCTAACTGACGGGTGATGATTCATTTTCAGGAAATATTTTTTTGCAGATTTACCTTTTGTTTCATTTTACTGTTCTATCTATGAGCATTTGTTTTGGTCACATGTTGCATATGTGAATGTTGTGAGTAGTCTGATGTAACACAACACTTCAAGGAAAACTGAAAATACAATAAAAACTATTGATTATTCAACTGTATGACCTCATACAATCATATTCATATCAGTTGAGAAAAATTGATAATAAAGTAAAAAATATATATATGTACATATGGAACTACTGGGTGAAGGATGTTGCCAGTATGATGACAACATCCTTTCATTCCACGTCCTCGTTGATAATAAATGCTTTAAAAATTCACCTTTTCCTTCCAAAAAAATACAGAAAAAGGGAAAAGACATTAGTTTCAAGCACAGAGCAGTAAACTGTGTTTATACAGTTAACTTGCATCACTAAGTATTTCTTTGGGTCTGCACTTCACGGTGTCATAAACAGCAGACACAAAGCAAATTTCAAATAAAACCCCTTCACACAATAAGTGACATCTTTAATAAATTTTGCATGGGGGGGGGGGCATCATCAATGTTAGATCATTAGTTTAGTCCTTGTTTGAGACACATGCAGCATTTGGAGGAGGAGTAAAAGAAAAGAGTGAAAAAGAGAGAGATTTTTTTTTTTCCACAACAGAGGAGAAAGAGAGCTGAGGATGAGGGGTTTCAGTCGTGGTTAACAGCACCATCTATGGGATGTTTAAGGAAGCAACTGAGAAAAATTAAATTAAAATCACACCTTCCTTGATCATTAAAGAAAGGATCTTATTGTGTAGCGGGGGAAGCAAGGAGTGGAGGCAGGTGTGGCGAAAAAAAGAGAGAGAGGAAATGAAGAAACAGCAGACAAGGGGAGGGGTGGGCAAAGCACAAGAAAGGAAAGACGACCAAGAAAAAGAAAGAAAGAGGATGCAAGGAAAGACAGTAGAATAAGGCATAGAGGAATGAGGGAGGAAAGTCAGCTGTAAGGAAAATAGTGAAAAAGTCAGAAAATGCAAGAGGAAAAGGAAAGAAAATGTAATTACAAATTAAGGTGGTAATTAAGGATGAAGCAAAAGAGGGGAGAGGAAAAACAAGTAAAAAAGAAAGAAGATATGGAGTGAATGAAGGATAAATATAAGAAAGGATGGTATAAAAAATGCAAAAATGAAGTTGTCAAGACCTAATATATGAAAGAAACAAATGATAGAAGAAGAGGGAAGAGGGATGGAATCAAGGGAAAGGCTTTTTATGCCTCTATTCAAGAAAACTGTGTTGTTGTATTATCACCTCATGTACTGTGCTTAAGGCCTCGAGTAAGTTTGACACCTGACTGAACCTCGACACCCCCCTCTGTCTCTTCGGGCTGTCTCATTACCCTGCAGACCAAATGGAGGACTGTTCCATGTCAGGGGGGATACGGGGGAGAGGGGACGGATGGAGAGGGCCTGCAGCCTCGGTGTCACTCACATCAGCAGACGTGTCAGTGAACTTGACATATGTCTGATATCTATGTGACACACACACACACACACACACACTCCATACTGCCTCATTGCCAAGGGCCCACCGTTGGCTACTCTCTCATTTCACACACTTTAGAGCTGTAGCCTCAGGCAGCCAACAGGCCAACCCCCTGTTTCAGATCACACACACACACACTCTCACTGTGGGCACAAATACAGGATGCCAATCCCACTAACACGCTCAGTTTAATGAGCACTCCATATATATACATATATATATATATATATATATATATATATATATGTATGGACATGTTTGTGTGTTTATTTGAAATATAGGCCAAAGTATTTCCTCTGAATCACACAAATGAGTTATGATTCCATCAGTATGCATATACACATAACCCAGAACAGATGAGTGTGTTTGTTGTTTGTCATCACAGCTATAAGATCAGTGGTGAAACTAATCTGATTCAGTTCAGTTGGATACCACATAGTTTTCTATCCAAGGTGATGAGAAAGGTGGCATATAACATTATACATTTTATTATCATTTACCTGTAAAATTACACAAATGAGTTCATGTTTAATGTCAAAAAACAACTTAGATTTTTCTACTATTGAGACAGATTTATTTTAATCATTGATGAGGAGTTGTGCAAATGAGATTTCTCATTAATTAGTGAGCTTTAGACACACCCAGGCACCCCTTGTTTCCAGTCTTCATGCTAAGCTAAGCTACCTTGCTGCTGGCAGCTGTAGCTTCATATTTACAGTGCATTACAGAAATGAGTGGTATAGATATGTCTTCTCAACTCAACTCAGAGCAAGAAAACAACACTTATTTTTCCTAAAATGTTAAATCCTTCTTTTAAAGGGGTTTCTGTGCTTTTGAACACGGTTTCAGGTGGTGGTGATTGTCGCTTGACAAGTGCTTCGGCAATCATTGCGTTTACAAGACTTTAATACACAAGGTCATAATACACACTTTGAGCAGCGCTACGTCTTTAGGGCCGATTGGAGGCCACAGTGAGTCACCATCTGAAAGTGACGGGACCAGCTAGTAAAATGTATAAAAAGGGCCTTTAAGGGCCCTGCACATGTGCACCTCCGCGGTGAGCAGTAAAGGATTTGTGCTGCGCATTAGGGCATCTAGCTGACGACCCTACTGTTCTGTTCACAACCTTTTCTTTGGCCACTTCAAGGGAGCAGAAATACGTCCACTTACTAGCTCAACATACACATAACAACATTAGTATTCATTTTGAGTCATGTGTCTGACACCCTGATGAATGTAAGTACAATATTCACTCTACCTTTTAGTTCTGGTTTGGTCTCCACCAACTACTGAAAATAATATCTGGCTCTTTAGCTGCAAACTCCTCAGCGATGTTCACCAGCTAATCATCATCTTTATCTGGCTGCAAACTTCGAAAAATTCAGGCACACGTTTCAGGGATTGTTTCATGTTTTTTTTTTTTTTTTTTTTTTTTTTTTGGTGCATGGTTAATTCGAATAAATCATTTGTTTCTGCTATGTTTTATTATCATATATGTTCTCTATATTCTTCCTCATCCACCTCAAAGAATTGGAAAAAGCTTTGAATAATGCTGAGGGTATTTGTTTTAAGCAACTTTACCACTTCCACCCAGCCTTTACAAGTGCTCAACTCAATATACGATATCATAATTTGCAAAAAAAATAATCGCTCATCAATTAAAACCCAACCAGCGTTTCCCCTTTCCCTTATATCTATTATGCTTATGCTTGAAATTCTTTACCTCCAGGTTGATCACACCTGATGTCTTCCTATTTCATGGCAAATAAAAATCAAATTTTGCCACACCATTGCTGTTCCTGCCACTTATTACCAGCCTCCTAGTTCACCCCAATTAAACATGAGCTCTGGCTGCCCTTTATGAAACATCACCTTCCTCATGACAAATTAAACATTACTAGTAGAGCTAAAGATTGAATTAAAAGAACCCCTCTCTCTCTCTCTCTCTCCCTCTCTCTCTCTCTTTAACTGTTCTTCCAGTCAGCAATAACCCCAGCTCTAATTAGCAGCAGGGCTGAATCTCCAGACTGATTTGGTTCAGGCCAATTTGTCTGTATTATTACCTGGGTGACATTCAGCTCTGCTGCCTTTACATATTTGCAGGGTTTACTCTCTAAAAAACAGATTTTACACCCTGCAACAGAGGAAACTGATCTCGTATCTTATTGTGAAATGCAGCTTGACAGAAATTATGAAGATGTGTGACAGTTGGATAAGCTTCTATCTACAGATCACTGAGTGTAAGAAAATGGGGTGCAAGGTCCAAATTTTCTGATTAAAAATAATTTATATTTATAGTATGAAAACTCCCATGAAAACAAAAACTACCGAACTGAATGTGTTGGTGTTAATATGACTGAATGTGAACATTGTTCCTCCGCCTGCACTCATTACATTTACGTACCTTGAGGTGCAGTAACAAGTGTGTTAGAGAGTTTTTTGCCCCAGGATTTGCCTTCAAGGCTGCATACTCCCTTTCCTCTTATTGGTGGAGGTTGTTGGTGTCATATCCATTCTGACAGGAAAACCGTCTACAAGCAGATTCACTACATGTTTTTGCAGAGAAACCTCATAGAGATTTTGATTTATATATGTATTTTCATAAAAAAGATGCTAGAATGAAGCAACAAACAAAAACAAGATATTAAAGGACATAAGCTAATGGAAACAATATAATTTTATGCAGGGTTGGACATAAATGTAGGAAATAGCATCCACTTGATGACAAGATCTTTCTTTCTTTCTTTCTTTCTTTCTTTCTTTCTTTCTTTCTTTCTTTCTTTCTTTCTTTCTTTCTTTCTTTCTTTCTTTCTTTTCACTTCACTGTGTTCCCTGTTAGCAGGTTCACAATTCATCATTATGCTTCAGCACAGTGGTGTTTTGAGCCAAATGCTACCACATCTTAACTTAGCATGAATTATGAACTAAACATGAACCACAGCAAAGGATGATGGGACTGGCAGGAGCTTTGCGGGTCATAAACTAAAAGATGTCACTAACTGAAATTTTGACATGATGTTGGCACCAAGTTAAAGGATCACTAAGTTATTACGATTCATCCTGAGGGGAGATATGTCTGCGAATTTGGTGACAATCCAGCTTGTAGATGTTGAGATATTTCCGTGGGTAATTGAATACTTTGACTTGCTGGTGGCTCTAGATGAAAAATCAAGTGATCACCAAAGTCATTAGTATTCATCCTCTGGGCATCGTGGATATCTGTGCCATATTTCATGGCAATCCAAAATGTCCCTAATATCAAACTTCCTGTCTGTCCTTAAAACCATCCAGTGGAAAACCTTTCACACTTTGGTCTCATTCACTCACTTTCTGCTCAGTAAACTGAGAAAACGGTTGTTTGGGAAATGGTCAGTGATTTCTGATAAACAGCCCTAACCCAGTGTGAATATGGGCCTCGTATTTCCTCCGCTTTTGAACCTGCGACACATAATCATACAGTCTTATTGAACCATCCATTCAAACATTGTCATCTGGCCTGCGACATAAAAGCCCGGGCCCCTGACCTGCCCACCTATGGCTTCATCCCCGGCTTTCACGGCACCTTGAAATATCAAATACATATTTCACATTTCTGCACTATGACCAGCTAAAAAGCAGCAACACACTCCATCTGAAGCCGTTATTGCTTATACTAAATCACACTTGGCTGTACAGACAAATTGGTCCAACCTGGATGGGCCGGACTGGCTGGAAGAAATAGTCTAGTCATTTTGAAGCTCGACATACAGGCTACACACAGAAATATGTAGTTACACACACACACACACACACACACACACACACACACACACACACACACACACACACACACACACACACACACACACACACACAGCTCTGTTTAAAAAGCCAGTGCTTTTTTTTTTTCTCCTGACGCCTAATGGAGTGTTTACTACTATGTTTACTAGTCCTAAATATGTCATAAACAACTCTAATAGGGTCAGCTCTGCATGTCTGGGGTCAGTGCCAACATCAGTGAGAGCGAGTGAGGAGGAGAATCACAGCCTGATGTGATAAACTCTTCGCCACCTCAGAGCTCATGCACTTAGCGTCCTCAGTTTAAGCCATGTGCATATCATATATCACGTACAATATAAACTACAAACTAGGAAATATTGACTGTATGTCACCTGGTAAATGTCAGATATTGGCATTTACAAGGACAATTATGAGAATAGAGGCACAGATACCTACAAGTGTTGCACTGCAATAACAGTCAAGGTTAAGGTTCAGGTTGCCATTGGATACACGGCGGTGCAGACTAAGCTGATGAAAAATAGGGGATAAAAAAGTAAATTCATTTAGTATTCACTTATTCACTCCTGAAGGTTGGACTAGTTAACCAAAGTGTGTAAGGATTAACCATATTTCATATTAGAGGAATGAAATTTAGCCAGATATCACAGCTCCTTTTATTGTGCTGTCACCAAGCTTGTTGCAGTGAGTGTTGCTGCTGAGTGTATATGTATGTACGTCTTCAGAGTGTGCGTGTGCATCATGCTCCAGCTCGTGTAGCGCGTCTAGACATGAATCCAAGTGGCCAGCATGTGCGTCAGTGTGCCTGACTCATTAGGACACATTAACAGTGATTTCATTGGGGCTGACGCCAACGTCTCCGTCTCATCCCAAATGAGAAGGGACGCGATGACAGCACGCGCGCACACACACACACACACACACACACACACACACACACAAGAGGGATAGCTCCTCTGAAAGATGGGAAAAAAATAGTCCAAGAAACAAGATTGTGTGTGTGTGTGTTTTCTTTTTTCATCTCTAGATAACAGAATTGCAGTGTGACAAACTCAAAACCCCTCACTTTCTGCCCAAGGCCACATTAATTGCATTAATTTGCTCTGACAATTGCACAACAGGAAAAGAAAAGACAAGGGAGTGGGAGTGCGCCTGGCTTTGAGTGTGTGTATGTGTGTGTGTTTGTCACAGAACTGTTCTTGTCATTTTTCAGCAATGATTAAATTAGCAACAAGAGTTCTGTCTGGCTATAATCAATCATTACCCTCACTCCAGTGCCACCCAATATCACCAAAACCATATTTCCCCCACTTGAGGACAAAATGTTTTTTGATTGTGTGGCACACTTGTCTATAAATATATCAGACAGACCAGTCGCTCCCTGCAGTATTGAGTTTGAGCTATTTTTTTTCCCCCTCCTTTTTCACAACACCATTGTGTACGTGAACCTCTGTGTAAATGTATTTGTAAGAGTGTGTGTCCAGGGGTCGTTCAAGAGTAAACACCTGTTTCTGCCTTTGCAGAGACCGGTTGGTGACCTGAATGCAGCGTGGCCTTGGTTAGCCAGCTGAACGTCTTAAAATCGCAACTGCAACTATATTAAGATTTACTGTAACACTGTTCAATTCAAGTGACTTTAATTTATGAAGAGCAAAAATTACAATTGAATCTCTTTATCCTTTAACATTCAATTTCATTCAAAGGAAAAACTCCACGGGAATACACCCCTCTCACTGCCGTTGGAGGTCAACTTCAGCAGGCGATTCGTTGACATTGGAGTGCTCCTATCCACCTGAGCCTTGTGGATTATAAAAACTGGCCCATGTGCTCACTTGCTCTCTCCCTTCCACCTGCTGGCATCCATTCATTTTGGCAAAGCTTTTGCTTTTGCACATACGGCGCCTCCACAGCTCACACGCCACTGATTTCCACATCCCTTTGCTTATCTGTCTTAATTTTTAATCATAAAAAAATTTTATCACCCAGTTAGTGACAACCATGGCACATGTAAAGAGAAGAGAAATACAATTACATTATCAATTTAAAAAAAGCATGAGATATTTAATTATCAAGTGTAGTTATACTTGTTATGCTGTATGTCTATACCCTATACTAAACCACTGTTCTTTAACTCTGCTCACCTACATCTAACACCTGAGAGGGTGAACACCTGATAACCTGCTCAGTTCACAGAGACACACTTTAGGGACAAATCCACTTGAAAGAAGTGACTGAGTGAAACGGTGGTAACACACCGGTTTGTCATTTTTAACATGTGTGTCAGGTATACTGGGGAGGTTACCGAACATCTGTGCACGACATGGAAAGCAACATGAAGCAGGAATAGTTTAGTGAACACCATAGGTGCGTTTTGGAGCATTTCAAAAGCTGCACCTCCTGATCAATGGCCCCCGCAAAGCCCTTCACTGTAACACATTAAGAAGCTAGAAAAGTTGAAATAAATATCAAGAGGTTGTTTAAAGAAAGCCTCTTTCCTGATTTATAACAACAAACCTGTTGTTGACATGATCACTTCTGGACTACATCTCCAAATAATGTAGGTCAGATTTAAACTGCCATTCAGATCACATACAGTTTATTCCAACTCTTATTAGTTGTATGATTCAATCTAATCTTTACCACGCCGGTGATATTCTTTTTTCTTTACGTGAGCACAAATCATTTAGTGCAACTAGTGTGTCCCGGCCAGAAGCGTGTAGCTCCGTCCCCCTGAACCTGTACATAATGTCACGTCAGAGCCCATATCAACTTGATCGTTGTGTTCAGGGTCATTGCTGGTGGTGATAGTCAGACAGGGGCCATTGCTTGCTGTGGTGCCGTGTGGTGATTTGTAAGCCGATTTGTTCCTTTATTTCCCCTGGCCATACACATGCAGTCACAGGGCCTTTATGCTCACAAACACACACTCACACACACAAATCAAGCAAAACACACAAAGGCCCTCCCCGAGGACAATCTGTTCTGAATCGCATTACAGCCATTTCCCATTCTGTAGGAGGGGACTGGCCCCAGCAGAAATCAAATATTTATCATGTTGTATTAACCCCCACTGCTGCCCTGCACACATACACACACACACACACACACACACAAACACACAACATTGGTCCTTACACTGCCTCTACACACTGAATTCATTATCCTATTAGGCCATAGCTCAGGCACTGCGGCTGGTGTGTGTGCAAACAGATGCACGTACATTAGTGCATGTGTCTGTGTGTGAGCATGGACGTATACTCACATACTCACACAGAAATTCTTATATTGCGAGGAGCCTGCTGTTGTTGGGTCAGTTAGCTTAATGTACCATACCTGTATGTTATAAATAATATAAACCGCAATTACTTCCATTGTTTCCACATAAGTGTCCATCTACAGTAAGAGTGATTATTTTTCTTGTCTGTCAATAACAGTAGAGCAAGTATCCCTGTTCCCTCTTTGTCACCCATTAAATGAAGAGAATACAGGCAACATCAGAACATCGACACATCGGCCCTGATCTTTGGCTCTGCTGTTTTAGAGGTGCATGCATTTGATGTTTTAGATCCTTTATTCATGATTTTATGATGGAATGTTTCTAATCTCATATATCAGTGTTACTGAGTTTGAGACTTTTTGTCTTAACAAGGCTAATGTTGTATTAGAAAACAGGACAAGAATAGGTTTAATTTGGCCTTTTATGCCTTTATTATTTTGACAGGAGAGTGCGGAGAAATAGGAAATGACACAGGGAGTGGGGAAATTTGGTGTAGTAAACTTTAAAATGTAACTCATCATAATCAATATGTACTTAATATATATTATATTATTTATAATTTGTATAATAAATACTGGATGTTAAACCTATAAGATCAATATATCTGTATTCATGATTAAATATTGGATTTGAATGCTTCAAGCAAGTTGGTGCTGCTCAAAGAAGTTTGGAATAATAACAGGGTTTTAGGTTTTTGTTTTTTTTTTTTAAATATGGTCTGAGCATCTCAAGAAATAATGGTGTCAGGAAAAAGTCCATGGAGGCCCGAAACAAGCCTTGAGCGGAAAAGTTTAGAGCTTTCCGGACACCATTAGAAACCGGCTGAAACTGGCCAGATCTGGCCCACAAGCCAGATTGAGAAAAGTACGACTCCATTATTTCCGGGGTGAGGTAAGATATGTAACCACCCCAATAAAGGTCTATGTGACAAGGTAATATCGTACGTCCATCAACCAGTGAAATATAATTAAGAATCATTATTAACGTTACAGAAATCGAGAGGAACAAACTAACTAGTCAAATGCAGATTCGGAGAAACCAGCATGTCCATGACCTTCGCTTTAAGTTTATGTTATGCGAGCTAAGAGTAAAAAAAAAAGAAAAAAGAAAAGAAATGTTTGATGTTGCTGGATATTTGTGGTGGTATCTGAGGGAGCTCTTCCTTCGGCTGAGCTGGAGTTTGATACATTCCTCCAGTTCCTACTGTGTCCTGTTCTTCTTCTCCTCCAGGTCTGAGGCACACTTCAAAGTGTATATATACATAAATAGTTTTTTTTTGCCAGCAGCTTCTGCGATTGCTGATCCTTTCAGATCACCTCAGGTGTGTGAATCTTACTTTCATCTGGTTCCACAGGTTCTTAAAGCTAGGTCCTTGGTTTCTCCCCATGACTCCCGCAAAAGGTGATGATCCTCCTCTGAGTCACTCCTCCAAATCTCTCTTTGCCTTTCTTGTAGATGACGTGACCAGAGATGTTCAGTGTAGCGGGGGGTATGTTCTGGAGGATGACGTATGGGCCCTGGTCGAAGCCTCTCCATTCACCCAGTTTCCCTTGTTTCTCATGTGAGTTTCCTGCTTCGTATTTCATTGTGATGCTCACACTCTTGGTTGTGATGTTGTAATGCAAATCATTCAATCTTCATTCAAAGCTATGATTCCTCCTTGTCTGACCTGCTTGCATCTGCGTGCATTTGGTTGCTGCCACCACATTCTGCCTTCATCACATGGATTTACAGGAAGATTGGTGGACCTCTCAGGATCCTTTGATCATTTGTCCCTCCACGACGTCACCCGTTGGCTTTTTAACTGCTGCTTTGAAGCCTCCAGTTTGTAATTTATCCATCACCATCTTGGCTTTTTGAAACCAGTAGAAACCATATTTGGAGGAGAAGGTGGAGCTGAGGAGGAGTGAGGGGTGGATCTGACCTGCTCTGTACTCCATCCTGATTGTCAGGCAGGTCACTGTGTGTGGTGCAGTCTGTCAATCACACGGTAGCCACACCCTGATTTAAATAAGTAACATCATGTTGTATTGAGGAAGACTTGAAACTAGACACTGAGACCAGAAACTCATTAGAAAAACATTTACTGAAGAAATAACTCAAGTAAAATGAACTTGAGCTCAAGTGCCATTTTCCCATAGACTTCAATACAATCTGACTTGTCTGTCTCCCCTCATGGTTATTAAATACAATGCAGATTTGAGGCTCTTCAGCATTGGCTTCACTTTACAGCCCATAGTTGTTACCATGTTATCCGTCCTAATTTCTCTTGGATCTTTCAGCCCACTTCTTGGTGGTTTTCTTCTTGTTCTGCTTGTAGTTGAATTAGAGAGTCCGTGTAGCAGGTGCTTCAAGGATGTGTGGAATCGGTAACTAGCCCCTCACTCCCCGGTGCAGTCTTTCCTGCCGCCGGTCAGTCTGGCAGCCTTCCAGTCCTTCGTGGATGCCAACTACTCTGTTCGCAGTTGTCAGTGGTGAGCTCGGTAAACCAGATACGAGCACAGGTGGGTCCTCTTGCTGGGGATCCCTGCCTGATGCACCTCAGACAGCGTCATTGGAAGTGTCGGGCAATTATCTAAGTCAATATTTTATTGAGGTTTGTTTACTGATTTTACGTTTTCTTAACATTATATGTTTTTTTTCAGTATTAATGCAGGAATTAGCTTCCCTGTTAGAGAGGCAGGAAGTGAGGGTGTGGAGGCTATAGGGGTGGATAGGTACTTAAACTCTAACCATATCCTACTTGGTCCTGTGCACAGATTTTACAAATGAAAAAAATATATATATCAATGTTCTTTTCTGGTAATGGAGCTGGTTGTTCGGTCTCACCTACCACCCCAACCTTGATCCTGATCCAAGTTATCTTGCAGGAATTTTGATATATATATGTATATATGCTCAGTGGCTCAGTTGCTCAGTGGTGATGGAAATATATGTATGTACTTCCATCACCACTGAGCAAGTTGTTGCTGAGAAGTCAATCAGTAAGAAGAAATCCTTTGTTGTCTAATTTCTACATGGTTTGTATTGACGCAAATAAAAAATACTTCTGCTCTTACTTTCCACAGGAGTGATTGATAGTTTTTTTGTACCATTTCATATTTTCCCCCTCTAAAAGGAATTGCAGAAGATTGTGATGACATTTGAAATGAAATAATATAAAAATGGGACTTCAAAGGAAAGATTGATCCATCAACTAAACTAAAGTTACCTAAATACATTTAACAGTAGAATTACCTCATATTTTAGTTGCTACATTACTTTCACATTGTTACATTGTTCAATTTTTACTTATTTGGCCTTTAATCATCATCATCTTCTGATTTAAAACACATATATCGTTATCATTAGAACATGCGACGTGACAAATACATTTGTTGCATTAACACAATACATTAACATATCTGAGGTGATAGACGCACACACACACACGTCTTACAGAGCAATAGAAAAACATGAAAACACTTTTTTCATTATATTTTTGGGCTATTTTATGCCTTTATCTGATAGAGACAGGGAGTGGGGAGGGAGAGGGGGTCACTGACATGCAGTGAATGGTCTGTGGAAGTCGAGCCGGCAACCTCCTGCCATAGTGTTCATATGATACGCACTCTAACCACTCGGCCACCAATTTTCTGAGAAGAATTTGATTACATTTTTTTCTGGGAAATAATATAAAAATTGGACTTCTAAGGAAAGATCAATCCTATAGTTGTTATCAAAGAATGTGTGTGCCCAGATGTAGGCGGTGCAGCCAAGGGTTTTAAGACTGACCGTTACATTTTGCCTTTTGTGTCACACCCCCCCGCTCGGTTTCTTACTTAACATGCTGGAGGACTGCTTTATTTACCAAGCTAAGTGTGGGGCAGTGGAGCCATTAGTCCACCGGGGACACATAGATGATTTTAGTGTCAGGTCACCGATGAGTCCTCAAATACTTTCTCTGTATTCAGTTAACTTCTGAAGTTACAACAAAAAGTTTGTCTGGCTCGGCTGCTGTTGAATACATCTGAGTGTCTATTGGATTTCTGCAAAACAGATATTTATCTTCCTCTGAGAATCCCTGTCTGGAGAGAGAGGAGCCTGAACATGACAACTGTGAGAGCAACACACACACACACACACACACACACACACACGCACGCACACAGACGCAGACAAGTTGTGCACTTCTAGGCATATACACAGAAATGTGGGTGTCTTCTTCTTGGGCTCTTCTGCCCTTCTCTCTCTTCACCTCACCTTCTGTCTCCAGAAACAGTGGAAGTGGTGGATACATAACCCAGCCACACGTTGTTATAATCAATAAGCTGGTTGTTATGGTGATCAAATTGCATTGGGTTTTTTTTCCCGCCTGTGGCAGGTCAAGACTAATGTACCTTGTCACTGCATGTGATGATAAAGTGTCTTATTACCCAACAAGCAGGAATTTTAAGATTACTATGAATATCTTAAGGAATCGGTCCGACTCTGTGCAGTTGTGTTGCTTTTGACCTAGTTGGGTGAATGTTTGCATCTATGCACATATACAGTTTACTTGCATGTGTGTTCTTCGGTGCATGTGCATGTTTGTGGCCACGAGGTTGTGTGCTTGCGTTGTTCTCTGCTGGATGAAGCAAAGTAAATCACGGGATATTTGTGCAACTCTGCATATACGTGTGATTCTGTGTGTATGTGTGTGTGTTTTGATGTGTGTTTATGTACTTTGGGAACTTTTCCTCCTCTTTGTCCTAAACTCTCCACACTGGAGGGTAAAAAGGCAATTAGAAGCAGTGAAAAACAACAGCAGCATCTCCCACCGACATTTATCTCAGCCATGCTGCTACAAAAGCCAACTGGTCGGGCCATCCACCCCTGTTAGCTGTGAGGTGTTAAGGACAGATTTATCGATGTAAATATTTTGACTCCTTGACTTCGGAGATAACTCCGATTTTACGAGGTAATATTTCCGGCTGTTCTTTTTTTACATTAGGTGAATATTGCACTTAAAACTCCACCATTTAATTATTTGCACCGGCCCAATAAACATGACTTTATAGTGTCCATAAATCAACCAAACAAAAACACACTTCACACTGTTAATCTCACATATTCCACCATAAAGTACCATCTATAAAAAAGATGTGTTTTACACCAAATGTGCGTCGCTGAATACCTTAAGTAAATGTAATAAATGTGGTGAGCATGGTGTGTAAATCTCACATGCTGCATGTTGTTAATTTGATACATTAGGCAATAATTTGTTATAAATAATTGTTTATTAGCTGGGGCATCCTGTGCTAAGGCCTAATGATATGTACTTAGCAAGTTTTAAGGGATGTCCCAATCAGTGCACAACTTTCCAGCAGCAGGGCCATTTATTAGAGGAAAAGATAGAATTATTGCCATTTAACTATTTGTATAATTCAAAACAACAAATCATTAAAAGGAGGGAATTAAATTTTCAAATTGCTCCTTTAAATATAGATTTTAATATAGTGCAGGGACATACCCCCCAACGCACCCCCAACCCACTACACTTAACACATTAGCATTGAGGTTTTCTTGCAGTTGCTGCCTTTAAATTTCCAACTTTTTTAAAATTATTTTTTAAAAGTTTCATATTTTAACAAATGAACTCTTAAGCTCCGCTGTGCATGGGACCCCGTTTTTCGGTGCTAATCAAACGGAAAACAAATGGAATCTGCCAACCATGATGTTTGCAAATGTGAACAAGTAGCCCACCTATGGCCCGCTCTCCGCTATCTGTTCACTTATTTATTAATTCACTTCATTTTATTCACCCGCTCTCTTGATCAATAAGTAATTAATTTCCTTGGCTGAGGGAAAACGGGTCCTATAATGTCACTAATGTTGCTCCTGCTTCTGACTTTTCTTTTCCTTTTTTTTTTTTTTTTTTTTGTATTTTTTTTTTTTTTTGTTTGAAAACTTCAAATTTAAATTAGGAGCGAGAGAGGAAAGGCGATAAATAGATGTCTCTCGCTTCGATTTCTCTGAGAGGGGAATGAGTGTTTCTTTGGCTCTGTTCTTCCTTACTGATAGTGGACAACATCTCATGATAATATTGCATTTGTTTTGCTGGAGGGGAGCCAAGGACACAGGAGTTGGAGAGCAACTTTGAATTGAGTTACTGTACAGTTAAGTTACTGTTAAGGTACAGTCTTTTTTTCCCCCCTTTTACTCACTTTCTGCTTAAGTGTTTTTTTCTTCGCTTTCACGGACTCGTTTGCAATGTCAACGAAATACATTTAACAGTAAAATTAGCTCATATTTTAGTTTTTAAAATATTGCCACAATATTTACACCGGTAAAACATTGTTAGTTTTAACTCATTTTACTTATTCAGCCTTTAATCATCATCTTCCGATTTAAAAACACTTATCTCCTTTGCTTTTGGTCACATATATCTTTGTTAGAGGATGAGACATGACGAATACATCACATCATATGAGACTGACATGCAGTGAATGGTCTCTGGTTGGGACTCGAGCTGGCGACCTTCTGCTCGGGACCCAGTTTGCCAACAGGCACCACCAATATGTCTTTTTTAAATTCCTTTGTATGCAGGAATGATAGAAGCAGGAAAACATTATTTCATCCACAATGGCCCAAATCAGTCTGAAACCTAAAACCAAGATGAAGATAATGAAACATAAATAACAGTCACCACAGCTGAATGAGATGAGATTTCAAAACACCCCCGGGTGTCAAACAATCAAATGTAACGTGATGATCCATTATCAGCCAGGGTCATCACAGAGCATCACAAGGCTGTGTACAGGTCCTGTATGTCTATGTCAGTTATAACCAGTGCCCTTTATTTTTAAGCATCTGCCTTCCTGTACCGACCGGTAGGTTGAGAACTCTTCCCACAGTATGAACTTGTTATGTTTTTAACTTTTTAACACGTCCAAAATAAGCAACAATCTTTTATGATTATCTCCTTTGAGCTCCCATATTAAGTCTGACTGGGTGAAATGTTGCGTATGATAGTTTATTTGAATTAGAACAAGCATGGTATGATACCTGTATTTTGCTCATTATATAGTTTATTATTTAAAAAAACATATTAATAATAAAGAAAAAAAAGAAAAGTAACTGGCCACCTTTCCAAAGTCATTAAGACCCATCAGTTTTTTAATACTTATGTCTTTCTTACCTATTTGTTTCTATTAAAACATACAGAAAACATGAAAATGGCTGATTTCATAAAACAGATGGACTCTGTTGTCTTTATTAAAAATAAAAAGTAAAATTTTACTGGGATTTGGTGGGGACTATTTTGGTCTGTGGAGTAATACACATTTGATTTAGATTAGCAGCAGGATGGTGACTGAGTCAAAATAAATGAAAATATCTCTCTGGGTTCATTGTAATAAAGGAACATGACCATCCAGTCCAACCATGTGGCTCACTGATGGATTTTGGTTTTGGCTTTGATTTGATTGTTGGTTTTGGTCTTTGTATTTAAGATTTGATGACAGTGATGCTGAATGTTGTTCATACTGTTGAGTATGAACAACAACGGCGTATGTTCAGTGCTTAAAGTGAAATAATCTCGCAGCACCTTAAAAACATTTCTGAGCTCACATACTAACACCACCATTCACGGTCCAAAACACCTTGACACACTGGTATTTCTCCCAGCATGCACCTCCACTGCAGCCCTGCACACGCAGACCCGGGTCTCTTCCAATTCCTCTGTAATAACATGATTCATGTATTTGATGTGGCCTAGATAGATCATGAAGACACATTATTTCCCATTCCTCAAATGAAAGCGTTATTATGCTGTGTTGTTATTGTTGTTAGTGCTAGTGTGTCGGTGTCGTGGTCGCACAATTTTTCTTTTCCAGGTGAACCGTAGCTGTAAGATTGACCGGGGCAACAGAAAGAGAAATCACACCGGAGAGGAAGGGAAATCGGATCAGCGAGCACAATAAAACAGCAACTCCAAAGAAAATGACTTGGGAGGCGAGCCGCATGTCCACCTCTCAGAGGGTGTGTGTGTATGTATGTATGTGTGTGTGTGTGTGTGTGTGTGTGTGTGTGTGTGTGTGTGTGGAATATATTTTTAGGGGAAGAAGAACTGCGATACATATAACTACAGGCTGTCGTTTTGTTTGCTCACTCCCGTGGCAAAATGGAGGACATACATCGTCTCTTATTGCCTAAAAAAAAAAAAAAAAAAAAAAAAAAAAAAAGAGGAAAAAAAAGGGGGGGGTGGCAATGCAATTCCAGTTGCCCTTGGGTGTGGCGTGGCTCTGGTCACTCAGGGAGTGTGCTGCAGGAGTCACATGGTTCAGATGGATCACATCAATTTGCCACAAAAACAATATAGCCCCCCACCCACCCCCACCATCACCACCTCGTCCTCCTCCTCCACCTCTCTTTCCTCTTCTTTCTCCACCTTCTCTGAGCCTTCAGTCCATCATCACATAATATAAGAGAAGAACCAAATTGAAAGCCTGACCCCTCTTTTAAACCCCCCCCCCACCCACCCACCTCTCCCTCCTCCGGCGACTTCCTCCATCCACTCTGCACAATCTCCTTAACACCTCTCTCATCCTTCCTCTTTTCTTACTCATTCCTTCTTTTTCTTATTCTCCCCTGTCGGCACCGTCTATCTCTGCACAGCAACATTTGAAGTAAAAATAAAATTCATTAATTCTTCTCTCCCTCTGTAACTTATCTCTTTTCTGTCTTTCTCCAGATCATGTCTCTCTAATTCTATGTCACTATACTACACTCATGTAGTACATGTTTCACTGGGTTGCTTATATTAGGGAAATAAATGGTAAGACTGAATGTGAATGTTGTAATCGGATGTTTGACATTAATTATACGAAAAAAAAACATGAATTTTACTGTTATAAGGAATAGTAGAAAAACAGTCAATAACAATTTGGTCCAGTTCAAAATTCTCTCCCCACGTCTTGTATTTGTGTATCTCATTCTTTCCTCGCCGTGCATCTCCCACTGACCAGAAGGTCACTACTGCCACCCTGTGGTAACCTGTGGAAGAGCACTGGGGCAGTGAACGCAACAAAACTCACAAAGATGAACTGGAGGTGATTTGTGCCAAGTTGTGCGTGGTGAGAAATAGAAACAGACAAAAAAAAAATCTCATCGTGTCTGGTTGAACCAGACATCAGCAGAAGTTGTGCTCACTGCATTTAGAGTCTTAAAACACAGTTGTTAGCAATGCAACCAAACAATGAGGGAAGAACTAGAAATTATGACACAATTTTATATACAAAGCCCCTGAAAATTCTCTCCATGAGTTACTTACTCTTCATTACGATGTCATGTGAACAAAAAAACTTTCAAAGATGAAAAACACAAAATCACATATTTATATGCATGAGTAAGAATTGAGCAACATCATAATTACAATGCAGTGATAGTTGTGGAGTTGTGTAGGCAGGGCACTGTCAATCCAATCTGATGAAACCACACCGACATAGTCTTACAGTATGCACTATACTGTAATACACACATAAAAAAAACCTAAAAATAAACAACTCATGTTCATACTTTATCCAGAGTACATAATACACAGAACATCTCTGTTACAAACATGGAGGCATGGCATGAAAATGTTTTCAAATTACATTGTGTTTTTGGAGCTCAATATCCATACAAAAAAAAAAAAAAGAGCCAGAAAAATAAGTGACTTTTTTTTTTTTTCTAGAAATACAGTAAACAGAAAGTTTTTAAATACATTCCTCTCATCAGTGGTCCTTCTTTACATTTCCACATTTCAGTCTCCACACTGTGTCCTTTCTTTCTTTCCCTCATTCACATTCAATCAATCCCCACTCAGCTCTGCAGTTGGAAAAAATAACACACCCAGAAATAATAGCTTAAACTGAAGTATTACTTTAATACTTCAATAGAAATAACCTGGTTTCAACATTTTGAAAGGAGCAGGCTCAGTTGCCCAAGGCTATACTGTAATGTGTGAGTGAAAGTATATGGGCTGTCACTTCAGATTAGAGAACAGCCTCAGTGTGCCTTTGACGGAGAGGCAACAGGGGTAATAGGAGGTGGAAGGAATTACAGTTCATAAAAATCACATATGAATGGAGATAGACGACAATGAAATATGTCATTTTCAGCACAGGCTTGTTTTACACCAATTGGGCCTGAATTACATGGTGTGTATTTGTGTGTGCGCAGTGTCCATTTCTACCTGTACAATTCTAACTATGTGTTTGACTTGTACAAATTATCAAACACAGTCTAAACTCTTCAGTAATATTCATCAAACATGTAGGTAAACATAGAAAAAAATATAACTGCATTGCTGTCCACATATTTTGCCTTTAATGTCTTATTCACGGTGGTGTAGTGGTTATCACTGTCACCTCACAGTGCAGAGGTTCTAGGTTTGAACCCTTTCTCTGTGGAGTTCCCTCCACACAGCATGTGTTGCCTTCAGGTTCATTCCAGGACCTCCAGCTTTTTCCCAAAGACGCACAGGTTAATTGGTGATTCCAAATTACAGCCCTGTGATGGACCCATCTGTCCAGCACGTACCCCACCCTCACCCAATGCTAGCTGGGATTGGCCCTGTAATTGACCCTAAGCGGTACAGATAATGAATGAGTGTCTTATTTTAATACCTGTATTGCTGCATTGTTATTCTGTACACAGCCAATTTGATTTACGAGGCTCTATATGGGTTCTGTGCAGTTTTCAGATTTTGAGGATTAAGGATTTGACATAGCAGCTAAAAACAATCATTCTCAGAAAATAACATCAACGAGTAAAACCAGTAACATCATCAGCATAACATGCAGCTAATTCAAAGTAATCTCAAATTCAAAGCGCATACAGTTTCATCACTCTATTTGATTATAGAAAAGGCTGTGAGAACATAATCTGAGTGGTTTATGATACAGACTGAGAGCCTTTCCCGTGGGATATGCTTGTTTACCTCTTTTTAAACAAATGTTTCTTGTATGATTTCTCCATTTGTATTTCGGGAATCTACACATGCAGAATCATAGCCTCAGAAACTTTACTTTTATATTCAAGCTTTATCTCTTTTAGTATTTTTTACTGTTCACCGTATCTGATACCTGTACTAAATCTCCTACAAATTACACTATCACACATTTCTTAATAGACTACCTCTCTACCCCTCTGTCTATGCCTGTATTCCTTTGGATGCTATTTAAGAGGCAAATTCTTTAAAACATATAAATGTGTAGGATGGACAGCTTTTTCTGTGCTTCATCCCTGTATTTTATATATTACTGTGTAGCATATCTTATATCAAATCCTTACAACTGAGAAGCTTCAAAATATAGCTTATTCATTGGTGAAGTACATCTGTTATAGTTTTATGCAGTACACATGGGATGATTTGTGCCATAAACCTGCTCAAAACCTATATAAAAAAATCATATTGACTACATATAATTTTCATACCCTAACCTCATGTATAGCTCCTTCATTCTAAAGCTGATTTTAAAGTTAAGAGGAGCATGCAAAGAAATTGCATGACAACATGGAGGTACTCACAATGTTTAAACATTATAAAGAAGCTTTACAGTTTTACCCTGGGTCAAAATGGAAACTGTATCTACATGTGGGACAGAGCTGAACATTGGGAAAACTGCTCTTAATTTCTACTCGTGATTGGCCAAACACTTTTAATAACATAGTAGCATAAAATAGATTTTAATTTACAATCTCAGCAGCATGTTTTTCTATTCAATGTTAAATGATCTGTAATAACTGTGTAATAAATAGAACTGTATATTGTGTGGAAACTGTGAACATTAAATGCCACTTTGTAACAGTAAAAATAATATTTTAAAACTATTTTATCATATACTGCTCTTGTTAATGTGTGAAAATAACCCACACTAAAGTGTTTGGGGGACACCATCTCTTAGTTGGGTTTAGCTGTTGTAAACATTACCAAAATTGATTTTATTAAAAGAAAAAAAATGTAATCAATTATCTGGTCAAAAACATGAATCAGCAACTACCTGATAACCAGTTAATCGTTTCATGTAAAAATGGTTTCTCAGAGGTGAAGATTTGATTCTTTGTCATTTATCAAGTTCAATATCATTAGGTTTTGACCGAAATAAGCAAATCTTAGCACATTGCCTTTGGCTTAGGGAAATGATAATGATCTCTTTTTTATTTTGATATTTTCTGATTGATGATTTTAAAAAAAATCACCAGATAAATGATGATCGGAATAATTGTTAATTGCAGTTGAAAGTCTCCAAAAAGTCTCCTTAAGTAAAAATGAAAAATTTTACTTCTTTAATGTTATTGAAATGTAGTAAAGTATAAAACTATAATGCTATAAAGCAGTATGTAGCTAAATATTTGACAAAGGTAAATATATATATATATATAGTTCATTAATTGTACACTATATTTTTACCTTCCTCTTTTGAAGGACTGCACAGATATCCCTGAGGTGCCTGGTGTACCTGACCTTTCGTCAGCCATCTTGGATGTTTTAGCTGCACTTACATTGGCTTGCAACTAGGTGGCAGCCTGTGGTGCTTTCAAAGCTGTAATGTAGTGACTGACATAGCAGCTGCATCATTCAAACCCAGGCAACAAGACAGTAAAAGTCTACCAGTGGCTCTTTGTCCTAAAGTCGACTGGAAATGAGTGATTAACCACTGATGAAATGAGATGTGTTCTATGTATCTTTCTTTAACAGTTTATCAAACATCTTTGTATTCCACCATATGTGTTAACTTACATCATCATTAAATTGCAGTGTTTTTATCCTGATTGTTATTTTTGCTAAATTCCCTGTTGTGCTTTGAAAACTTGTTTCACTTTTCTGAGTTGAGGCTGTTATACATAAAGTCACCACTAGATGGAGGTGTTCCATCTTAGAAAAAGGAAGAGACGTCCATTGAAACTTAAAGCTCCTATTGAGGGACGGACCACTGTCTGTGTGTGGAAATTCAGTTTATTACATTATATTTATTATTCTGCTATAATTAACAACGATTATCGGCAATAAAGGTTCAGTGGCTTGATTTAAAGATTGAAGTCAAACATTCTTTATGCTCATATCCTCATTACTAAGTTGAAACACTGCACAGTGTATGTGAACACTGATGTTAAACCTTAATCACTAAAGGACATTTTCCCTTTATATGAAAGGTACCAGATGCAGTTAAAGCCTATGGACTCCAGAATCACTTCATGTTGAGTTGGAGTCAAAAGGAAGGCATGTGATATTAATAACTGAATTTTATTTTTATTGAGAATGTGATCTGATCACATCTCTTTTGTTCGTGGCAGGTCGTCTGGGGAAAACCCACTCAGACACAGGGAGAACATGCTAATTTACAGGAGGAAGAAGTAGCTGGTTCAGCAGCAAGGGGGTGTCTGAGTGGATATATGGGGATGAGGTGGCGCTGGGAAGTTGGGGAGAAGAGTTGGGAGGAAGGGTCTGAAGAGTCAAACACACGTCTGCACGACACAGAAATGAGGATCATGTTCGAATTGTGTATGAATGAATATAAAACATGAATAATGAGGTTTCGCTATGTGTCATGAAAACCATGTAAAATCATTACCCAAAATATGTTAAAAATCCATCACAGTGGGAATAAGCGCTTATACAGACACATATACATTTTCTGGCCGTTCTGTGTTTGTGCTATTCTCTTGTGTATTTACACTCGATCTGATTATGTTTGACAAAAATGCTTATCTTCCCCATCAAAGCTTCCTCCTGTACAAAAACACACTGAAGATTCAACAGAGGAAGCTGTCAAACACCCAACAGGCAGGTCTGGCACAATACTGGCAGAAGCAAATCTCATAAAATGAGTCCACAGGAAACACTCTGCTCGCATATACATATATCTAACCCACCATGTTAATAAGATGGTATATTTAAGCTGTCAGAGCCCACACTTATCATCTTGCTGTAGCAAACACTGTTGCTTCGGTGCTGATATTGCAGCTGCCTCTGCTTTACTTATCACTGAGTGGGTAGTTTCATTGTACTTCCAGCTCTCCCACGGTATTCTTAAAGGTTCTGGTACAGACACTATCCACTCTATGCAATTATATACATGAATTATTCAACAGGTCCATGGAAACATACATCTTTAGTACTGATTGATGGGGAACCAGACAGGAGGCAATGAGCAGCGTGGATGGATGGATGGATGGATGCATGGATGGATCAGCACACACATGCTAACATCATCAACCACTTTCTCTCCTCCATCTCCACCTCCATCTCAAAATAACTACATTTGAATCCACTGTGTCAGTCATTCACCGCAATAGGTCCTCCGTGTGGATCTCGTCTTCGCGGGACACGTGAACGCACCCGCGAGTGGTGCGAAAATGTGGTTCTACGCGCAGCGCGTGAACGCAGCACCGTGCAACATGTCGACGAGGGTTGGTCACCTGACCCAAACTCCGAGTCACGTGACTGATATTCCATCCTCGCCATTTTGCAATGTGGGAGAGAGAGAGGCCACTTTTTTTTTTATGGCTAACGAATAAAACAAAGTAGTTTTATGTGCTGAGGACAAAGAGCGTCGAGCCTTTCTGTGTCAGTGAGTATGTCTTTATTTAATTACAGCCACGCGCGTCTCCGTCACTCATTAACCGAAAACATAATGAAAACGTCCTTGTACATTTACAAGTAGAGTGAATGCTAGCACTGTGTGGGGCTCGTGTGTCTCTGTGGGTGCGTGCGCGTGTGTGTATGTGTGTGTGTCTTTGAATAGCACACACCAAGCTGGGAAGCTAGCTGCGAAGCTAACACTATGTGTCCTGTTTCCCCTTTTACTCAAATTTCGTTTTTTTTTCTTTTCTTTCTTTTTTTCCCTCCCCTCTTCCCGTGAAAGTCTCTTTTCGTGTCCCGGCAGCCCCCCCCCACCCCCCAGTTAGCTAACATTAGCCGGTAAATGTGACAAAGTATGTCGCCGGACGTTTGAGTGTGACTTGGGCTGTTCGGCTTCATTCTCCAGAGGAGTGAAAGTGGAGGAAATATTTTTAGATCCTGACATAACAGGTGCTCACCCGAGAGGGAGTGGGAGAGAGAGAGAGAGACACCCCTGCTGTGTGAAGTCTATCACAGCAGCCTCGACTTTTCCATCTTCAAGAGACAAACTTCAAGTTATTTGACCACGCACAGCTTTTTTTTTTTTTTTTTTGTAGCCTTTCGTCTTTTGGGCGAGGACTTTCACTCAGAAGTCAAATGTCGTTGGGTGAATTATTCTTCTATGCTGGTTTCTGGGTAGGCGACAGAAAACAGCTACATGTGCATCCCACTGTTTTGATGTAGTGACACAAGCGGAAGTGGGAGAAAGGGGGAAGGCGAGTTGTGGTCAGAAAGTGGAGAAGAGGGAAGTGTTGCACAGATGAGAGGATTTTCAACCACGCGGGCTGTGACCATTTCCCCACGAGCTCAGTGTGTAAACAGTGGCACATGGGGCGCGTGTAACAAGGGACGCAGCTTATCACGAGTGAGAGAAACTCACACTTGTCATGGTGGTCAGAGCCACCTCTTCCCTTTTCTCTCAAACACACAACCCCCCTCGCTAGACCTTTGGTAACTAACAGGCCACAAAGTGCAAGGCATGGTCAAAGACACTAGTAAATAGTTTTTGCAGGATCCCACACTGACGTTTGACTGTAGAATAGCGGAGGTGAAGGAAAACATCAGTGGATAGTGATCATTTCATTTTTCAAATGCTCGGAATTCAGAGGCAAACGCCCACATGTCCTGCGTTGTGATGGCCTGATAAATATACAATGTGGTGAATTGTGCGTTAAGGGTTTTGCAGTTGGGAGCTCCGTTGTGAAATGCCTATCACGATTTCTAGTCCCGGATTTATTATTCAATAAATTAGCAGGTATTTTGATAATAATAAAGAATATCATTGAGTTTTGGACTTGACTTAAAACAAATTGAAGAGGGCACTATGGTCTCTGGCAAACTGTGATGATCATTTCTCACTCTTATATTTTTTTTTAAGGAGTGAATCATTTTAGTTGTTTAAAAAAGAGAAATATTCCAGAGTAACTATAGATAATCACAAGTGAAGATAATTGTTTGAGAGAATCTACTGAGAAAACAAGTTACTAGAAGGCTTTAGCCATTAGCTTGCCAATGGGGAAGCAGTTGTCCGGTGGGATATAGATAATTTTATTTCAAACATGCCATTCTTTTCTGTAAGATCATAAAAATAAATTCAGATTGGTTGTGTATGAGCTTGAATGTCACACAATAGTAAAATGCTGTGTCACAGGCATCCTGCCATGGATAAAGATAGTGCATATCACCCGTATTTATATTAGTCTACAGAGATCACATTAAAATTTAGTTTAACCATATAGCACCAGATTTCATACTCATTTCTTTGTTCTTTGCTGTCCACCAGGTCATGGAGGAGAACAGCAATGTAGCTGTGCTCATCCCACACTCCTCCGCTGCTGCTACTGCTCCTTCCTCTTGTCCATCAGTACTGCAGTCCCACTCTCAAACCCAAACGCAGCAGGACACCAAGAGGGATACCTCCCAGACTTTTCAGCAGAAACAAGCTCCCGATTCTCTCATACAGGTAATTGAGAAGCTCAGCAAAATTGTGGAGAAGCGGCCCCAACGCCGCTGCAACATGGCGGGACAGAAAAGAGCATTCCAGCAGGCCTCCTCAGCACAAGGAGGAGGAGCTGGTGGTGGTGGCGGCGAGGAAGGGGCGAGGGGCAGAGGAGTCTCTCCCAATAAGAAAGTGAAGAGGGAGGAGGAGGAGATCATTGAGGAGGTGAGCACAGCTTATGATGCTGTTTCTTCACCTGTGTCAGGTGACAGTAACAACAACAACATCGCCTCCACAGTAACTGAGGAAGCTGGTGACCCCAACAGCAGCAGCCTCAAGCGGACAGTAACATGCTATCAGTGCAGCCTGTGCCCTTATCTCTCCCAAACACTGCCCTCGCTGAAAGAGCACCTGAAGCAGCACAACGAGCAGCTCAGTGACCTCATCCTCATGTGCTCTGAGTGTCGCTTTACGTCCAGAGACCAGAGGCAGCTGGAGGCACATGTTAGGCTGCACTTCGACAATGGAGGCAACCTGAAGAGAAATTCCACCTCGCTGGATCCTTATGGGAAGGTGAAAGAGGAGGATGGAGATTGGACCGGGAGCAATATAGGAAGTATAGGAACCGACAGCTCAGTGGATAGTTCCAAGGTGTTGCCACAGAAGAAGAAATGGTATAGCCACGAGGAGTATGGATTGTACCGCTGCCTGATCTGCAGCTATGTGTGCAGCCAGCAGCGAATGCTAAAGACCCACGCCTGGAAGCACGCTGGCCTGGTCGACTGCTCTTACCCCATCTTCGAGGATGAAGACGGGGCTCCGGCAACGAGAGACACTCAGGCTGCAGCTAACACTGCCGCAACCAGAGAGGAGATAGTTGTGCTTTCCCCAGTTCAAGATAAAAGCCTTCAAAAGCTCCCCGCTGCCTTCAAGCTCCAACTCTGTGTGCCATTGGCTGTTGACAATAAACAGGAAGTGTTAAATGACCAGGTTTCTAGTCTCACTGAAAGTCCAAAGGCAACAGGTGAAGAGGAGGAATGTGTGTACCCTATTAAAGACCTGGCTTCCCAGGAGCCCGTGGTGGAGGTGCAGGTGACGACGGAGGCGGAGACTGAGGTCGAGATAGACAGTCACAATGATAGTACCTCTGTCGCAGACAGCTTACTGTCATCGGCCCAGAAAATCATCAATAGCAGTCCCAACATTGCCGGGCACATCAATGTGATTGTAGAACGCCTTCCTTCAGCTGAGGATTCAGTCATGGCGACTAACCCCTTACTTCTTAGCCCAGACGTGGACAGGGACAAGAGCATACTGGATGCAGAGGTGGAGCAGGATCTCGTGGGAGCTGTGAAGGATGAGATGGTCCATGACTGCAGTGCAGGTGCTACTGACAGCCAGGCCGCAGGAGCTGATATTAAGTCCTCGGTTGCGAAAAGCAGCAATACTCCAAGGGATGAAAACATCCCCCCTGCTGGTCGCAAGAGGACGCATTCTGAGTCTCTCCGCCTGCACTCACTGGCTGCTGAGGCCCTGGTAACCATGCCTATGAGGACCCCTGAACTACCCACCTCCAGTACCAAGGTAGGCCTCAAGAGCTTAACAGCCCAGGCACCGTGTCCGAACCAGAGACTGGTAGAAGTGACCACAGCAGGACAGAAGGCCTCAGACGTGGGGACAGCAGCAGCTCTGTTGGACTTGGAGCTTCACAGAGAGGGCAGAGAGGAAGAGTTGGGGTCCCTGGCCCTTGGGGAGGGGGACGAGGAGGGCCCTGCCATTAAAGCTGGCATCAGCCTGTCACTGCTCACCGTCATTGAAAGACTTAGGGAGCGCTCAGACCAGAACATCTCTGACGAGGACATCTTAAAAGAGCTTCAGGACAATGCACAGTTCCATAACGGAGCCGTGGCCGGCGTGGTCACAGGGAACAGAGCCGGGAGCTACGTGTGCACCATCCCAGGAATGGAGGGTTTGGTTGCCTCTCCAGATGGCGGGCTGGTGGACTACATCCCTGGCAGTGACAGGCCATACCGGTGCCGCCTGTGTCCCTACAGCAGTGGCAATAAGGGCTACATTAAGCAGCACCTACGGGTGCACAGGCAGAAGCAGCCATACCAGTGTCCCATCTGTGAGCACATTGCGTTGGACAGTAAGGATCTGGAGAGCCATATGATCCACCATTGCAAGAGCAGGATGTACCAGTGCAAGCAGTGCCCAGATGCCTTCCACTATAAGGTGAGTCAGCTCCCACAATGCAGCAGTCCTGTCGTTTCCTATGTAATCCAGTGATTAGACTGTTTAGATTCAATTTGTTTATACCTGTAGACACCCTGCCTCTGTCTTTAATCTGGTCTCAGTTGGACTGAGATCAGGTGACTGACTCGGCCAGTTGCTCTTTGGTTGCTCTGGTCGTTGGTTTAGGATCCATGACCTGCTGAATGATGAAATGTTGTCCAATGTGGTTTGAAGTGTTGGGCTGAGCCTGAGGTAACGGAGAGCCCCTGTGCACCTCCACGATCATCCAGTTGTTTAACAGCCATAAGAGAACCAGCACCGTGCTTTGACGGATGAGGTGGTGCCTCTGGATCACGAACTGTAGTTTCCCCCCCCCCCCCCCCCCCTCTTTATTTCTCCCATAGAGGGTCATCTTTGTTTTATCGGCCTGTAGCTTTTTGTGCAGAGCTCCAGTATTTTTCCAAACTGCTGCTCGGTCCAGTAGTTGTTTGCCATTTTCTCCTGTATCTTGTGTCCACTTGCTCTTTCAGAATGGAACAGGCTTGGGCTTGATGTTCAGTAATATTGAATACCATGGTATTTCCCTCATATGCAAAATTTTTCATGATATAATTTATTTATTTTGTTTACCTTGCTGTTGATTCATTTGAGCTGCTGTTCAGTGGCAGCATCACTTATACCTGAAACAGAAATCCAGTGATCTATTGATATTTTATATCACCCAGGTTTAGAATATAACCATGCTTTTGCAAATCCAAATTTCTTTTCTCTTATTTCTTTTTCATATTCTTTTTTTTTTCTTTCCTTTGCTCATAACTTTACTCCTCATACTGACTGACAGCTCCACCTCAATCATAAGAGCAGCTCTCGCCTCTTCATTTGTGAGCTCTTCTGTTCATGAACTAATATTGAAACAAGGCGCAGCTGCTCAAGAAACGTTGACCAGCTAAGTGTCCAGTCACTGTTGAACCTTTGTAAAGAAATAATAATCCCACGTTGTTCAGCCATATTAACATAAACATACTCAAATTAAAACTAAGACTTGTACCTATTATTTTAGCTCAAATTAAATGTGCTGAAGCACAGAGCAAGAAGAAAAAAATGTTTAACTGTACAAATACTGAATAACGGCTGCAGCGATTAGCGAGTTGATTAGTTGATTATTGTTTGACGCTATTTTCAAGTTAAAATGTCAAATATTCTCTGGTTCCAGTTTCTTAAATGTGAGAACAATTTCACGCCTTTTCTTTTTCATTATATTTCAGTAAACTCAATATTGACTTCTGTTTTAGTGGAGTAGAAGAAGCTGTTTGAAATCATTAAATGATTTCAGACAGTTCTAACTGTTTTCTAGTATTTTGTGGTCACAAGTAAATGAGACCATCAGCAGGTTCATAAATGATAGAGAAAAAAAAAACAGTAATTTCACACAGGAGGTGACAGCAAAGATCTCATATCAAATAGATGTGTACACACTATTTTGTGATTTTCTGTCTCTGCATCAGTTTATCTTTCTCTGCAGTTCCAGACTTTAAAGAAGACGAGTTAAAGCCCGTAAGGCTCTTAAATTAGCTGTATGAATTGCCGTTGTGAAGTGATGGACCTTGTCGGAAAGAGATGAAAGTTGGAAGAATCCGGTGCGGTTCAGTGAGGAAAGTTTCCCTCAGTTTGATGATGCAGGCAGAGGAGTAAAATATTGATTCCACTGCCACCGTGGGACTCCAGCGCCGATCTGCAGCACAGCTCAAGTTTATCATATTATTTAGTAGATTTGTGCGTTCGGCTCAAAGCGTGTGTGATTGTAAATGAAGACTCGCCCACTGCTGTGACATCTCCTCCAGAGGTGGCATTCGTCAGCTAGGGAGGCCTGGTAAACCTGCAAACCGCATATTATTTTCACTATTAATCTTGGTTTGTGTGTGTGTGTGTGTGTGTGTGTTTTCTTTACCTCAGAGTCAGTTAAGAAATCATGAAAGGGAGCACCATAGCCTCAGCAGTGACACAGCAGGCCTCGTACCCGTCACCGAAACCATGGCCACAGTGGAAGAAGGCGAGCGGGTAACAGATGAAGGTATGACAAGGAGCTTTAAGGCACCATTCTCCTTTACCATGTTCTGTCACATGACTTAAGTCAATCTGTTTCATTTGTCCTCTAATATAGAATGTGGGGTTCAGAAGATGTATAAGTGTGACGTGTGCGACTACACCAGCTCTACGTACGTTGGCGTGAGGAACCACCGGCGGATTCATAACTCTGACAAACCTTATCGGTAAGTTATTCAGAAAAGTGCACTACTACTGTCACCTACATGGAAGTACCCATACCAGCCACTAACCACTAATGTCTATAGGTGCACAGCGGTAACTAGGAGACATTAACAACTGGAGAAGGTTTTTGGTTAATGAAGCAGTTGTTATTTAAGCAAATTCAAAATGGTAAAGTTTTCATGGAAAGTTTGAGAATCAAATTCCCTTCATATCGTCATCTAGGAATAAATGTGATATTACTGAAAACATAAAATAGCCACTAAGAGTCACCAAAGATAAAGTCCAGGTGTCTCAAATCTAGACTGTCCACAGTTCAAACACTGCCACTGTGTGCAATGATGATTGCAACATGTGACCACGGTTGTCGCTCGCCTGCTCCCTGCTTCACTCATTTGACTTCAAAATGAACGTTTTACTGTCACGTGGGTGGCCTCTGTTCCCTGCAACATGGAAATTTAGTTGACATAAGGGCTGAAGATGTTTCTTCCTTCTTCAGTCGCTATTTTCACAAGTTTGAAAATCCATCGGTGGAAGCCAAGTCAATTTTTTTAACCGTTTGAGTCCCAGCACTTGAATTAAGACACAGCACATCAATGTTTCAAAGCTTTTACAAACTAAATAATGACTTCCTGTATTTTGGCTTTGTTAATAAAAAGAGAAGAAAGCAATAAGTTCAGAACTGAAAGAATCTTTATTGTAACAAGTTGGCACTGGTCCCACAATGGAGCCAGTTTTCAGATATCAAGTCTAAATTTGAGACGCCTGTGGACAGTTGTTTATTATCAGACTGCGATTAGTGCAGGAGAATTAAATCCTGTGAATTATTAATTAACCATGTAAAAACTACATGAACATAATAAATCATTTATCAAGTGCACATGCTAAATAATTGAGGAAATTTGGCAAGCTGTCCACGTTTTTTTCATTTTTTTCATTGAATATGTCTTTTCAACACCTTCAACATTTATTTCTTTTTTTTGTTTCAGTGGTAACTCAAGGAGAGCTGCCACTAACTGTTATTTTTCTGTTTTAATCTGTCGACTATTTTGCCAATTAGGCAGTTTATGTTCCTCCATATCTAATTGACGCACAGGCGCGGTCAGTCCTCGCAGAATATTTTATTTTGAGTATTTTCTCAAATCTTTATTCAGTCAAACATCTGAGGCAGCAGCAGCAGACTTCCATGTTTTTATGAGAGTATTTATCAGCTACAAGGACCAAAGACATCAAAAAGCTTCTCCAGACAACACTTACTAATGAAGTCATCCTTGACATGTGTGTGACTGATCACACTTGAGGGAGCCATAAAAAATCACAATGACAAAATAACACAGGTTATTATATGTAACCAGATTTACAGTGAAGGGATCTGAACTGTGTGAGTTTCTCATCATGCAAAGTCGGAGCCACTAACCAGCTGTGGGGATGAGTATCATCAGGATTTTATCTTTCTTACACATACACCTATTGATCTAGCTCATACTATTACCAAGGAATTGTGTGTTTTAGATTCATTCTAAAAAGAGTCAATTCAGATTGATTTATAAATATAACTAAACAGTTTCTAGGGCAACAACAGCAAAGTCACTCACCTCAGATTTGACAGACTTGACAGATGTCAACATTTCCTACTAAATAGCTCTGAGTCAAATCAGCAGGATCGTGTTGTGACTAAGCAGCTGAAAATATTTCTTTTTCTAGATGCTTGTTGGTTAAAGGTTTGTATTGTCTTTCTACTTTTTATTGCACAGTCGTGTAAACTGCAGTAGTAAACGACGTGAATTTAAGTAACTTGAGTCTTTACTTCATGTGTTTGTGTGTCCACCACAGCTGTCTGCCAAGTGAACAGCAGAGCAGAGGACAGACAAGCATTGCAATCACAAACGATTAGATAGAAAATGAATATATGCCCGTTAATATTAATACAGTATCTGGGTGCCACAAATAAATCAATGTATGGGAAACGGCGCATCAACGCATTTTCAGCATTGACGTTGTCTAATAATGGCGGCAGCCCTACACTCGAGACATTCTCCAAACACCATCAAATCAAAAGATTTTTATTGAAGTGACCTTAAACTTTGGCCCTTTCTATCTGTAGTTAGGATATGTTATATTTTACTTGGTGTGATTAAAAATCTTTATTTATGGTCAAATCGGACACGACAGCAGTTTCAGTGTAGCTTTATCCTGGACGTTGAACCAGAAAAAAAACTGCTCCCGTTGCAATTTGTTCTTTAATAATACATGAAACATTTAGCTTTGATGACGGCGCATTAATAAAGTTGACACCAGTCTAATGTCTCTCCAATGCTTCAAATTTGATATCATCAGTAATTTTGCACACATTTTCCTCCTTTTATCATGGCTTTAAAATATAATAATAAATTCCTTTTTTTTTTTTTTTTTTTTTCTTTCTTGTATACAAGATGAAAAACGTACACAGAATGTGTGGATAAAAAGGTCGTCAGCATCAGTATTAGATGTATTCTTCTTAGAGTATTTTTATCCATTCCCATTTTTGTAGTAAAACGAGTCTGAGGTTTGATTTTCACTTCCCGTTTCAGGCAGAGTGACCTAACCAAATACCACAACTTGTCTTTTGATTGTGGCTCCCGTACCTCGACTTTAAAGATGGTGTCAGAAAGGTCCATTAGATGGCAGCAGATGCCAAGTAATGCTCAAAGCAGCAGTGTAGTCTCACTTTGGAGGCACCGTCACACTTCCTCACACGCTCTCTTCCTCAACACGTAGCTGCTGTGAATATACCCGATGACATGCACTGTAACTGAACCTGCAGAGTGGTGTCTCTATTGGATCTATAGTCTATACTCTTTGTGCTCTCGTCCTTATTTCACACACCAAGGATTTTATCAGGAAGACACGCATACCTGATTATTCAGGCAATCATTCAATCAGCCAGTCATAAAATCGTGCAGATACAGGCCAGGAGCTTCAGTTAATGTTGACATCAAACATCAGAATGAGGACAAAATGTGATCTGATGATGTTTGAGTTTTTCTAAAACTGTCAACCTCCTTGGATTTTCACACAACAGTCGGAGTTTTTACTCAGGAAGGAGCCAAAACCAAAAAAAATCCAGCTGCAGCAGCTCTGTGGAGGAAACACCTTGTTGATGAGAGATGTCAGAGGAGAGTGAGCAGACCTGTTGGAGCTGAGAGGAAGGTTAAGACAAACAACTCTTTACAGCTGTGGTGAACAGCAAAGATGGACAACAACAGTAGAGACCACACCAGGTTCACCCCTGTCAAGAGAACAGGGATCTGGGGATGTAGACAATAACTGGACACATGAAGATGGATTTCTGCTGAGGCAGCAGGTTAGGGTAGGGTCAGAATTTTGTGTCAACATAATCCGTAGACCCAACCTGCCTTGTATCGCCGGTCGAGGCTGGTGGTGGTGGTGTAATTGTGTGAGGGATGTTTTCTTGTCTCACTTTGGGCCCTAAACCAACCAACCAACCACCGTTTGAACACCACAGTCTTGTGTTGCTGTTACTGACCATGTCCATGTGACAAAGGCTGGTTTCGTGACAGTGAGTTCAGTGAACTCTGTGAGACCCCACAGTCTCCAGACCTGAACCCTGTAGACCACCTTTGGGGTGTGGTAGGACAGGGGCAGCTTGAATGTGCAGCTGACAAATAGAACGCGATGCTGTCAACATGTCAACATGGAGCAGAGTTAAGAACAAAGCTTCCAACAAGTTGTGGAATCAATGACACAAAGAACTGAGGATGTCTGAGAGCAAACAGAGGAGCTCATAAAGTACAGGCCGATATATCTAGAACATAGTAATGTAAAAGAAGTTCAGGTCTGTCAGACCTACAGTGTGGTCTGCAGGTGTTAGGACTAAAGCAGCTTTTCTGTGCTATGACCTTTTGTCTTCTCTCTTCTGTACTCCAGCACATTGAATTTGAAATGAAACAAAGACTTTAAGGCTAAAGTGCTGATTTTCAGCTTTGTGCTGTGCTGTCCAGAAGGATAATGACTGGGCTGCACTGTTGTACACTCAGCCTGAATGTAAACACCCTCAAATTAAAGCTGAAAGTCAGCACTTTACCCCCATAATCATTGTTTTGTCCCTGGTCTGCTGTGTTGGAGTGCAGAACAAACAGAACAAACATGGCAGAAAACGTGTCACTGTCCAAGTGCTTACTGATTGGACAGTTCTGCAATGCTCAAGTTTCAGATATGCACCGTTCCTCTGCACTGTCTCTTCAGGCACAATCACATCGCTGTGGACAGATTAGCTGATGGGTGCCACTGCATATCATCATCTGTGAGACGCATGTAGCAGCGCACAGTCCCCTGTTAAGACAACTATGCAGTGGTTAGTTAGTTGTGTTGTGCGTTGTTAGTCTGATGTGTCACATGGGTGTTGATCATAAACCTTTTCTCACAAGACCCAGTTAACAGTTGTATTTTTTTATTATTTTTACAGTGGAAGGCAGAGCATCATATTTGTGTTGATAAGATGTCTGACACGTTGCTTCAGGCTCCTGGTAAAACTTGTCTGTAATTTTTTAATGCCTCCACACCAGCAACAGCCAGAGCCAGAGTCTGTCCCACTCTTGTGAGTGCCATAGGATATATCAATAACACCTTGATGGAACTTGGAACAGACATTCATTAGGACCCAAGGATGAACTAATTAGTGGTGGTCAGAGGTCAAAGGTCAAGGTTGGCACAAGGACATTATTATTAGCCATTATTTAGTGCTGTGACTCAGGAAGGGATGATTGTGACCATATTTCCTGCAACTTAATTGGTTGTTTCAAGTCAAATCCTCCAGATTTCAGTCCTTATTTTTTTAGGTGCCACTTGTAGCTGCTGGTGTTAAGACCAGAGAGTTTTAATACAACAGGTCACAGATTCTGGGGGAACAAAATAAACTCTTGTCATTTTAATGAAGAAGCCTGGCAGTTATTGGACTTTTTCCATCATTCTGTGAACTGATCCTGCACATGGTGTGAATCTGAGAGCAGCGTGCCACAGTGAAATGGAGTTTGTTACCTTGCTGAGAAGTTGGAGGCGTGCAGCCTGTCGCCTGCAGCTCTTAATCTAGCCGCTCACTGTGGCTGCTCCTTCTTGTTACTCCCTGCAGTATGTCAAACTGGTCGGCCGTCAAAAAATGCCAAAAATTAACCTTGTTGTGTGCTGAGAAACATGCTGCGTTCCTTGTGACTACGTCAATAAAAGTCAACAAGTGTTTTGCCTTTTAATGTTCACTTTGCATTAGCAACAACTGAATACAGTTCCTAACACTGCAAATATATAAATATTTTAATATGTTCGGCACAGTTTTTATTGTTTGACCCCTTTCAGTGACAGGTAGAGACATTCATTTAAATGGAAATATTGGAGATTGCGTCTTTAGATTCTTTTATTACTCGTGTGTGGTTACAGTAGTGTTAGTGGGCAAAATCTGTGTTTCTGTTCCTGTTTCCCTGTGAGCTCAACAACTGGCTGCCAGCCACTTTATTTTCCTGTTTCCTGTTCCTGCTAGTTGTCATCTTTAATTTTAACATCACCAACATCTATTTTCAACACTGATATCTGTGAAAGTTCTGCAGATCAGTGATGTGTGATTCCCAGCTGAGTGAGTAGTGATGCTTTGATTGAGAAGATGAAAATGACATTGTTAATTTCAAAGACCAGTATCACAGTATATATCATAGTAGAGGTCAAATCCTTCATGTGTTCTGTATTGTTCATATTTTAATGTGTCAGTAAAACCAAGGTTTAAGTCAAAAGCAACATTCTGACATCTGCTAAATTAGATAAGCTTGATCAATCACTTTAATTCACAATGAATATGCAGCGACAGCTAGTTGGCGTACCCAACTGTTTAGCCAGCAAACTGAGAAACTGCCAACTGGACATAGTTGTAAAAACAAGATCCACATAGCAAGACACAGTTTGTTTAATCTCTGCAAAAACCAAAATGTAAAAACAAGAGTTTTTACATTTTACGTTCAATCGTGTACTGGACTGTTTCAGTAATTTTGTGCCTTCACTTTGCAGAAACAAAATCCCCACAAAAACGTTTTGAAAGTGCTCCTGCACTGCAGTCTACTCCTCTACTATTCAACACAGTATCAGCCAAATATGCCACTTCCATGTCATGCTATTAATACTCTCTGAATCTCCTGCTTGAGGTTCCTTCGGGCAAGGCCACTTTATTTTCCAGCTCCCACAGACACATTCAGTAGAACTATATGTTATAATACAGTAATTTGTTCTCTCCTCGTATTGTGAATTATCCACTGGACAAATATTGGAATCGTTCCTTGTATAATTGTTGGTGTTGTTGTCGTAAGTGATAAAACATTCAGCAGAATGGGGCTAATTAAAACTAACTAATTAAAAATCTGATTTATAAAAAGGCAACAATCCTAGCAGATAGTTGTTTAATATTAGTAAAAGAAATGTGTATTCATTCAATGTATTTATAATTAGTTGAAATAAAATTAATATGAACAATTACATGTTAGTTGGTGAGTTCTTTTCAATATTCTAGACCCAGTAAATCTCACATTACAAAGTGCAACTCTTTGTGTGTTATATTATTTTAATGCCGTGCAAATGGCTGCGAGTTGAATGTAGCCTCTGTTTACAGACCTTGTATTTGCCTCTAAGCAACTAAGAAGCCAGTTTCATCTTCCAACCACAACAAAGTGCAACAAAGTAGAAAACATCAGGATTTATTCTCATTCTTAGAGCAGCAGTTTCCTCTCTGTTTTGTTGTAAATCCCTGATCTCCCTTCAGGCTACAAGTGTAAAGAAGCTTCATGATGGCCTCAAAAGGCAGCTTGTTAAAATAGCTGCTGCTCCATCGCTGCATTCTTTCATCTTTCTTCTCCCCCTTTTTTTCCGTCTGCCAGGTGTTGTAGCTGTGATTTTGCCACCACCAACATGAACAGTTTAAAGAGCCACATGAGGAGGCACCCGCAGGAGCACCAAGCTGTGCAGCTGCTGGAACAGTACAGGTGAGACACATCAAACACACACTTAATACAGAGAGACAAGATACGAATGACCACTGGACCTCCGCGGAGAGAATGAAGAGCTGCTGGGGTTTTCTTAGTCCCTGTGCGTCCAACTCTGCAGTGGCAGTTTGGCATCACCTGGTTTAATCTATCAGGAAATGTGAACTGATCTTCATACAAGTGTTACACGATCATATCCATGGTGTGATGGTACTATTGTCATCCTGTCATCTGTGTGTGTGTGTGTGTGTGTATATATAGTGTGTGTGTGTGTGTATATATATATGTGTGTGTGTGTGTGTGTGTGTGTAAATCTGTGGTAGAGTCAATTTGTTATTAACTTTACTTTAAATTAATCCAAATCTGTCCAGTCTGTAGTCAAATATCGTCTCATCTCGTCAAATATCGTCTCATCTCATCAAATATCAACTTGTCTCATTAAATATCGTCATGTTTCGTCAAATTTTGTCCCATCTCATCACATATCATCTCGTCTCATCCAGTCTATCATCTTGTCTCATTAAAAATCGTTTTGTCTGGTTAAATATCGTCCTGTCTTGTCAAAAATCATCTTGTCTCAGCAAATATGCCAAAACAAAAGCTATAAGTGATTTTGTTGATGTCAGTCAGTCACTGAGATCATGGCCCATTGGCACAACCCTTCCATCCTTCAAGTACAGACAAACTTAAGTAATTAGCTTAAGTTCATAACACGCAAACAGTTATCATTTTTCATGTCTGTGTTGAAAACATACAATAAACATTGACAGTGCTGGTGGAGAAATGAAGTGAACCTCCTTCCAGTAGCTGCTCATCACTCATCTTCCCTGGATGTCTGGTGTGTACAGCTCTGTTCAGCTCGTTCCACAGCATCTCTGCTGCCCCCCCCACCCCCCCCC
>CM076648.1:25932026-25995451 GCA_038496675.1 Rachycentron canadum | reverse complement strand
CCCCCCCACCCCACGGAACGTGGAGACTTCCTTTGTATCTGATTGGCAGCAGCTGGATGCCATACTTCATGCAGAACATCCTCCATGATCTGTCTATGGTCGACTCATGAACCTGTTTCTCTGAGGTTCTTCATTTTATTAATCATTGTGAGACATCTTAGCTGGGCATCTATGGAGAGCAGCCACTGAACTGAATCATTTCAGGTCTGGACAGTTGGCTCTGGGTGGAGGTGTGCATGGCTGACATCACCTGATGTCTCTTGTGGATGAGAAGAAACTGAAAATGTTTTGTGTTTTTTTTTTTTAATAGTCAAAATAGATTTACACTCATGCCTCAAGTGTGGCATCATTGGTTGGACTCGAGGTTTGCTAACTCCTGACTCCAATTAGCTTTTGTTTGTTCCATTAGCCTCAGGGTTCACATACTTTCTCCAGCTTGCACTGAGAATGTTATGGACACAATGATTTGTGCATTAGTAGATGAAGATGTGATTATATAATAAAACACACTAATACAGAGTACTGTGTAAAAGTCTTAGGCCACCCTTAGATTTGTTGTTTTAACAATGTTTTAAATGACCATATATACTTATTTCAGTTTCTTTGTTAGAATACAACCAGAAAATACAGGAAATATGTAGCAATATTAAAAAACAGCTTTTATGGCTTTTATGGGCTAAAGTGTCAAGTATTCAGTGTGAATACACTTGAGCAACAGCAGGAACTTGGCTCTTAAACCTAAATGGAAAGAACCATGACTAATGTCGTTGTTAACTCCTGTATCTGTGAAAATGATGCTGTGAAAAAGGTCCATTACACCAGGTTTGAGCAGGACATGTTTGAGCTTTACATACACATGTTGTATGAGGTTAACTCATTGGAAGCTGCTAATATGTATAAGACCAACTTTCAATCACATCATTCCATCCAACGTTCTCAAAGGGAAATCAACTGTTTTTCTTTTTTTTTTTAATACTGCTACACATTTCCTGTATTTTCTGGTTGTATTCTTATAAAGAGACTGAGAAATAATTATATATGGTCACATAGCTTTGATAAAAAAACAAATCTATGATTGGCCTAAGACTTTTGCACAGTACTGTAGAAGTCCAGATAATTTCAAAGGATTCGCTCAGTTTCTGCAGCCCCTGAGAGTGTGACCGCTCATGCTCTCATGGTCCCAGCAGGCTGGAGACTTGAGAAATGGGCCTCTGATTGCAAGGTTAGTGGTCGGTGGGTGGAGAGAGTGAATGGGGGGGTGAGTAGGCAGTCCTTCATAAAATGTTAAATATCCTCAGCCCTGAGCGGGGCACTGATTGCTGATTGCCACTTCACTGGCTACCTGTGCTCTGTGTCGCGGTCATCACTACCTGAAAATGCTGAAATGCTGCATGTTTCCATACAGTCCAAACGGCGCAGACAGTGCCATTCTTCTCCACTAAAGGGCCTCTCAAGTTATTTTGTTCTGCAGTTTCATGAAGTCGGGGGACTTGTTGCGGCAGGAGGGGTCATGAGTCAGGCAGATTTTTAAAAGAATGGTCAAAATTCAAATTTCGGAGGACGATGCACCCTGACTTGTTAGTCTAGTCTCACGTCCAGTGCAGACCAAGAAAAAAGGGATGTCACCTTTTTAGTTCACGTTTGGTCTGTGTTGACATGCGGAATCATGCTGGGGTGACTGATGGCTGCACTTTACTTCAAGCAAGGTGTTCATTTATCTTCTTTAGTCTGACAGAGAAACAGCCTGATGTGTCATGAATAATGCTGACGGGTTCCTGAAGGTGTTTTTAAAAATTTTTTGTCTCTAGTTACAATGGACCTGTTGCTGCACCTGCACTTCCTGCTGCCATTCCACATGTTGTTGTTGTTGTTCACTGTGGCTGTCTCCTTCTCTTACTCCTTAGACACACTGGATACGTGGGGCGTCTGTGTCGCAGCGCCGTCGCTGACCTGCTTTGAAGAATCATGCGTGTGTCTCTCTTACAGGATACTTTAATGTTGATGTTCTTTCTATTTCAAATTAATTCAAATTATTTGTTTTTGAAAGAAAATCTCTCTAAAATGCCACTGTCTCCACTGCGTTAGGACACATCCACTGTGGGCGTAAATGTTCTGAGCGGTTGAACGTCCAGATTGATTCCCGGCTGGGGCAGAGTATTTCATGCCTGCCTTGTTCAGATTCAGCTGTACCATACAAAACTATAGTGGACGGTTATGTAATGTTGCTAATATCGTAACATTTCTGTGTATTTTTGTTGCAAGTCGCACAAACAATAAGCGAGACCCCGGACCTCCACAACAGGCTTCAAACAGTCGACAGCGAGTCTGCTCTAACCCAAAAACGTGGGCGCCGAAATAAAAAACAAAACCTTCCGCGGCCGCCACGCACGCAGCCAAAGAGTTTGATGTCGAGCTTGAAGAAGAATCACAAAGTTACTGTATCAAAGTTACTAAATCGCAAAGTTACTGTAGAAAAACAAGAACCGGCAGAATTTTGCCGTCGACTTGTTGCTGAAATATCGGTTTTGGCGCCATCACTAAACGGCACACACCAGCCTGCTACAGTTCTTTCTGCATCTCCACTCTGCCTGGCTGAGGACTGGATCTTTGTTTCACCCTTTTTACAGCAACACGGGTTGTTTGGTAATAAACCTGGTCCCGCAGGACCTCGTCAAGTCAGCTGTCATGGTGAATTTGAGCTTGTTCTCCAACCTAAATGATATTTGCCGCTTCAAGCATTTGGGTAGTTGATAAAGAAATGACCCATAATTCTTTTAATTTTGACAAATGGCTTCACCGGCAGGCTGTAAATCCTATTTCTGCCCTGCACTCTTTGTCTCTGTCTCTCAGGCTTAGTATCCCCTGTGGAGTGTTGAGTCTGGATGATTCCTCTTGATAGAAAGTAGAAGAAGGATTAGCAGAACCTCAATGCTCATATTAAATCAACTTGGACTTGATCCGCTCTCACTCTATTGCTCATCACCCCTCCTTTTTTTTTTAAATTTTATTTTTTTCCCTGCCTCTCTCCCAGGTGCTCTCTGTGCGGCTACGTGTGCAGTCATCCCCCGTCACTCAAATCCCACATGTGGAAGCACGCCGGAGACCAGAACTACAACTATGAGCAAGTCAACAAAGCCATTAATGAGGCCATCTCCCAGAGCAGCCGGTAAACACATGAACCCGCATGAACCTGCTCCTTTGACTTCCTCTCAGTTCCCTTTCTGCATTTGCCCATGTGTGTATATCCACCAATACTCAACCGAAACACCTTTATAGGAGAAAAATAGGGAGGTATGTGAAGACTGAGCATTTAAACCAAGCAATGTGAAGGCAAGATATTATCCAGTGTTGCCTATAGCTGCAAAAAAAAGACCTTTCCAGCAAATCAACACTTTGGTAAGATGTAAGTCTGCTATCCGAGGGTGATAAGCGTAGTAGAAAGAAAAATCCACTTTGAGAATTTTATAGATGGTGAGAAAAACTTATATGACCTTGTGCACATAACAAGGTAGATTTAGCGCATATCATGGACGTGGTTAGTTAGTCTCCTTCAAAAGGAAACTATTTATCACATTCACCTCAGCATCACTCTGAGGTTTGTGATAAAGCTATTGTGTTTGTTTCTCTATTAACTGTGCTGTATGTTCTACCTGTTAACTCAGAAGCTCATTTGACGCCAGTGATAAAACCCTAGCTCTGACGCTGTGAAGGAAAGATTCATTTTCTAAATATGTCATATGTGTGCATGATTTCCAGCTGCCTAGAGAACACACAGGGCTTCATAGGGGTAATGGATTGTGGGTGGCAAGTAATTTCATTCATGTGTCACACTGCAACTGACAAGAAATGAAAAAATATTACATGGGTAAATTGTCCCTGAGCAAAATTCACACCTCCTCTTGCTTCTCGCTCTGTCTTTTGTTGTGTCTCTCTGATGGTCCTTCATTTTCCTCAGAGCTCCTCAGAAGTTGTCCGCCGTGCTGGAGTCAGTGGCAGAGCGCCCTGCGGTGGCCACGCCCTCAAAGGATAGATTAAAGGGCCCCGCAGAGCCGACGCCAACACCCACACTGACAGCTACGACCGCAGTCGACCTGGCTGCGGACAGCTCGGCAGGCCTTCCCACACCCACCACGGACACTTCACAGTGGCCTGGCGAATCCCCGAGCCCTCAGGGGAAGGACCCTGCACAGCTCCACCCGCAGCCCCAGAGCCAGCCCCGCACATGGCAGGCCCCCAACCCGGGCCACTGCGTGCTCTTGTTCTGCTGCTGCATCTGCGGCTTCGAGTCCACCAGCAAAGAGCGGCTGATGGAGCACATGAAGGAGCACGAGGGAGACATCATCAGCATCATCCTCAACAAGGAGCAGCAGCAGCCAGAAGTACAACCGAGCCTCCAAACAGCAGAGTGAGACCTGCCCCCACCCACCACCCCACCCCACCCTCTCCTTATCCTAACACTGACCCTGTGCTCTTACAGCGATCTGCTGCCCACAGAAGTATTTCATTATGTTTCTTTACCTCAAGGTGGTTGTGGTGGATTTCAAGGTGCAGCCAGTTCAGGCTGACTGTACCGAAGTAGTTCGCTCTCCTGTCAGCGGTGACGTCAGAGCGCCACAATACAGACTCCTTAAACGGGTGTCAAGAAAAATGATGAAATGATTTTCTGGCATATCCTTTGAAAGGAATGTTTAAAAAAAAAAAAAAGAAAGAAAGAAAGAAAACACAAAACATTGTTATAAGCTGTTTTAATATTTGTATCAAATAATTTGACTATTGAGACACAATGTGTGTCTGTAGGGAAGCGACGTCGACTGCAAGGGACAACCCCGAGCTCGAACCCAAGTCAGAATTTTTATTTTTTTTTTCTCTCCACAATTTCATACCTCACAAAACCACACGATCCCTCAGTAGAAACAGAAACACACAAAAAAAAAAAAAAAAAAAAAAATTCACACATTTTTCATATGTTGTTAAGGCAGCTCTTTTATTGCTACTGTAATATTTAAACGTATTTAATTGGACACCGCTGGGGCTCGAGCCTTGTTAAGGAGGTACATGTGCAAACTCACCAAATGCCTAAAGGCATGCATCACAGCTTGAACGTGATTTAATATTTATCAGGTTTTTATGCATGTTAGTTTCCGTTATGCCAGTTTTAGATGAGAGACAAATTCTTCTTGCTATTTGCATTTTTGTCGTTTGTTTTGTTTTTGTTTTGTTTATCTGAGTGACTGTAATTCACCCCTGTTAGACTGTTTTTATGAGGGAGCGTCTTTAGCGGAGAAAGCGTCAGCTCTTAGAGGAAGTGCGGAAGTTGATTGAGAGCAAAGCAGAAACCGGCCTTCGATGACTGGTCTGCCGGAGACCGTGGGCTTCGGTTCTGGTTGACAAACGGAAGCGATTGATTAAAAGGGAAGTTAGCGCAGGTAGGGCTGCTGTTTTAACTGTTCGGTGCCTGGATGTTTGACAGCAGAAAAAAGGTTGTATTGAATCACACACACCTGTTTTCAATTTTGATTGTGGTGCTAGGCACACTTTAATAGTTGTCATTGAAGATATAGTTTTTTTTTATAGCCAATGCAATTTATGTTGTATATAATAACATTTTTATAATAATTATTACTTTTTTTTTTTTTTTTTTTTGTCAGCATTCTTAAAGTACAGACTTTCTAGTGTCAAACACAACTTGAAATGACTGCTGTCCCAGCTGAAATACATGTCTGAAATAAGAAACCGTGGCTGTGTAAATAAAAGTTTGGAAGGTGACATGTTTTTGAGGTTTCTTGGCCCAGTCGGGGAGTGTAATCTAAGTGGGGGCGACCTGCTCTGTTCTCTATCCTGATTGTCAGGCAGGTCGCCATGACTTCAAACTAGAGACTGAGACCATAAACTCTTTAGGAAACTGTTTACTGAGCTAATAAATCAAGGGAGAATTAGGGCCATTTTCCCATGGACTTAAATATAATTTCACCGATTTCTCCGATCTAATCTCCCTGCAGACTTTTTAATTAGAATAATTGTTTTATTATTAATCCACTGTGCAAACAAACTGGAAGGAAACACTAACGTGACATCCTACCCTGCCCCCCCCCCCCGACTGCAGCGCTGGTGTAAAAACGCTCAGCTCAGTGTCACGACGATAAAACTGAAACTTCGATCAAAGATCAATGTCTCGCACTTTAATGTTATATCCCGTCGAAAACAAACCGTGCCGTTCGTTCGGGACACAAAATAGAAATAAAAAAAAATAATAATAATTCAGATTGAAGGCGGACGATAAGGTTTTTTTCCTTTAAACTCGACACCCGTGTCTCAACCCATCAGGCGTCACTGTGTCACCGCTCATCAGTATGCTATCCCTTCCTCACAAGCACACAGACAGAGACGAAGGAAATTAAGATAAAATAGAATTTCCATAATTCATGTCTCCCCCCCCCCCAGGTCGCCTCTCCCCTCCTTACATAACATCTCGAGTCTGCACGTCTGTGTGTGTGTCTGTGTGTAGTTCGTAAAACAAAATGAAATCTCTATCTCAGAGACCTGCTACCTGGGTTGGAATTCTCATTATCATAGCAGATAATTATTGTCTGGCTTTTAATTTACAATTCTACGTGGCAGAATGAAGGAGGACGATTACATTTCTCAATTTAAAAAAAAAAAAAAAAAAAAAAAAAGTGGGGCTTGATGTCCCTCCCATCAGATTAACATGGTGTGCATTTAAATGAGACGGGACTGACCATTGATTACCCCCCCCTTCTGTTATAGAGCTCTTCCATTAATCTGACGGCTCGTTATTCTTCCATTTCAGAAATGAATTAATGAACGCTGCTTTAAAGGATAAACCGAGGTGATCATTTCTACGGCTCAGAAACACTGTGCCCCCCCCTCACCCACCAGGTCAACCGCGGGTCAGACCTTTCCGGCCGGTGGCATCACCTTCGTGGTGTCGGGCCTAAAGCGCTTTACTTCTCAGACGATGGTTGGTGTCTCCTTTATCCCGCTCTCTAGTTTTCTCTGTGTTATTAGCACAGCAAACAATAAAAGCCTCACTTGCACTTGAAGTTACACAAACTTCTTTGGAAGTGAAACCAAAGGCAAAAGTAAAATTAATGGATGTTTACACCAATTTCATAGCAGTTTATTGCTGAACTTCCTGATTCAACTGACCCTTTGTACTGACCAGACAGTTTTCCTTCACACTGAGAGATTATCAACAGTATTCTGGCTGCTCTCCTTATTGGTTTTACTTTAGGTCCCAATAAAGTGGCTTTTATAATCTCACACGACTGTTAGTTTGTAACTTCTCCGATTGTGTGTCCTACACTGCAACGCCCCCGTGTTCTTAGCAAAGAAATAACACTGGGGGTGTATTTTCCCTTAAAGGTGGGTGGGCAGTGTTTTCATTATCAATAGAAATGATCGGTAAAACGCTCCACAAAAAAATAACGAAATGAGGTGATTTCAAGTCGATAAGCTGTGATTGTCATGGGAAGAGTTGTCTTTTGTTGTAGTTTTTTGTGCCTTTATTTGTGTTAAAGCTATTAAGTTTGTCGTTTTTTTTTGGGGGGGGCAGGGTTTTTTGCTAAAACCTAAGTCAGATATCAAGTGGTGATGAAGCGGGAGCAGAAATCCCGATCACTTCAGTAGATTTTCCATAGAGGCATATTCACGTTTTCTTCTTTTACTTTGCAGTTTGCAGCGAGAAACAACAACAAACCAAGTATGTGAATTAGCCCTTTCATATATTACCACTCGCTGTTTTAGCTGCTAATGAGCTCAAACACTTAGTTTGGTAGTTTGTTTTCATTTATGTACATATGTAGATGAAGCTTACAAAAACTTAAAACTGACTTTTTTTTTTTTGTAAAGATAAAATCTATTTTTATTAATAAAAAAAACAATTGAAGCAAAAAAAAAAAAAAAAAAAAAATTCGATTGAATTTTGGTTCAGTTGTTAGTTGCTCTCAGCCTGTTTGAGGGAACTGACTGTTTTAAGCTAAACACAAGTTTAACACAATTGTGTGAGTGCATTTAAACCAAAGGAGGTGGAGTTGTTTAACATGTCTGTCCCGACCAGAGGTTTGCTTTATGTTTATTTATTTTTTAGGACTTCCCAGACTGTATTATGTCACTACTTTGCTATTGTATTTTTGGTAATAAAGGCTGCGTAATAAACTTTTTTTTTTTTTTTGTCTCAGTGAGTTTGTGAGTTTTGCAGCTGCAGTTGAATATCTCACTGTAAACTGAAGAAAATATCATATACAATGTTAATATATTTAAGTATCATATATATTAGATAAGAACCAGAAAGAACTTTGTTGGTAACGGGACAGATGCAAGAAATGTTTTAATAATAATAAATTTGTTTGACCAAAAAAAGGAGTTAAAATTTAATATAATTATAATTTAAGTTCTAAATTGAGCTGGGAGCAGCAGCTGAAGTCAAATCCCTGAAACTTTTGTGCCAGTTTAAGTGTATGAACTGAAAACAAAGTGTTGGCTGAAGTGTAATGATGTGTAACAAATGAAATCAGTCAGCTGATGCATGAGGACTAAATGCAGCTGAAACAGCACTTTGAATGCCGGGGGGGGGGGGGGGACTGTGAACACAACGCCTTTATTATAACTGCAGTGAGAGAGAGACAGGAAGATAAGCAGCAAAGGACCATGGGTCTGCCTCAAACCAACGCCGCCGTGGTCTGGACCTGTGATGCCGCCCACTGGTTTGGATGTCGCCATCTCGGTGTCTTCGGAACCAGACGAAACCTTATCTGGAGGAGAAGGTGGAGGTGAGGGGGAGTGAGGGGTGGATGTGACCTTCTCTCGGCTTTCTCTGTCAGGCCATGCTTTCTGGTGCAGTCTGTCAATCACACAGTAGCCCCGCCCTAATGAATACCCTGCTTTATTGTTTATTTTCTTCTAAATGGGACCATCATTTAAAAAAATGAACATCTTGTATTGAAGACTTGAAACTTGAGACTAAGACCATAAAATCATTATTACTTATTACTGAGCTAATCATTTTCCCATAGACTTCAATATAATCTGACGTCTTTTAACAACCAGTGGAGTCGCCCCCTGATGGTCATTAGATAGAATGAAGGTTTGAGGCCCTTCAGCATTGACCCAGAACTAATGTCCACTTTTATTATCTTATCTCCAGTCAATGGTGAGGACTAGGCATGAATGGCACGGGCTCTACCAGGCGAGGAACGTTTTAGCACCTACCGGATGAGAGATGTTGGAATAAGTCATGTCCACAGTATGATCTTCAATGATAATCTCCTCCCTAACTTCAAAACATCAGCCTGCACTTCGTGTGCCCTCCAAACCTCGTGGGCTCATTGTATTTTGACACGAGTTAGTTCTGTGGCCTCTCTCATCCTAAAAAGAAACGCCAGTCGTTCCACTTGCCGGTCGGTGTGAACTCTTCCTTGCGTCTTAAAACATGGATGGATTACCAAACAAGCCCACCACGGCACGGGCCAAGACGTCAGGGCCCTTTTACATGTCCGTGCCCAGTGGGCTATTGTTTTATAATCCGTGCATGTCCTGTTTCCTTCCACACACCAGCTGCACACACACACACACACACTCACACAGACACACACACAGACAGACAGACAGCTCCAAGCTGTGGAAGGTTTGGGTTGGATGGTAATGGATGATCACTCAAACTGCCTGCAGCCGTCTTCTGTGCACCTCATCGTGAATTGAGTTCACAAACGTTCTAAGATGTGCAGTGTGCTCCAGATATGTGTAACTTTCATGGAATAATGTCATAAAACTGTTTTATAGTAAAATTAGCTATCCCGTGGGTCCAGAAACCACCCTGTTACTCTGCTTTACAAGGCTGGGTGCAAGGTTAACATTTAATTAAACCATTTGAATGCATGGGGAAAATAATTCAAATGCACTTGAAGCAGAGCTTTTATGAGCCTTCTTGAAAACTGCTTAGAAATCAGTCGTATACATCTACTGCTGCATTCACGCAAAAACAAATCATTATATTCAGGCAGGTTCTATTTTTCTTCTCTTTTTCTCTTTTCTTATGAAATACAGTAACTCAAGGTCCGGCAGTGCAACAGTAAGCCAAGCTAGTGCCTCCCAAGACTTCACACACATGCACAGGTTGACACACACACGCACACACACTGAACATGCACATTTTGAAAGAGAAAAATGTCTATTTCTGTAATCCCTTTCACTTTCTGCATGAAACCCTGACTGCTCAAGCAGGCCAGAAAAAAAAATCATCCCTGTCCATTCATTTCTTTAAAGGATCAAGTTTTCTACCTAAACCATTTAGTGGCCCACCATGAAAGTGGAGATCAAGGCCAAAATATAAATGAAATAAGAAAGAAACAAGGGTGAAGACCCGGCAAGAAGCTAGAGATACTTCAGAATCAATTCAGGGGTTTCTTATATTTGGTTTGCTTTTCAACTTGTTTAATGGTTAATTCCCAGCTTTTCTTGCCCTATGAATCTTGTTTTGTGTTACAGTGAGTGAAAAAAGGAAGAGGATCTTTGATCCCATGCTGGCTAAAGGGAGTCAGATTGGGCGCACTGGGAGACGGGGGGGTGGGGGTGGGGGTATCTTTAATGGGCCATCTTCCTGCAGTCTCACTCCCTTGCTTTGGATGACAAGACTTAAGAGAAATGAAAGGAGGGAGGAAGGAGGAGGACAGATTTAGACCGGGTGTATGTGTGCATGCAAGGAAATGATTCAAGAGCTAAAGGGGCTGTAGTCAGAGAGTGCAGCCATTAGACAAACTGTTTTCTTCTCCAATAATCCTTCTTTCTCACAAGAGCCGTGCCAATTTATTTTCCTAAATCTCTTTGATAATCTCCAGGTCTTTCATGTCGCACACATACACTCCGTCCTTTCCATCTGAACGCCCTAGGCGCTCTCCCACTTGACCTGTTTGTTGTCTCGAGGGCGCTTGTCAAGGCGGTGCAGTTTGTGATTGACTGAATTGATTTGTTTGTGTTGTGTTTGGGGTTGTATCTGTGTACATGTGCGAGAGAAAAGGAACATTTAATGGATAATTCTGGGGCCACAGTGTGGACGGCGTCCACAGGGGAAAACTGTCAGTAAATTGGCCGAGGGTCGCCCTGAGTTACCACGAGCACTGTTTCCAGATAATCACGCCGCTGTGAAATTTTTCAGATGGGATTTTCAATGCTTTGGCTGATTGCATTCGCCTCCATTGTACAGAGGTGAAGGCAGGAATCACACTGATGGTTATCGCAACCTGGAAAACACATGAAAGAAAAACTGTCTGCAAGATACGGTAGATACCTGAGGAGGAAAGACTCTTTTTTTCACAACTCCTTAACATAATCAAGATTCCTACTGCCTAAGTGTGAGCGCGCCGTCCACACGTCCACACACTCCTCGGTCTGAGACCTGTGTGTTGCCGCATGACAATTTTCTCCTTTTGTGTTGCTGTAATTTGCACCACATGCAAGCTTTTCAGCACCAGATAGAATAATCCCTCTACCTCTAAACATTGACCTCTAACATGTTTTGATCTCGTCATTTTTCATAATTCTACAATCCCACTCCTGCTGAGTTCTGCAGATGGCCTTTGTTGCTGGACAATGAAGCATTTTTACATTAGCTGATGAAATCTTTTCACAGTGGAATTGGGATAACGCCTGCTAACATGTGTTTTCCGAATACATGTTGTGAAACCTCTCTCACCTGCAATTCATTCTGAATAATACAGCAGGATTGCCGGTGTTGGTGTTTCTGCCAATGTTGTTATATTTTGTTGGGTTTTTTTTTGTTTTTTTTTTACATTGCATTACCGACCTGCTGCATTCGTTCAATAGCGACAAATCAATAATGTATGTTTGCAAATGCTGTTCAGAGCTAAGTTCACATTGTTCAGAAACATCTTAGAAAGAAAGAAATTCAAATAGAACCATCCCCCTGTAAAAAAAAAAACAATGCAACATCTAGTGGCCATAGTAACTATGATGGGACCAAAGGGAAAAGTGTAGGGATGTAGTTTATAGAGCGACAACGTCTGTCTATCAACCATAGACTAAACGTGGACGTAAACTCAGTCTATCAGGGGGCGACTGCACTGGTTGTAAAAAGAAGTCTGATTGTATTGAAGTCTATGTGAAAATGTCCCTACTTCTCACTTGATTTACATTAAACATTTTCCTAATGAGTTTATGGTCTCTAGTTTCAAGTCTTCAATGCGACACGATGTTCATTTTTAAATGATGGTCCCATTCAGGGGAAAATAGACTATAAAGCAGGGTGTGTGTTAGGGTGTGGCTACATTGCCTGCTTAACAGTCAGGATAGAGAACAGAGCAGGTCAGATCCACCCCTCAACCCAAACATGGTTTATAAATTAATCCAGTTAATTGGATTAAATAAACAAGATATAACACATTATTATGGTGGTGCCGACTGCATCCTATTGCATGTCTGTTGCTGTGGCCTGTATTTAACAGCGCTGTCTTAGATTTCTAAATCAGTTTGTGAGGCACTTGTTAGCAGCCTGAGGACTGGACAGGATTTTTTCACACTTTTAGTTTAACACCAGATGCAGGAGTTGCTTGTTTAGAGCAGTGGGCATGAAGCTGGCTGCCTCCCTTGTGTTTGTTTTTTCACTAAGTATAGAGTTTCATTTAAGCTTTTTTTGTTTTTTCTAAGTTTTTTAGGAAGAGGTTTTTTTTTTCTTTGGCTTTGATTTCTGTTAAATCAGTTTGTGGGGCACTTGTTAACAGCTTGGGGACTGGACAGGATTCTTACCCAATTTTTTTTTCACACATTTAGTTTAACTCCACATGTAGGAGATGCTTGTTTAGAGCAGTAGGTATAAAGTTGGCTGCTTCCTTTGTGTTTGGTTTGTCGGTAAGCAAATTGTTTCATTTTGGCTTTTTATTTCCCAGCTGTGTTCTGGTGCAGGCTGTGGCATTGAAACCATGATTGATTGGTATTAAGGAACCAAAAGTGAGACAAGAAAACACTCCCCACACCAGCTGCAGCCTGGACCATTGACAAAACACAAGTTTGGTCCATGGATTCATTTTGTTGATGCCATATTCTGACATGGGTTCATACAATGTAACAAAGTGCAATCAACATAGCAGTTAATAGATATATATCAACTGCGATGTTGGTCAAACAATGCAAACCAAATTGTGAATCCATGTGACTTTCATTTATCGGCCCCGATTGTCCTGATTGTGCATATTGGATCTTAACGCACAATATGAATAAAATTAAACTCTCTTAAGAAGGTATTGTAGCCTAAACCCCCTCCTTTGCCGAACTACATCTTCCTCCAGGTGGCCTCCTTTGGTTTTGCCAAACATGAAGAGATCACTGGAGAGGACTGGTCTTTCCATAACCAGGAAAAGGTCGTCCTCCAGATCAAAACAGTCACAAAGGGAGACAGAAGCAGATTCAGCGCTGCCTGCTGCTTTTACCATCTGAACCTGTAGGAAAAGTGCAAACAGTAAAGAAAAACACGTTCCAATTCATAAATGCTGCTTTACACAGGCTGATAAATATTATATATGATATATAGCATTTAAAGTGACACGTTTGAAATGATGTGTGGATGATGGATGCATTTTATTTAGCACTTGTCAATGAAATGTTAAATTGTTTGTGTGTGTTTGTGTGAGAGACAGAGAGAAAGAAAATGTGCACACAAAACTTGTTGACAGGGCCGTAGCACACAAATCGAGGAACACATTCTGTCTCAATGGGCCCCTTGCAGGGTTAATAATCCATTGCCACATTGCCACATTACACGACTAACTACACCAAAAAGGGAAAGTCTGTAGAGGCCCATCTTACTCTGAGAACGTATCTATCTATTCTATTATATTTTGTAAGTTTGTTTCCAACTGGAAACAAACAACTGCTGGTCCAGATAGCAGAAACATAAAAAGAGCATATAAAACTTTAGAAACTATTTTATCCATAGATATACAAAATAGGTAGCCAGAGAATTAAAAATGAGCACTGATATGATTCTCAAAGTGACTAATTTTAATATGAATAGTCACCTTAATATATAATGTAATATAATGACTCAGCACAAGTCTTTTTTTTTTTTTTTTTAACTTTTCTGATGCTTCTCTGGGTTTATTTCCATCTGTAAAACCTATAAAAACACTGTAGTAAAGTTAGCATATTATCAAAGTAACATTATGTATTACAAGCATCTTAAAATCACAGTAAATTATACTACATATACTATATACAGTACAGAAAAATAATGTACAATAACAGACTACTTCGCAGACTGACTCTGTGACTGTTTTTGGAAACCAATGCTCCTTCAGTTATCAGGATGCTTTAATATTAGCTGACATTAAAGCAGTCTGACAGCAGTGTTTACATGAACTAAGATGCTGGTTTCCCCAAAAGTGCTTTACCTTGTTTTAACTTGCAGAGAAACATTAGCATTCAGCTGGAGTTGTGTCTCTGGCCTCCTGACAAATTGAAGTCCAATATTCAGTTTTTTTCTTCTTCTTCTTCTTCCCTTAGCTCCGCCTTTGGTCTTCACCAAACCCTGAGGAAATATCTGCAGCTACCTATCTGCACAGATCCTGTGTGCAGATAGGATAAACTTCCAGAAGGACAAACATCACTGCAGCACTCCAGATGAGCTGGACTTTATGACACAGTGGCCTCTTCTCAGTGAAAAACACATGAAAGCTGCTTGGAGTTTGCAAAGAAACACCTAAAGGACAACGGTAGAAACAGGATTCTTTGGTCTGATGAAAACAAGATTGACAAAGGCAAATATGATATATAAACTCATGGGGATTAAGATTGAATTCAGTTTCACATGAAAATAGACTCTTGAGAATCCAAAAGTTTGTGTTATGCTCAAAGAAACATCTTAGGTTGCACTCAAATGTTCAAATGTAGGCAGATGCTTGTCTGTTTGAGCGGGAACAATGTTGACGTTATACTAAAAAATGAGACACCTAAACATGATATTCACAGAGGTTTGTAACAAGTGATTTTCTATGCGGTAAACGTTGACATGGCTTCTTTCCCTGAACCCTTTTGGATCATTTAACTGGAATATTCTTGTTTCAGTTGGGTTTTGGCCTTTGTCAAATCCTGAGAAAAATATCTGGGCCTTTCCTTGCCAGATACTGTAGCTACTCATTGCTCACAAGCTAGTTGCTAACTAAGCTTGTTTCCAATATGATACTGGGCAGGTAGCACACAGAGACTGAGAACTTTTTACTGAAAATAGCTAACATAAACACAATTAATCAGCACACATTAATGCCTGAACCAAAAACAATGTTAATTTGCAGACCCTAAAGCCAAAACAATCAGCTAAAATTTGCTAAAAAGAGCTGCAACCTTGAGACATGACATTTTCACATTATTGCAGCTATTGGAAAACTACAGCTATAACTACTGACATTAATTAAAGGTCTAATAATTTACTCTTCTTTTGCGTATAGAATATATATATTCTGGTTTTAAAAACCATCTCTCAGTCTTCTCCCTGAAGTGCTAAAAGCTGGTGTTGTCTAAGTGAATAAATACAAATATAGCAGATTTCAGGAGAAACTCAGGAAAATCAAATCCTGCAAAATGGCAGGTTCAGGTGGACCATACTGCTACATAGCTCATCACGGTGACTGCCTTGTTGTGACATCACAAAGTCACAGAAGTCCTGACGGCTGATTTTAAGGCTCCGTTTCTGAATATGGGCTGTGTGTATTTCTCTGTGGACTGAGCACTTTGATACTTCTTGATTTAAAACCTAGACCTGATTTCTAATCAAAAAAAGACATCAAAATCTATCTCTTCACACAATACGGGACCTTTAATGAAATGTATTTTATATATACAAGTGAATTCCAAGGACAAGGTGTTATGCATGCTGGCTCACTAGCATTTTCATCATTTGTGTTGGTACCTGTGCTTTTCCTGCTGAAGTCACTTCCATGAAAATGGTCTCTTTGCTGTGTGTTTGACACTTTTACTGACCTCTCCAACATTACATGTATCATTTTGATTCAATGTCTTCTAGTGATGACATAACGACATCTTTTCTAGTGAGATTAATTCTTCCTGACTCTAACTGTTCTTTTTCTTCTCGTAGTCCTCTATCTCCTTCTCTGTCGTAGCAGTCCAGTATCCCATATGGTCACAGACATTAATCTTAACAGAGATGTGTGACACTTTGGGTGACAATCTAGGTGTGTTTTGGTCTGTATCGGACTCAGTCGTAACACAACCATGACAAATGATGCATTGTTTGAAGGCTTTGAATCGAATGATCCTATCAGTGCAAATAAGTCTTTCAGGATCATGTCAATAAAACAGCTGCTGACACATTCATTGGTTCAGACTTGTGGATGTGGATCCAAAGTTTTTTTTCCATATAAAATGTACTACAGGCCTTAAAAAGAAAATTAGAAAACTAAAACTGAACTAAACTAAGATGATCATTTTGAGTTTATATAATGTGTTGCCTTTCAAAATAGACCGTGGTTACGACTAAAACGGTCGTAGAACCGTAACCATTTTTTATTGTGACTCCATTATTTTCGGTTTCTCTCTCAGCTCACGTCTATCGACTTAAAAGCTCCTGCCTTTCATAAAAACAAAGAACAAAAAAAGAAGTGCCATTCCTGCGCTTTTATTTTGAAGGCAGGCTCCCGTGTTTTCCGGTATTGTTCCGTGGTTAAACCCGGTGCGGCGAGGAGCTGACCGATGAATTTTAACGGGAGCGGAAAAAAAAAAGATGAGAGAAAAATGAAGGAGCGAGTGAGATAGAGAGGCGTGGAGAAAGAGGGAGAGAGAGAGAGAGAGAGAGAGAGGGAGAGGGAGGTAGAGGTAGAGAGGAGAGCTGTCGGACCATCCTACCGGCCGCTGCTGTAGAGGAGGGTGAGGCTAACTAACGAACCGTTGGCTCAAGTCTTTGTTGCCGTCAAGACAGAAAGAAAACCTGGCGTCCATGGCGGGAGCGCGCCTTAGTGTAAAATGCACATTGATAATAACAAGGCTGTGGCGGTGTGTTCGCGCTAAACAATAACAGCACTTTATCGCATCCCACCATCACCACTGGGGTTCAGGTCCTCTCTGAATGTGTCAGCAGGGACTTGTGTTATTTGCTGTGGTGTTTATGTACCCGGGTAAAACACGGTAGGGTTCACGGACTTTGCCGTGTTGGGTGGTGGGGGTAGAAGGTGGGGGCGGGGGATGTTCGGGGGTTTGATGTTTCTCGTTACCGTGGCGGCAGCAGCGTGACCCGGAGACGCCGCCGTGAGCAGGCCCGTCCAGCCCGCCTGTCAATGTTTGACTGAACGACGGGCTCCGGACAGCGGGGGGAAAGCAAACAGCGTTTGCACGGCGTTTGTTTGCCTTGGCTCGGACTGCGACTGCAGCAGCAGCGCACGCGCCGTTCGCTCGCGCGTCTAGCGATAAATGCTCTGTGCGCGTGCTGTTGTCTTCACTCGGTGCCCCCCTGTCATATCTGTGCGGGTAATCACACACACTGCTCCTGTCTGGTTGCAGCGTTTCACCATGACAGCCCTGCGCCAGAGGAAGGGCAGCAAGGGGAAGGAGCACCCCCCTCTTGGTGCAGAGTTTCAGTCCCAGCAGTCCAACTGTTGCACCGATCATCACCCAGAGAAGATGTTGCATGGTGAGTGAGCCATCCTCCCACCCGGCCGATTCCCAGTACACACCACCAGCGGCACTAGAGTGGCGCAAGAAAATGCCCTTTGATGGAAGGGTGAGCATGGCTGGCATTCGTCCACCCTGCTGAAGCTTTGCGTCAGATCCAGCTCCGGGGTCAGTGTTCTGTATCTCACCCTGACCTCTGACCAGCTGCGGGTGCAGAATGGGAAGGAAAGTTCTTAGTGGGGCTTAAGTGAAATGCCACATTTACAGAACTCACTCTGCTGCTTAAGGTCTGCACCCTTGCACCTTTTGTGCCCTCTGCACATGCGGTCACCTCTTTCATGTGCTGCGTCCCCTGAGGATGTGAGACATAATGAACTGAAAGTCTGAGCTTCTTTTTGTTAACAGATTAAAATTCAAATGATTGAAATTTATGTCATATGTATTATATGAATAACGGAAATAAATGAAGTAACATGAGTAAAGATTCCTTTTTTGACAGTAGACAGTGTGACTTGTCACAGCAGCACAAAGAACATGAATTAGTTTTGTTCAAGTGATTTTAAAAGTTGTAAAAACTTCAGCAGTTTAATGAGGTGTTCATGTTCCTGCAGGTGATTGGTCGTGGGGGTCAATCGTCTGGACATCTGTTGGTTGGTCCGTGTCTGTTGGTCTCGGCCTGCTGTGCTGCATCTACGTGGCAACGCTGCATGAGAACGATCTGTGGTTCTCCAACATCAAGGTAAGGGACCCTTCACTTCATTTCATCCATGCGGGGACACTCGAGCAGAGCAGACACGCTTCTTCCTATGATAGCAAAGTCAAATGTCAGCCGTGCAAAAGGCCCATTAGAGCGACAGCAGGGGTAAAGATCAGCCAGTGCATCTGTCATGTGTTTGCTATCGATGTGACCTCAAGTTCAAGTTTTTTTTTTTTTTTTTTTGCTTGTATGCTTGTAACTGCATGAGGCCAGTTCAAGGTTACAACTGGATTTTGAAAATAAGAGTTTTATTCATCTAATTTACAAAAGCAAAGAATATGGTTCTGGGTGCGTAAAAGAGGTCGAATTACCAGAACTGAACTCAGGCTGCGATGACAAAGTAACTTGACAAACCAACTTAACCGACAAAGATCAAAAGGAAACATATACGGTATAATGACATAAAGATAAACAATCACACCTTAACCAACAAAGAAACAAAAGAGAACAGTTACTCCATAGATTGAAATTAAGATTCTGCAAAAAAAACCCATCACATTTCTAACTTTTTTCTTGACATAAATTTACACTAGCGATTCCAAGTGCGATGTAGACTGCAGCCCCTTTTAGCAGAATGGAGGGTGTTTATGCACACACACATATCGTGTGAAACATTTACATACACAACTGAAAGTCTTGCACACGTATGGAAAAGCTCTCCACACATATGTATGAGAGGGTTTCAGTTTGTAGTAGTTTTTATTTTCAGTTGTGCATGTGCGAGTATAGATTTTCTGTTTGTGAGATGGCTTCAGCGGCATGCGGAAGACACTGATGCGGTTTTGTTGTCCTTGAAGTTGGTGAGTTGGAGCTCTCAAGCTGCTCAAGAAGTCCATGCCGGTTCTGATAGAAAGGTGTCAGAGCACACAGGGCATCACAGTTTGCTGTGTAGCTGCACACCGGTCAGGGTGTTCATGCTGACCCCTGTCCACCACCACCACCAACCCTGGGTCCATTCATGTGGCTGTTACTTTGACTCGTCCCACCTCCCTAAACATTGTTCAGACCAAGTCCCCCTCCTCATGGTAACAGTCAGCAGGATAATGCTCCCTGTCACTGCAACTATGGTTTAGGAGCTTTGAGGAACAACAACCAGTTCAAGGTGTTGACTTGGCTCCAAATTCCCCAGATCTCAGTCCAATCCAGCATCTGTGGGATGAGCTGGACCAACAAGTCCGATCCATGGAGGCTCCACCTCACAACTTCAGGACTTAAAGGATCTGCTGCTGACGTCTTGGTCCAGATACCCCAGCTCAGCTTCAGAGGTCTAGAGGAGTCCAGGCCTCCAGGGTAGGGGCTGTTTTGGCAGCAAGAAGGGGAACCTACACAATATTAGGCAGGTGGTCATAATGTTATAGGTGACTGGTGTATGTGATGTTTGCCTCTAGCAGGGCAGATTTGGTTTAGCAGGGGTAGTTGCTACTCTCTCTTGAACTGTGAATCTGTGATTCTGGTTACTAGGGATGGGGCATGGTAAGATATTTATGATGATGATCCCTTGCCAAGCACTTTGTCCACTGATTTGTACCATAATGACGTCTCAGTGGTTTAGTAAGAACCTTAAAGGTAGAGGCTGTTTGTCTCAGTGACAGTTTATCACAAAGTATTGCCACTGGGCCTGGAAGAATGTCTGGGAATGTTGAAAACACGTGGACTCTTTTGTCTCTTTTATGAGGCTCTTGTTAAGGAGCAGCAGAGATGGAAGTGTCTGACACTTTTAAAAGGAGGTTATCTCAGGTTTTGACATCCACGTGTAAGACGCATCAACCACATCACAGATGTGGATATTTGCAGATGGAAAATGTCTCCCAGTTTGAACTTGGGAGAGCTAAGAAATTCCACTCACATTTTCTGCTTATCTCGAGAGGAAATGTAGCTTCAATATAAATGCCAATCAGACACGTCCCCTCTTCCAGTTTTCTCCCTAAAATAGCCTGCGAACACGTCATGAACACTTCATCCTGAAATGGGATGATTGTTTTTCCATGCACTGCAGAGGATTGATTTTCAAGCCCGTTAAATGAACCACACGAAGTCGTGAAACACCGGGGCAACTGGTTGCTACACAGTCCTTTTTTAGAGTCTGTTCAGTGTGCAGCAGCAGAACATTGTGCCCTGCCAGATATGATGTCATTTTTAAATCCCTCACGCAGAGCTTCACCAGCACTCTGGTTCAGACTGAGATGCACATAGCAGATTTGGAGCTGTTTGACATGGCAGAACAGATCGCTGTGTCGTAGTCAGAATGGGGGCAAAATGTAAATGTACGCCGTTGCTCTGTGTTGTGTTTGCCTCATTTAGAGGTGCAGCAAGAGTCGTGCGTTTTGGTAGATGTAGGAGTCAACCGAGGCAAGGAATGCAGGTCACTTTGGTGCAGCCTCATGTTGTGTGGTTTGCATATGATGGTGTGAGGACAGATGTAAATTGTTGTGAAACTACTTTTAATGGAAAATAGATGCTAGACAATGGAATGTGCTAATTATAATATTCATGATATCTTAGGGCAGGGTGATATGATTTAACATCATGATTATTTTAAACTTCTTCATTGTAATTAATGAGCAGTTACTTTCTCTCTTTTTGAACCATGAACTGTTATATTGTTATATTCAGCGACATGATTGTGGTTGTTTTCCAAGTGATTATACACAGTGGTTTGTTAATTGTGGTCTCTCTCCATTGTATCGTTCACTTTTGTTTGTCAGTCGTGCCCTTGGCTGCTCAGCTGTGGTGCTGCGAAGATGCGCAGGCCTCATGGTGGAGAAGAACATGCTTGATTGGTACAAAGATAACGTAATCATTTTTATAGATTTTTTTTTTTTTTTTGACCATTGCAACTGAAATCACATTGCGCAATCAAAACTAAAATGTATTAGTGTGGACCTGGTCAGCTTCTTTGCTTATATATACAGTACTTTACAGCCAAATTCCCAACGATGCTGATCGCATTTACATGTTTTGAGCACGTGTTGTCAGACAACGGAACAAGAATGAAGTAGTCTGAAACACGGCCTATTGAGACGACACGTTAACCATCCAAGTCATTTCCAAGCTGCTGGTCTGCACTGCTGAAATCCTAATTTCCAACAAAATCACCAAAGGCACAACTTAAAGACAACCTGAAGGTTTGAACCATAGAGGTGTGAGTATAATGTGATGCTTGTGTTGACACTGAAGTCACTGAGGGTTAAAATCCTCCTGGCGACAGTCACCTTAGCAGCTATCATTGCTGAGCCAAAGCACACTGGTCCCTTGTCTCCCCAGAAGTGAAGTGAAGCCATACTTAGATTATTACTTAGCCTAGACTTGTATCTAGTTTTGGATGCTGTACACATAACCACAGGTCATAACATGTTTCATAGCACAACTCCTGAAATGATCATCCTATGGTGAACATTTAGCTTGAGCATATAGATTATAAATACTTTAAATTCATGAATTCCTGTCTGAATGGTGAGCTTATTGCTGGAGAGTTTGAGTTTTCTCAGTTTAGTACGCAGTAACCGTACCTGAGTCGCATCTGCACATATTGGTTCAGATTTTGAAGCATTATCCTAATCACAGACCAGACTTTCAATTTTGTGTAGAGCAGAAGAGAGAGCGAAGAATCAAACAAAACAAAGTGAACAGGCAGGCCCTCGAAAATCTACCACTCAGGATTTGTCTCATCTGTCTGCGGTAACTTGCTGTGCCAGCCAGGTGCTTCATCTGTTCCTCATGCAAATGCACAGTGCGTCTTGACCCACATCGAGACAATCTGTGCGGGGTAATTTGTGATTTTTTGTCAGAGGGAGACAAAGCGGCACATCCAGTTAATTGAGCAGAGTCCGGATGGACATAGATTGTGGTCCTGTGCCGTCGTGTTTCTGCTTGTGTGTGTGCGAAGGGATGAGTCAGACAGATGCTTTCATTTATAATAAATGCAGGTCACTTTACTGGTGAACATTTCCCCGAAATGTTCCCACACAAGACGGCTCCCAGCTGACATCATCGCACATTGCACACATATGTGTGTGTGTGAAGTGATCTGTCTTCTGTTAATGCTATCAAACTTGTTAGCCTCTGTCTAAGCCTACGGTCACACAGAACTGGCTCAATCTGAAAATGCTTTTTATGAGAAACTCTGTACACACTAACACATTCAGATGCCTTTAGTGAAGATACTGAAAAGCTCATGCGATAAGAAAACTCTAAATCTCTTTTGATCAGTAAACAGCAAACATGTGCATCACAGCCAGCGCCCGGTGAGGAGTGGGACAAAGTGGCAACCCACCCATTGGTTTGTGAGCTGCCATTTTGAAGCATTGAATCTGTAATTGGACATTGCCGTCTTGTTTTTTTGTTTGGTTTTTTTTTAACCACAAGAAACAATATTTGGAGAAGGTGGAGCTGAGGAGGAGTGAGGGCTGCATCTGATCTGCTTTGTACTCCATCCTGATTGTCAGGCAGGTCACTGTGTGGTACAGTCTGTCGATACCCTGCTTTATGGACTGTTTTTCCTCTAAATGGGACCATCGTTTAAAAAATGAACATCATGTTGTATTGAAGACTTGGAACTAGAGACTGAGACCATATTAGGGACTCATTAGGAAAACATTAAACATTAGGCAAACACTTACTGAGGTAATAAATTAAGTGAGAAGTGGGGACATTTTCACATAGTCGTCAATACAATCTGACTTCTCTTTACAACCTGCGGAGTCGCCCCCTGATGGTCATTAGATAGAGTGAAGGTTTCATGCTCTTTACAGCCCTCAAACCTACATCTACTGTTACATGCAGTCTTTGAGTGGGACAGACTTTCTGGTGAAAGTGATGCAGGTTATTTGATGTGGTGCTGCGATGGGGTTGTGTGAGGTAGTCAGTGTGTTACCTGCGGTAGATACAGATTAGTGCGCTGTCAGTTTAGAGAAGCAGCAGTAGCTAAGTGATGAGCTGCTGTGGATGGCGTCAGCAGAAAACACCTACACCACACTAGACTTTCAATATTTTTAGCACATTATTTTCCCATCAAAACAGACTTAAGTCTCTTCCTCTTTCTAATTTACTCAGCTGGCCTGTGGCTGCAGCGTAATACTTTGCACGCCAAAGGTTGTGCATAGGAATACAGTCATTCAGCAGTTGAACTACTGCTTTTGCTTTTAAATGAAGCGCACATTTAAAGGATTGTTGGATTGTTTGCGTGGGAATCCTTTCTGCCGACCCCCTCCACAGCAGCACATTACTCAGCTCCTGTACCTGTGCTCCTGCTGCTTCTCTAAACCCGGAGCGTGCTGATCCAAAACAATGACTGCCTCACGCAACCCCACATCAAATAAATAAATATAATAATAAATAAAATAAATGGGCAGCAGGAGGCCCAACCAGAGCTGCACGCTGGATGTTTGAACGGTTTCAGGAACCCCCTCTGGTGTTGATTTTAGGGGGCTCTACCTGACAATTTTTGTAACCTTCTCAAACTGACAGTCCAACTTTCACACCCACTTCACCCGGATGAAGAAAAGGGCCATGTCTTCCAGGAGACAATAGTCTCTTGTCCCCTATTGAAATGATAACAATTTCCCCCAATGCCAGTGATGGCTGGCTTCTCACGCCAGTCATTCACAGCAGGTATACATTTCCAACCTGGTTGGACAACATTGCACAAACCAGGTCTTTTTGCACAACCTGTGCTCAGACAAACATCAGCACGGCTCCCTCATTCATTTCAATGAGGCTGCCACACTGAGGTGGCAGGGGTGCCGACACTTACGGGGGTCCAATAACAAAATGCAGGCTCTGCTGGGGGAAAAGGAAAATCCAGCTCAACCTTTTCCATTATCCAATAAGAATTAAATTTGTACAAATGCGTACTGTATTCCTGTTTTTTTTTTTTTTTTTTTTTTTTAATGTGAGCGGCATATTTGTTTTGTATATCTTGAAACAGAAGATGGAGATCGTTGAAGTGATGCTCGTGGATCTATTACTCAACACTGACTCATAGAATTGGATTTCTGTTTGCACAATCAAAGGCTGTGAATTCATTTTTTTTTTTTGTTCTTTTCCTGTGGAAGTTTGCTCTCCCTGAGCCGAGGAGCGCTCGATTCAGCTGCGTTTTGCTGGACGATGCGTGGGCAACGCTTTCTTTATTGGATTTTATCATTTCACTGGTCCCAGAAACAACAACAGCCCCATCAGTGCAGCCCTGTGTGTGTGTGTGTGTGTGTGTGTGTGTGTGTGTGTGTGTGTGTGTGTGTGTGTGTGTGTGTGTGTGTGTGTGTGTGTGTTTACACAGAACTGTTTTCATTCTGAACCCCCTGGTTAAATTTTCTGCTCAGTCCCTGTTGCTCTTTGTAATTACTGATGATGTGTTTTAATACAGCTGAACTCATCATTTAGTTGTTACCATTTACATAAATTTCCATCTTCGTTATCAGACAACTAAATTAACATAAAGCAGTAATTTGATCGGCCTGTGATTGCTAACTCTCAACAAGACAAACAGTAATTCCTGTGCTGCTGCACCCAGATGTTGATCAGAGCGTTTCTCGAAGGATGCAAAACTTTTACATGAATGCAGGTGAATGACATCACTGGGAAGACGTTTTTGCGCGTTCCCTAAAAGTTTCTTCAGTTTTATTCACCCTGGAGACGGTTTTTAAAAAGATCAGATTTGCTGGTTTATTGGGGACAGGGGGTCAAAAAGCAGGGGGAAATATTCAATTTCATGTTGAACTGGCCTATTTTGGACATGCTAGTCCACATGCTACATTGTCCAGCTGAAAACACACGTGCTTTTCCAAATGACACTATTCAGATGCTTGTGGCCATAACAGCTGATGCTTGAACTGCTTGCTGTTTCTTCCTCAGCCGGTGAGATGATATATTTCATTTCCTGCCCTGAGAGCCCTACTGTCTCTCTCCCTGTGTCTCACTTTTACTCCTCAGCATACTGCGTCTCTCTCTCTCTCTCTCTCTCTCTCTCACACACACACGCTCTCTAAAGTCAAGCAGGATGGAAAGATCCGTGTGACGCGCTGGAAAGCAATTTGTGAGTTCTGAAGTCCCTCCTGCTTGGTATAGGTACTTTGTGGCTGTCGTTGCCTGACCTGACCCCAACATGACTCACGGTATATGTGTGTTGTGTCTGTGAAGAAGCTGCTGTTAATCAGACAGGGCACCATATTTAGCTGGGCAGGCCATGGTCCAGATCTACGTCCATGAGTGTGAGTTAGTATATGTTTTTACCACTGGTCGGCCAAATGTTAGCTGTTGATTGAATGTTTCCATTACGTCATCATTTGGCATGTACAGGGCATCCACAACCGTTTTCAACTACCGCATCTGGCTTTTATTTACCTCAGCAGCAGAAGGAAACAGACCTTCATTAAAGGCAGTCCCTTTGTTTGATATGTATAATTGATATTTTAGTAGGTCTGGTGTCTTCAAATTAAAGCATCGAGTGTTGATGCAAAACTCAACACTTCCAGTAACCGTTTCAAATTATAACCCCTCTAGTGTTTCAGTGGATCGAAACCCTTTATTTCTCAACAGGGCTTTTGTTGCAGTGTTGATGTGCAGCTGTAAGCGTATTGTCTTAGTTCCAGTTACTGCTGTTTCTGTTTTTGTTTTTTTGGCATCTCGCTGTGCCGATGACAGCCAGAGGTGGAGGTTTCTGGGTTTGGGGGTTTTCGTCCAACCTCAGTAACACCTTGAACTTGTTCAAATTTGGCTCAAACATTCACTTGTACTTAAGGATGAACTTTTTGGCCAGCGCTCACTTCTCCCAGTGCTCCTGGATGTAACAGCCTAGAGTACAAACGGCTATAAAATCAGAAACAGCCTTTCACTGTTGGTGCCCACGCTCCTGTGACAATAACCTATTTCTTTTTTCTGTTGACAGTACGTTGTGCACTCTGCATTTTGACATTATCATTGTTATCACTTTTTATTTAAGTGTTTGGCACACCTGGTTGAGTGGCGCTATCCGTGGTACTGAAAAGGTGGCTTTCATTCGGGGATGTTAAATTAGCATTTAACCTTTCTTGTTTTGTTGCGTATGACTGCACCGGTCAGACCGGGACACCAGTGCTGCCTTGGATAATCTCCCATGTGGTCTCCTCTCTGTGTGTTGTTGAATGTGGTAGCAGTGTTAGTCTGAGGTTAAAGTCTTCTTGTTCCCCCGCTGTGTCTCTCTTTTACATGCTCTGTTTACAATGCTTATTATCATCCCTCTTACGTATGCAGTCAGACAGCTGGCTTAATCTGGCCTCTTGAATTCATCAGGTGTGAAGTCATGTCCAGCACCTAGCTTACCGAGTTTTTTTTTCAGACATGTGCTCACGGCTTGAAGCTGGTTCCATATCCACAAACCCTCTGACAAATGTTCCCTGCATTTTCCGAATGATGTTCCAACATGTTCCCCTCGCTGCTCCCCACCCCCACCCATCTTATTCTTTCCCTGCGTGCATGCGTGTTTTTATAGACAAGAGGTCACCAGTAGTCAACTCTTTTTCTTTCCCTCCCCCTGGCTGCTCCAGCTATCTACAGCCTATCCTGTTGTCTGCAGACTTACTGTAGCTGGTCTAGTCTTTATTTTGCTTTGGTCTTCAGACGCAGTAGCTGCTTTTTGTTCTGAAGTCTCTGCTGGAATACAGGGGAGGCGGGGGTCCTCCATGTTTAGGCTCTGGAAGACGTAAAGGCCAATGTTGGACCGACCCTTGGATTCTTCAAGCACCACATCAGAGAGACAGGAGTTATTCAGAGACCCGTAAAAAGGGAATGATAACGGAGAGAAACAGAGAGAAGAGGATTGGTGCCTTCGGAGAAATGAACTAGCTTTCAGGGTAATGAGCAATGTGTGAACTTGTTAACTAGGCTTATTCTCTTTGACCTTAATTTAAACTGAGGATTAGCCATCTCATCAAAGTTCTTGGTGAAAAGCCAAGGCTTGTTTTGCCTCGGGCAAACTCAAAAGAAGGATTGGGAAGGAAACTAGCTGATCATTCCCTTGGAGGAAGCTTTTGCATATTTCCTTTGGCAAGGAACTTGAAGCGATTAAAAAGCTAATTTATTTGGACTGACTTCAAGAAAAGAAAAACACACCGCATTTACATTTATTACTGTAATGGATTTGGATCAGTTCTATAGCTTAACCCAGGAGCATGTTGTTTATCTACCTGGATTCAGCTCGTCAAAGGATCCAAGAATTTATTGATAATCTCCGTCTTCTCAGGCAATGGAGCTTCGCAAGAGAGTTAAGCTGAACGAGCTAGAAACTAATTTGGGCCTTTCGCGGGATGAAAGCAGTGGCTTGGTGTGTGGGACAGCAAGATCAAACGCCGCACAGGAGGGGGGCAGAGGGAACGCTTGTCCGCTTGGAGGATCAGGTGCTTGTCCCGGGTCAGACATTCCCCCCCGGTGGTCCTGGCAACGACGTGTTTCCATGGCTGCGGGGCTGCTCCTGGCTGGGCTGCTGGCACTGACTCAGGCCTGGCTTGTTAACACCATACATGAGAATCTGTTGTGGTTCTCTCAGCTCATGGTAGGAGGCATTACTCGTATTATTGACACTGCTTTTATTTGAACCTTGAATTATTAAGTGCATTACACACAAGCTCTGACTGGCTGTAGCCTGTGCCATCGTTGACATGCCAGTCGTCAGTGACTTGTGATTAAGGTTGTTGAGTAATTGCAGGGTCGGTGGTTTGATCCCCAGCTTCTTCTTGTCCTGTTCACATGTCATAGTGTCCTTGAGCTAGACACCAAACCCTAAATTTCTCCCAACCACCGGCCCAGTGCATTTTTATTGAAGTGTGTGTTGAAGGATGAATGAGTGGCAGATTGCAAAGTGCTTTGTGTGCTCAGTTAGAAAAGTGCTATGTTCGCCACACAGCGGGAGTGACAACAAAAGGTAAGGCATAAACAAAGGTCCCGCTAACAGCAGGGCCCCTGGATTTGAGACTAATGCTAGCTAAGCTAACCTCAACTACTGTGATATCTGCTGCTGGCGCATTCTCACCTTTTGCTGGAGAACGTCATCTCTGACGACACGAGGAGCATTTGTTACTGTTGTTACTTCCTGCTGCCACCCCACAATGCCGTCCGTGTTTTTATAGATTTTACAGATGTGCAACATTATACCTGTCTGTGCTCATGTACATTGAAGATAATAATTTACTGCTCACTTCAAGTACTGACTGTTATATAAGGAGTTTGTTTAGAGTTTCTTTTTTGACCACCATCTGTTTTAGAGCTCATTCCTGTTTGTACAGCCACCAACGAACATGAATCAGCCTAACGTGATATAGAAGCAGCTTAAAGTTTCACCTTACAATTAGTTCAGCCTTCCTGTAGATATGAAAGCAGACATGAAGTCCCATGTTTTTGGCTGTGTCCCCTCACCACCCACATACTGTTTAGCTCCCATGAATGTAGATGTAGCAGAAACGCTGTGAGTTTGGCTCTGGGTTCAAGCAGCTGCCCGTTGCTCAGGAGTCAGGTTATGAGCTCCTTCCTCTCACATCCAGACAATAGGAACAAAGCAGCAGACTGCTGGGGAGTGTGCTGCACGGCTGCCATCCTTCATATTTAGAGTAAAGGGCTTGATTGTTAAATGACTTACTCTTAATATTAAAGGTCTTTCAGTCAGACAGTTTCTTTGACCTTGATGAACTCTTGCAACAAGTTAAAGTTGAAACAGTTATAAATTGGTGGCTTAAATGTCACTGTAATTGTTCAAAGAAATTGGATGGGGCATAAAATGAAGTGACCATAAGCCTACATGCAATTAATTGACTAATATGACAAAGCCAAGCTGCAGCAGGCAGTGATTTCTCAAGTTAAGCTTGAGAGATGATATGTGTTGCTGTTTTCAAGGCTGAACATTCCCCTTGGTTACACTCAAGGCTCATCAAACAAAACAAAACAAAGAAAAAGTTGTGGGGACCCCACACACAAACAGATCCCACATATAGACCTGTTCTGTACTGGGTTCAGCCCTGACCTTGTCAACTCGTAGAAAAGCCTCTGCCTGGTATTTATGCATTTTAACAGCATGACATTGTAGGTGGAGCTATGCTGGAAGTTTGCTGAGGTCACTCCACTTAAAGGATGAGGATTTTTCTACCCTGATGGGTGCAGCAAAATGAATCGGAGAGTCAATCTGCACACACCCACTCCCCATGATCTTCAGCTTGCTCTCATGTGACATCCTCATCCTCAAACCAATACAGTGACACATCAGTGCATTCAGCCCTCGGTTTTAAATGTCCATGGTCCAGCCACACAGGTGGACACTTGCTTAATGTGAGAAATAACTATGACGAGTCCTAAGGGTGAAAACCCCTATTAACATTGTACAGTCACTGTGCTCAGCCTGTTTTTTATAGAGGAGGTTCATCATTTCTTCCTGCAGTTGTGCATCAACTAGAGAAGTGTTCTCTTGATAGCATATACCAAATAGATTTCAAATGTGCATGCAAAACAGTAGGAGTGATGTCTCTAAAATCAAACAGCATTTTTCATTGTGCTCCTCAAGACTCAAAATCCTGCCTGTTTTCACCCTAATGAAATTGAACTGCTGGGAACCACTGGCCCGTGTAGTTGCTCAACTGCAGCTGCCTGGTGTTTTGAATCCTCCCCAATACAGTGTTGCAGTGATGACGTATGTATCTAGGCCAACTCTGAAGTTAGCATCACCCTGGTTCCCTTGACAAAAACCCAATGGGATTTTTCCATTGTCTTTGGGATAACTGCAGAAAATAAACTTTAACTTTTAACTTTGACAAACAAAGGCTTATTACAGGGTGGCACAGTCGGTGGTGGGATTTAGCTCTGACCACATTTAGCCACATGTCAGCAATAAGCCTTTTTAAGTGACATAAAAGCTTAAAAAATCATGACTGGGATATTAACTGACATATTTCGTTTGTAGAATAAAGTGTGAAAATCTTTGTGTTAACCACAGAGCTCATTCAGTCACCTAACCCAAAGAATAAGTTGCTAAAATGCTTACAGGCGGAATCTGCAGGGCTGTTTTCAGTCATTTAGTTTTTTATGGTCTTTTTCAATGAAGGATGAGGATTTTATCATACATGATCACTAGAAAAAGCCTCCTTTTCCTTTTAAAAGGCATAATGATCGGAAATATCCCTTTTGGTTTTTAATAAGCAAATTTCAAGATCCATGGGAATGACCACATTCATCTGTGGAGGGACAATAATCCTGGAGAAACGATTTGACTGACTTTTAGAAAAATCACATGACCGATATGCCAAAGAAATCTATCACTTATGTCAAAGATTTTCTTTTTAGTCAAGCACAGCTGTTAAAATGATCAACAATTGAATGTGATATGAATACTCTACAGCCTGTTGTCCGCTCTTTTTTTTTTTTTTTTCACCCCTCAGTGGAGCAGTAATTGTGCATAGCAAGCAAGAAATATCTTGGGAAGACATCCTCCAAGCACATACACACACGATGTGTTACGAGTCTTATTGTTACTGTTGAGGATTATGACTGCATTAAGTGCTTTGCCTCTATCCTCCATTTTCTGTCATGTCCTGCCAGGATATCTGTTTTCCATATTAAGGAGAAAAGAAGTTTCTTGTAACCAAATTCCCCTTTTTGCTTTCAGGAAGTGGAGCGCGAGATTTCCTTTCGGACAGAGTGTGGACTGTACTATTCGTACTACAAGCAAATGCTGCAGGCCCCGTCCATTCAGGAAGGTATACACTATGTTTACGCTTACCGTCTTCCTACAGTAGTAACCTATAGTGTTTGTAAGTCCAAGAAACGTATCATCAACTTCTAACGTTCTCTTGTCAGGTTTCAGCTTTTAAAAAAACGCCCCTTTCATGACAAGCACTGTTCAAGTTGTGTTTGTGTACTGTGTGGAATGGATGCTATCAGAGTTTAGGTCCCGCTCTATGTTAGCAGTTCTGTCCTGCTCTCTGTCCAATTTAGGGAGGTTTAAATCCCTGAAAGCATTGTGTTTGCCACACACACACGTACTTGATTGTCCTCAAACTAAAAGCCTTTTCCTTTTTAACATTAGTAGTCTGATTTTACATTGTCTCCTATCACACTCACAATGCTATCTCTTTGTTCTCCGGATGTTCTCCAGGGCTTGCAAATTTAGCCTAGTTTATCTAGTTAATAAACAATAATGAACCTTCTTACATGATTTTTGTATTAAAATTAGTCTGTGTTGCTTAAAGGGGCTATTTTTAAGTTTTCTCAGCTGAACTTTGTTTCTTGTTGTTTTCTTGTTGCTTAAGTGGAACGTCAACCATTGTTGCCTTTACAAGAGTTATAATACTCCCCTCTGTTGTGAGGGTGTGTTTTCAGGGCAGATTGGAGGCTACAGTGAGTTGCTATCTGGAAAGCAACAAAACAGCCCAGCTGGTTAGCATGCTAAGTTAACACTGCAGATCATTTTTCCACCTCTCTCTCTCTCTCGAGAGCTGTCGGTGAGCAAAGGAGTTAAGTTAGATGCTGAACTTACAATATTTCCTCTTGACTGTTAAGTAAACAGCTGTCATTGCTAACTATTTCAGCAATAGCAGAACTTAGAAATAGCTCCTTTAATTAGTCAATAGCAGCCAGTGTCATTTTTCCATCTGGCAAAATCAACAGGCAGCAACTAGAAATGAAAAGCCTGCTGTCGTCTACCTTTGCCTGAAATCGTGGGCCGTAGTTTCAAAAAAGACTAAACTACATTTGTGCGATAGAACTGCAACTCAAATGGCATAGCAACAGTAACTAAGGCAGGCAGGGCTTATCAAACAATCAATTAGGGTCACACCGAGACAATTTGTGGAACTGCTACAGCTATAAACGCAGTCTCGTAATATCTTAATCTTGAGAAATTAACATTTTTTTCTATGGATAGAGGCACCAGATGGCCGTCTTCCTACTCACTCAGTTTCACTGCAGAAATTAGCTTAATTATTTTGTTCCCATTATCATGTAAAATTCCTGGTTGGAAACAGGCCTAATTTTTCCACTAAGGCAAATAACTGAGCTGCTGGGTAATCAGTTGAGGAACTGGCTGACCTCCCTCTCTGTCTCACTTTGTGTTCACTTATTCTCCTGTCGCACTTGTGGGACGGCAGAGCTGCTGGACGTGCAGAAACTACAGCAGTTTTGTGTGTTTAGGGTGAGGGAGGGAGGGAGAAGGAAGAATGGAGTGAGGACATAATGGAGTAAATGAGAAAATAAAAGATTGACATGAGAAAGGGAAAAAAGTAAGGTGAGAGAAAGGAAGCAAGGATAGAAGAAAAATAGACGCAGGCATTGATGGAGAAAAAAGAAAGATACAGAAGCAGGGATGAAGGGGAAATGTATTAGGGACAGATGGGATGGATAAAAGAGTCAAGATAGGTGTGACAGATGGATGGAGGAGAGAAGAAGGATAAAGCAAAATTGACAGTTCAAAAGAAAGAGATTGAATTGAATGAATGATGTGGATTGGGTTGTGTGTGCGTGGGTGGTAATGTGTATTTTGTTTATGGAAAACAGTGCTGGTTTTTATGGTCTTATGTGGATCAAGAACATAGCAGGGATCAGGCTGACACATCCCAGCCTGCAGCAGAAAGTCGGCTCTCTGCTGCGTCTTTGGTGTCGCACTTTGTTTCAGTCAAATGAAATGCATAGTAATGATACTGCACCCAATGTGCAATATGGAATATTGACACCAGTTTGTGTCACCACCAGTCTTTTTTCAAGGCAGGATAATGTTGCTGTTAAAAGAAAGAAAGAATAATTCTGGTTTATTGAGACTTGGGTATATTTTAGTAGTTTCTGCCAATGTCTCTATTTGTAACGATGCCACTGAACTCACCAAAGTATGTGAGCTGATAAAGAGGGAAAAGAAGTGAGACAGGGCACGAAGCACGAGCAGTCTGACGATGAGACCGGTTGTGAACAAAGCCCCAATTTAACCAGAGACCATTTTATGATGGGATCACACCAGCCACATTGCACCAGCCCTTCAGTTTTACATGGTAAAATAATCTGAGGGTGGCACGGTGGTAAAGTGGCCATTTTACAGCGAGAAGGTTCTGGGTTCAAACCTGTGTGGAGTTTGCATGTTCTCCCTGTGTGGGTTCCCTCCAGGTACTCCAGCTTCCTCCCACAGTCCAAAGACATGCAGGTGAATTGATGACTCTAAATTGTCCATGGTTGTGTATGAGTGTGATACTGGTGACGTGTCCAGGGTGCACCACACCCTCACCTAGTGCCACATGGGATTGGCTCCAGCCCCCCCATGACGCTGTATGGATAAAGGTTAGAGATAATGGATGGATGCATGAAAAATAATCTGAACAGCCTTTTGATTTGAGGACAATCTGTCTGTTGCCTGAGCGCCCGCTTTGCTTTCTCTGTTAGACTTTGTTGCCACATGTCCAGATTTCAGCAATTACTTTTTGAGTATAATGTCAAAACAAAAACATGACCCAACTCGTAGTGAACCTGAATTATCTGTTCAACCCCAAATAACAGATTTTTGACCAGTTGGGAGCAAGAAACATGTTACATATGATTATCAACTTTTAGGTTGACAACTAATTAGAAAACAGTTGTCCACAGATCTGCAGCAACTCCTTTACAGTTGATTTCGTGCCACTTTGTACCTTCCTGTCAGCTTTGTTGTTCTCCTCACAGACTCCTGAGAAAAATAATCTGGCTTCATGTGTTCACCAGGCAGAAACTGTACAAGATTTTTATTGTCTTATTATTTATTGTCTTATTCTCTATACAGAATCAGTTTAGTTTGTTCATGATAATCTAATCAATATACACAACATACACATATACACCCCCCTCCCCATAAAAAAAAATGTTTCATTGAAATAAATCAATTATTGTTATGACTCTGTGGCGGCCAGGCCCCAAGGAGACATCTGTCCCACCCTCATGGACGTGATATCTCAGTAAAAACTTGAGAATTTCTTCAAATTTGCTGCAAACTTTCACTTGGACTCAAAGATTAACTGGTTAGGTTTTGGTGGTCAAAGGTCAAGGTCACTACGGCCTCACAAAACACGTTGACTCACAAACTCATATGCAAATGATGATGCAATTTAACAGGATAAAATGATGAAGTGATGATATTTTGTATCCACATGGTCTAAGGTCATCTTAACAGGGGAGATTGTGACACATGACCACGAGGTGGTGAAGGTAGTGGAGTCAGACGGGGTCGCCCAAAACTCTCACAAAACGCCAGCGCAAACCCTGATATGTTTGGATGCTATATTTATGTTCAGCTACTGCCGTGGTTTTATTTATTCATTTATTTTTTCTTAGGAAAAAGCAGCACAACAGAACTTCGGTTTTTTAAATTCAGCAGAGGAAGTGATGTTTGAGGGCTTTCAAGGTTGAACTCGCCGATGACCTCAGACATCCATTGTGCTTTCACCAATTAAGGAATTAGATTCAAGCAGAACAATCTGTGGGTTTAGTCCTTGAGAGAAATTTCAAACAGTGTTATTGTTCTTTAATGGCACCACGTGAGAAACATTCATAGCCTTTCCTCCCTGGTTGTCACAAACCAGTAATAATTGTTATCAGTCTATGTCACTGTGGCATTTTGAAGTGTGTGTGTTCATTGTGTGGTGTGTGTGTGTGTGTGTGTGTGTGTGTGTGTTCCTAGGACTCTCAGATTTGATCCATGACAACTTGACAGAATCCAAGAGGACCATTAATCTCCTACAGCGGATGAATATCTATCAGGAGGTCTTTCTCAGTGTTCTCTACAGATTGTTGCCCATACAGGTAACACATCACCCAGCTGTCATCTTTTTACAATAGGCTTGTAAAACACAAAAGATTAGAGGATTGGCTGCCATTATTACAGCATGTTTGACTCTGTCTGGCTTCCTTGTTTACTGAAAATGTAAAAATAGTCTCACGCTCCAGTATTTTCCTTCTTCTTTTTTCCTCTTCTTCCCCTTTCTCCCCTTCTTCTTTTCATTGTTATTATTAACCACCCAAGTTACTATGAATGGTCATTCATATTTGAAGACTGTCAGGCATTTGAGGCGCTTTGGCATTTGGGTCTATTAGCTGACATGGCTTGGCACACTCGCACTTGTCACACTATAGGAAAAGGTTTCTGTACTGGCATATCAATTAACTGAGAAACAGCTACTTAGCTTCATCAGTGATGTCACTGTGTGACAAGAATGTCATACAGTGAAATATCAGACCAAACTTTGAAAATGCCACAGTGTACCTGAGTGTCTGGCTGTCCGTCGCTGTCACTGCATTCAACTGTCTGTGTGTTCATTTACAGAGCCTAATGAACCAATGGTTTTTGTCTGTGTGTGTGGGTGTGGGGGGGGGGCAGTCGTATCTGGAGCCAGTGTATTTCTACATCTACACTGTGTTCTCGCTCCAAGCGGTGTATGTGATCGCTTTGTACCTCACAGCGTGGCTCCTGTCTGGTTCTTGGCTGGCTGGTGCGCTCACTGGGATCTGGTACATCCTCAACAGGTGGGTTATGTCCCTCTCAGACTAGCGTTTGACTCTGTAAATGTTAAGGCACACTTACATGCGAGCATAAGATGAAGTTTGTTTTTTTTTTGGTATCATGTTTTATTTTTAGATGGCATGCAGATGAATCACCCTCATAGCTATAAAATATACTGGTGCATCTCAAAAAATTTGAATACTATGAAATATTTTTGTTATTTTATTCAAAAACAAATTCAAAAAAACTTTCATATATTGTAGATTTATTACATGTAGAGTGAAAGCTTTTTTTTGTTTTATTTTTGATGGTTATATCTTACAGCTCATGAAAATCAAAAATCAAGTATCTCAAAATATTAGAATATTTCATTTTGCCTTTGGTTAAATTACCCTTCATACAGTATCAATACTGGGTATCTCTGGGTCTGATTCAGAAAATGCAACCACAATCAGAAGACAGAAGGGTAAGGCAAAGAAGGTCATACCTGAAAGGTCTGGCTCTTAGCAGAGTGATGTGTGGTAGGAAAAAGTGCAACAAGCAACAGGGACGGCAACGGCCTGGAGAAGATTTTCAAGCTGGAGTCAAAGCATCAAGAGCCTACAGGCACGGATGACTTCAGGATGTGGACGACCACTGTCACATTCCTAGTATCAAGTCACCCCTGAGCCAGAGACAACGTCAGAGGCGTCAACATTGGGCTGAGGAGAAAAAGAACTGGGCTGTTGCTCAGAGGTACAAAGCCCTGTGGGCTTCTATCAGAAGGAAGATGAGAAACACTCAGCCCAACAATACAGACAAGATGAAGGCGGCTGTCAAAGAAACCTGGGCCTCAATAAGGCGTCAGCAGAGACGCAGCCCTGCACAAATTAACAGACTTTTCAGAACTTAAACATGTCTGTGTTGTAAATCCTTTTTTGGTTGATTCTAGGAAAAGAGATACTAGATTTTCTGATTTTCATGAGCTGTAAGTCATAATCCTAAATTACAACAAAAAAGACATGAAATATTTCACTCTACCAACGAAACTAGAATATACGACAGTTTCACGTTTTGAACTTTTTTGCAATATTCTAATTTTTAGATGCACATGTACCATGGTTGAAATCTCATAGTTTCAATCCTAACAGTATTTTAACCAAATAGGTTTTGTTGAGAAAATTTAAAGATCTCATATCTTGACACTTGAGTGATAATTTTAAAAGAACAGTTATCCTCTGTCACATGAAAATGAAAATATGTGATTAACATAAAATAATTCACACTTTCTCCTGCATATCTAACATCCATGAAATGGCTTATTTTAAATCTTGAATGTGACATTTTGATTTTTATTGAGGAGACTTCTAGCTGTGTGGATGAATTTGTGAATGTGCTTCGTATGTTTTATCTTTTAAATGTTATGTTTATCTAGCTCTCTCTAATCAATCCTTGACATTATTATTAGTTTTTGTATTCGCTTTCCGCCTACTGTGTAAATCCCTGCTCATATAAAGCTGCTCTAAAGTTACTGTCACATGCTACCAATTGTAATATTTCTGTATGTGTCTGTCACTTTTAAAGTCTTTATATTGTGCACAGGAGCAATGAGGTCAAATTTAATTATGCCCAATGAAAATAAATCAGTTTAATGAATCACTTTAGCAGCACATTTCTGTGAATGGGTCAACTTTAATAGATGCTTTTTTAGAACTTTCTTATGATAGATGTGAATATTTTAGAAAATATGTTTTTATTGAAGACTTTTTTTTTTTTTTTCCCCATCATGGTTCAGTGGAAAAGAAAATAAATCGCTCTAAACAGCATGTCCCCCCCGAGTGATGAAAATCCAGCAAAGTGCCAAATTAAGCAAAGCAGCATCATGTGGGCAGAATATGAATTCACCAAGAGCCAAAATATAACTGGGGTATGTTGTCCATCTCTTAGTGCAGCGGCCTGGACATTGGTGCTCAGTGTGAATCAGATCAATTCAGCTGATGAGAAACTTTATTTGGTCTCATGTTGTGTGAACGGTTCATGTGGTAAATGACACTGCCTTCAGCTACACAACTGTTGTTTTTTGTTTTTTTTACCCTATAAATCCAATCTATTGACGAGTGAATTAAGGCAAAGACTGCATTTCCAAAAAAGTTGAACTATTCCCTTGCGGCCGCACTGGAGACGTAGTATGCACAAAGACTTTTCTAGTTGCATTTAATGTGAGTTGTTTCTGGAAACGTGCCAGAAGTTGAAATAAGTTCAGAAACCCTGCTGGTATTTTCCATGCTGTCCTTTTGGATCAATAGACAGGCAGTGACCCCTGTAAACAGTAAGCTGGAGGGCCACAGAGTTTCGTAACTTCAGAAAAGTTACACAAAGAGCCAGCGATCAAAGAGAAGGCGGTAGTTTGAAGCATATTAGTATTTCTCTTGAAACTCATTTGAACTTTGTATATTAATATGTATATATATAACTTTTGTGGAGCTAAATCACATCATTACATTTTCTCGCTGTTACAACAGCCATCAGTGAATCAGCTATTTACACGTTAATGGATTCCTCAGGTTGTTTTGCCCCATCAAAAACCACAGGAAGTTATGAACGGACAAAAAGTCACTGCCATATTTTTCACACTGTTTAACTGCTAGCTGTGAGTGGAACATTTTTAATATGAAATCAGTTTTTAAAATGTATTTCTACCATTTCTCCACCCTTCCTTTGCGTCCTCTCTCCCTCCTTTCAGGGTAGATACCACTCGTGTGGAGTTCACCATCTCTCTCAGAGAGAACTGGTCTTTGCCGTTCCTAGCGCTGCAGGTCACTGCAATCACCTGTTACCTCAGGCCTCAGCTCACCTCATTGCAACAGGTACACACATGTACACAAATCATCGCTACTAACCATGCTGGCCTTGACTCAGCACACCTGAGCTCAATGATCTGCTGTCTGTAAAAGAGCTAGCTGAGCAGCAGGAATGAGTTTATATGTTATTAATATCCAGTTCAGGAAACTAACCCCAGTGTGTTTGCATGTGTGTTTTCTCTCCACAGAAGGTGATGGTGTGGTTGATGTATGTGATGACATTCTGCTTCTGTCTGACGTGGCAGTTCAACCAGTTCATCCTACTTGTTCAGGCCCTCATCATATACACCCTGGACTGTGTCGACTTCTTAACAACTACACAGGTAAAAGAAGGACCAAATGCTGACAGGGTTAGCTCCGAGCATGTATTATGACTGGATGCCAGACTCCAAAGTGGTGCTCATTCGCTCCCTAGCCTTTTCAGGGAAAGATTAACAAGTAAAAATCTTCGTGGAATAAAATTTCATAATATAATAATAATAATGCTATCATAATACAGTTATGGTCAGTTCACCCAAATCACAATAAAGCAATATCTTCTGACATACCTCCCTTATTATCTAGCTATGCAGATGGTTTGCTCAGGTCTTGAATTATGTGTTTCTAAGATATATACCTTCAATCACGTACAAGGTTAATAGAATTTAGTTTGTGGTGGTCACAGCTTTAAAAAAAACTGAAAATTGAATTCTCCTCACTTTTTTCTAAAGAAATATAAAATATTGTTACTTCAGCTGTTGTAGATATTTATCAATTTTTCACAGGAGATAAAAAGGTTTTGGGGCATATTTCTAGAAAATGTATCTGAGCCTCAAGACTCATGACGAGACTAGGTGTTAAGTTAGATGCACTGTGGGATACTGTCACCATGTGACTATATCCTACAAACCTGTGTGTGTGTGTGTTTTCTTTAGGTAACCACTCTGTACCTTGTTCAAGTAAGTGGTCTGCTGAGTGTGTGGCTCCTCCAGTTCTGTAACTCCATGATACTGGGGTCACTGGTCCTGAGCTTCATCGTGGCTGCGCTCTTCATCAGACACTGCCAGGTTAGTGTGTGTGCAGTCTGTGAGTAGACTGTGGATATAAGCCTGTCATCGACAGCATTGAGAGTGGCAGCCCCACGGTCAACACATTTTATATCTTTGACTGCACTAAAATAAGTTCCACCTTGACATGATTTTCTAAGGAAACCATTCTGCACTTGGTTCTGCCCAAGACGATTGTGACTGGCCTGAAAAATTTGAACAGACAGACCATTCTCTAGCACTTAGACAGCCCTGTAAAGTTACAGCAGTTCTGGCTATGGAAGACTAGTATGTGTGTCTGTGAGTGTGTGTGTGTGTGTGTGTGTGTGTGGTAGGTACAAAGAATAAAAGTGAGATTTTGAAATTGGGTGAGGCAGGAATATGGAACATTAATAATAAATATAACACTGAAAGTGAATCAAAGTCTCACGGAGAACGCTCCAGACAGTAGTGGTGGCTTGTTTACAAAACACAGATGGAAGATTAACCTGCACTGATGCGAAGAGGCCTGTGCCGCAGTCAGTTTTTGCAGGAGGTAATTCCAATTTGTATGCTGGAGACACATATTCCTTTTAGGTCTAACTGCAATCAGGTTAAATCAGATCTTATCACAGTAACAATTACAGAAACATTTAATGTGACAGAATGAAAGCTGGAGGAAGGTTGAAAATTGGAGAGAAAAATTTCACTTCTGGCCTTAAAAAAAAAAAAATATATATATATATACACAGTAACAACATGCTCTTATTGTGAAATGTTCTATTAAAAACAGACACATACAGACTATTCTCAGACGTTTTACAGTTGGAGTTTCACACTAGCGACTTGTGACTTCACTTGAACCTTTTGAACTTTTGACTTGACAACAGATTGAATTTTGATTCAGTGCGACACCAGCCAGTCGTGTTACAGAAACAAGAGGGAACGATGCTTTTAGCAATGCAGACCAGCACATTATCACAAGCTTTTCAGGCAAGCAAACCTTTAATATTCACCTTTTTGTGCTGGCGCCTCTCTCAGTAATGTGCAAACTGTTGTTGTAGTCTGTAGTAGCTTTGTGGCCCCAACATTGGCCAAACTTCCAGGGAAAAGATGTGGCTGCTTGGAATAACATGCCAAGGTACACAGCTGATCACTTTGCTTTTAAATGTTATGACATGTTTGGAAAGTAATAAATGCACATTTTAAATAGCATTCATTATTTCTGTAAAGTTATTAAACTAATTAGCATAACATTTTGTGAAGAGCGCATAATGACTTAGAATTCAAAACACAAAGTTGAGTTGGACTTGACTTGTTGGAGATTGACTTTAAACACCTCTGGGTTTACGTGGCTTGTTAGTGTTTTATCATCTGATATTATGTTATCCGTGTTTAATAGCTTGATTAATGTACCTAGCAGTGTGTGCAAGTGAAATTTCTAAATGTCAAACAGCATTGAGAATAAATCAGACGTACTGACTAATCTCTGGTTGCTGTCTGATCACGCAGTCTGGTCTGAAGACAGGAAGCCTGCTGGTTCGTGTGGGCAAACTGCTTCTACACAGCGCCATGGTTCTGCTCCTCACCTTCACCATAAATTACCTGGCCAAGGTGCTTTTCCTCTTTTTCCCTTGCTTCTGTCCTTCATTTCTCATTCTCACTTGCCTGTTTCAGTCCTCTTACCTCCCTTCCTTTTTGTGCCTGTCACCTCTTTTCTTTATCCTCTTGTGTGTTTTCCTTTTATTCCTTACGTCTCCCCAGCTTCTTTCTACCTTATCTCCTCTTATCTCCTGTCTGCTGTGCTCTTTCATTTTCCTCTTTACGCCTCTGCGCTGGAGGCATTTGGGTTGTCCTTTCGTCCATACGACCGTCCCATACTCAGGGAATTTTTTCTTCATTTGGAGTCAAGGACAAAATTATTTTATTTGTATAGTCAAGGTCACTGTGACCTCACAAAAACAAGCAGCAACCTCCAGGGCTAAAAAAGCTAGAACAGCACAGGAAGTGCCAAACACTGCAGTTCCTCTAATGGCCACTAGAGTCTGGCTCCAAAAGTTAATCAGCACCAAGTGTAAACCCTCCGTGATATCATCTGTTGGTTTGTGAACTGCCATTTTTGTAGTTTGTAATTTGTTTGTCACGATGTTGGTTTTTTTGAAACCAGATAAAACCATATTTAGAGGATAAGGTGGGGCTGAGGAGGAGTGATGGGTGGATCTGACCTGCTCTCTACACCGCATCCCCTGCTTTATGTCTATTTTCCTCTAAATGGGACCAAGATTAAAAAAAAAATTAACATGTTGTATTGAAGAAGACTTGAAACTAGAGACTGAGACCATAAATTATTTAGGTAAATGTTAATTGAGGTAATAATTCAAATGAAAAGTAGGGCCATTTTCCCATAGACTTCAATACAATCCGACTCCTTTTTACAACCAGTGGAGTCGCCCCCTGGTGGTCATTATATGTAGTGCAGGTTCATGGCTCATTGGCTTCACTTTACAGTCCCTGAGGTCTACGACAACTTTTATAATCAGGTTACGGTCAGTCCCTATAGACTCCAATGTTAAAATGTCCAAATTTACAGCAGAAATAAACATGTTTACAGCCTGGTACAAAACACCAATTTTGGTCACTGTCACTAAGTCCCTCTTTCAAGACAACTCTGTGGGGGTGAAGCTTTTATTAAAGCACACGTTTATATTTTATTAGTGCTTAAAATTCTGCATAATTGTGGGCATGGCCTCTTTCACATATACATTCACTTAGACTCACAGAAGAATTAATTGGATGTCGGTGGTCCAAGGTCAAAGTTCACTGTGACATTATAACACAATTTAACACAAAGTTCTAATAGGATAAAATGATGATTCAGGAAAGGACGACTGTGACCATATTTTCTCAACCTGACTCTTTGGTGGAGGGATACAGAGGCAGTAAGATGAGGCAGTAATTCTACCTCCTCCTGTCCTTCCTCTGCTCCTCTCTTTCTTACATTCATCTTACTCCCGCTTCACCCCTCTTTGCCCCCCCCCCCACACACACACACACACACACACCTCTCCCCTTCTCCTCCTCCGTTTCCTCCTGATGTAGCTGAAACTCGTAGTTATGATGTGAGCTCACTGTATGATCTCAGCGTAGTTTTTTTAGTTGTTTATACATCTTTCGCCCTAACAACATTACCTCATCTGTGTGTGTGTTTACAGAAAGTGCTACAGCTCAGATCAGACGAGCACATCTTTAAATTCATCAAGTCAAAGTTTGCCTTGGGGCCAACAAGGTATGAACACACACTCGTAGACCCATACAAGCACACACAAACAAAGATTCATGTACCTCTGCTGTTGAACACAGTCACACAACGCTCGTAGAAAACCATATTTTGGCATAAGGACATGCTCCCACACAGTGCATACACAAAAGTCTGCACAGGCTGCAGTCACTTCCTCACTTGATCCAACTTGACTGTATTACTCACTAAGCACCAGTGTTGTAGCACCTGGAGTGTTAGTGCATATGAATAATAGATGGCGGGGTAATACCAACAGGCCTCCCATCGATCAGATACTGTGTGTGTGTGTGTGTGTGTGTGTGTGTGTGTGCGTGTGTGTGTGTGTGTGGGGGGGGGGTGTTGAGCAGCTCAGCCACTGGATAGCTGCCTCGGGGTGGCAGATAACACAGCTCACAACCTAACGCCACACAACTGGCCCTTCAATTATTCAGGAGGCTGTGGAAAATGCAATGCTTACTCTACGCTCTGCCTCTCTTCCTCTTTCTCCCACTCACTGGGATTTCTCTCTTTTCTCCAGCTGTGTCTTTTTTTCTCTTGAGCTCTGTACTGTGTTTTGTGATATCTCATTTCTCTATTTAATTAAAAAGTCTAGGTTTTATTAGTTTATTTTGAAAGCATTTGTCATGCAGTGAGCATGTGTGCAGCATCATCATCAGAGGCAAGATGGTCCTTGACACACTGACTGTTAAACACTGAGAAACAAAATTACTGATAATTTCAACTCCCTCCTCCCAATTTTTTTTACATCCATCTCTTGCTTTCTTTTGTTCTACTCCCTCTCTCTTACCACCTCCAGGGATTTTGACGCCAGCCTGTATCTGTGTGAGGAAGCCTTTGGTTTGCTGCCCCTGGACACACTGGAGCGACTGGCTGGCACCCTCTTGCTGTATCCTTACATCCTCACTCTGCTGCTGCTCAGTGGCATGTTGGCAGTGGCCGCACTGCAGAACCTGAGGTAGGTGATGGTTGGACAGACCTCCAGCCCTTAGGGAGGGAACATGGGAGGGGGAGGAGGTTTCCATGTGAGAACTTTTGTAACTCCTTGCTTGTCACATGTTTGGAGGCGTCATATGGTTTTATACCAATGATACTGAAATAAATCAATTGAAAGTATAATTTACACATAGTAATAATAATGATAACAATAAGAATAATAATGATAATGAGTTGGTGCCTGAGTCGAGGGAACCTCTACGTTAACTGAGGACTCAACTGAATCTAACACTCATAGTTCTGTAATTCTATGACAGACAGTGAATCATTAGGATTAGGGTGATGTGATGCTGTCAGTTGTTCCACAAAGTGGCAGGTCACCGATTGTGGTACAACCTGTTACGGCGTAGACGCATCCTAATACATATCCTGCTTCATGGTCTATTCCTCTAAATGGGACCATCATTTAAATGAAAACGAAAGGGAGAAATGGGAGGGAAATGAACATCATGTTGTATTGAAGAAGACTTGAAAGTAGAGACTGAGACCATAAACACATTAGGAAAATGTTTACTGAGCTAATAAATCAAGTGAAAAGCAAGGCCATTTTCACATAGATTTCAGTACAATCTGACTTCTTTTTACGAGTGGAGTTGCCCACGATGTCATTTAATTGAATGCAAGTTTAAGGGTCGTCAGCATTGGCTTCATTTTACAGCCCCGCAGTCTATGTATACTTTTTTAGACAGTCTATGGTTAAACCAGTAAGAAGCAGAGCTGCTGTATTCTGGACTAGTTGGAGGAGGGAAAGTCACCTCTGGTGTTTGCCAGAGAGATGGAGTTACAGTTGTCCAGCTTTGAGAAAATGAAAGTCTGCAGCCCAGGTTGAGGTTGATGAAGTTTGTGGGTGTGTGCATTACTGTGGGGAGTCCACAGTAAGAAACCTGTTGATGTTTTTTGTGACACAACCTACATTGTTTTGAAACTCACTTTTTTTTGTTGCTCTCTTATTAGGGCTAAAAAAAAAATTACGTTCTGATTCTTTTGTCAGATGTTGCAATTTCAGAGTCGTAAATTCAGTTGAAACTGTTATTTTTGCATTTAATATTCAGTGAATAAAATATTAAGTGATGATGATTTTTGTTGGGGCCTGCACCAAACAAACGTGTTCCTTTATGTCTTGGGAATATGATTTGTTGGCTGGATGTCCCTCTGCAACACCACAACAGCTAGTCAGCTGTAGGACAACTGCACATATCCTCAGTCCTGCAGTTGAAAAGCCTTATTTATCACGACTTGGTATCATCAATGTCGCTTCGAGACACATCAGGCGGCTGTTTTCACTTAAAAAAGCTACCTACCACCTTCACTGTAGTTTGTGCACATGATGGCATATTTAGCAGCTAAAGACGTTTTCTTCAGGGCCTAATGGAGAACAAATTGGAGCTAAAAATGAAACGCGTGCACTCGGATTTATGAAGTGAACAGAAACAGGATTCTAAATTTATTCTAATGTTGGTGAAAACATGTTGCTTTTACAGCTTGTCGAATAAATCAGCTAATGAAGGTTTCAGACGTTTTTAGGATTTAATCTATTATGGTAACACTAGTTTTACACAGTGAACATTATTTTTCAGAACATCTTGTAAACATGAAGCTATATGTAGTCACTATATAGTACTTGACACATCCATTACAAGCAATGTAGGAAGAAGCACAGAAAAAAAAATAGCTTCCATCAATCAGTGCAACAGGTTGGTGTTGGTTGTTGCTTCCCAGGATGGCAGCGAACAAGTTAGTGTGCATACTTGGTAGGAGAAGCTGATCAAAAGAGGCAGTGAAGTGTAAATGAACAGAGAGTTGAGCTGAGAGGAGGACATCAGAATGGTTATCAGGAGGCAGACGCCCAGTCACAGTGGTGGCTTCATGCTCTGAAAACCATTTCACCAGCTGCCTCTCAAAGCTTCATTTGCCTGTGGTGCAAGGTGAGGGGCCACATTGAACTAAACACATTAGCATATCAACTCGCCCTCTGCTGTTGGAGGGCTGGAATACTAACCTTGTAGAACAAAGGGCTATTTGGCAATTCAGGAATTAATTTAATTCAGTTTTACCCCACCTCACGAAGAAGGAGACTGGATTTGTATTCAAATGGAAGCCGGAGTTCGTCTGATTTGGTGCGAGAGGCCAAACTGTGGGAGTGACATCATTGCCCTCGGGCCTTTCTCTGTTTGTCTGCGCGCTGACTCCTGCAGACAGAAATGGTTGTGGGTGTGCATCATTGTGTGTCTGCTTCTGTGCAAAGCAGCTAATAAAGTCTGAATAATAGCTACTGAAATCTGAATAATCTAAATAATATCAATTACACCCACCTACCCCTCTGCTGCTCTTCTCAAGGGTCTGGCTCTAATGTTTTATGTATCGCTGTTGTCTTGCATTTACTTGATCTTCAGCAGGTCTAAAGGAGGTTCAGCTGAGGAGAGAAAAGGAGCTACAGATGGACGTGCAGTGGCTTTTCGTCCAGATGTGGCCTATAACCTGTTGCATACGCTGTTCTACGGCCTCCTGGCTTTTAGCACTATGAGGTGAGCTCAAGCAATTGCAGGATCATGTATATGCAGAAACCTGGAGTCACACACAGTCCCCAAGCGCTCAGATTAGTTTAACTCCCAGGGACTCCTCAAATGGACTTGTCCTCTTGACAGCTTGATTGCATGTGCTGGTGGAGCAGTTGCTAAAATCTAAGGGCCTGTTAAATGCTTTTTCACCAAGTGTCTGAATGGTCCACTTTTGCCTTGATCAACCTTCCACACCAAGTGTCATCTTGCGATGTTTTGGGCTCTCAGAAAATGAGTCCACTCACAGCAGGAAGAGAGAAAGTGAACACAGTTGGACAACTGATCATTTGTACTCTACCACCTTCAAACACAAAAGTTATTAGAAGTTATTTGTTCTACAACAAGACAAAACAACAACACAATTGTAAACACAAACACAACCTTTGTTACTGGTGCTACACCTGTCAAAACTGCGCATATACAGTTTATAAAGACACTCGTGATAGTTACCATAAAAAGTTCTAGTTATTGTTGAAAGAGTGGGTCCTTGATTTGAGACAGTGGGAAACTTAAAAGGCACGTCATCTGTAACAAGGGTCCTGTCGGTCTTAGTCTGGACCAAGTAGCTAGTTGAAAGTCCCCTTAGTTTGTTGAAACCACTGCTTCTGACTAACCTTTTATGTTTCCAACTGAATCATTTTAAAATCAATGTTGTGAGGTGGGTGGCAAATATTCCAGGTGTCCTGGAAATCCTGAACAATATGTGGAAAATGCATATTTGCCTCCCACCTCACAAGATTGATTTTAAAATGTCTTTGAGAGAGGTCTCCTGTTTTCAGGAAAGCTCGGATGAATGTTAGTTACATTATCTTTAAATGTACATAGGTCAGTGTTGGCTGCTAACTTTGGTTAGTTATTGTTAGTTTTGTAGGTTAATGTTTTCCCCCTAACTTGTTTTAAACTGTTGAATAATGAGTTAGCATGTTTGGTTCAGATGCTCTAGTTGACGTGCTTGCTGGCTTGTTTTGCCTGCAGCTAAAGGTTTAAGGTTTGTGATATAACTGCTGATGGCAAAGGTTTCAAGCATGTGTTGGTTCTGCTGAGAGTTGGATTTTAATAAACGGGAAGCCGAAGCAGCCTTAATATGACATGAAATCTTTAACTGTTGTAGCAGGAGCTCACGGTGGGTGTGACTAACCTTGTTAAAGACTTCTTATTGTTTGTGAAGGTCTAAAACTGATAAGACCCAGCTGCAGTAAATAGTCTTAGCAAATTCAACCTTGAATCGTACATTTCGATGTCTAAAGATGAGTCTAGATTTGTCAGTAGATAAAACTGAAGGCTTGATTCCTCTCTGTCCTGTGAGCTAAACCTCTGAAAATGTCCTGGAAAATGATCTCGAGGAAAAAGTGGGCACACTGTTGGTAGGCACACTTGATGACTACAGACATGTAACTAAGGCTTTGTTTCCCACACAAAAAGTCAGCGTCCTCACCAGATGATGATCCATGTAGACACTGAGGTAGAAAATCATTGTTCTTGTGTTGCAGTGTAGAGCCGGTTAGTGGAAGTGATTTATGCAGGGAACAGGGTTTTTTTTGTTCTTTTTATGTGACCTGTGACCTTACAGTCTAATGAGTTGGTTCATGATGCGCTCCTTGGCTCAAGAAGTAATGCTAGGTTACAGTTTTTCACAGAGCAGATAAACGTACTCTTAAATTTCACATGTCTGCATTTGCACTCTTGTGTTTTTGTTTCAGAAGCACTGGTAAACGGCTCCGTGTGAATCTCTCTGAATACAGCTCCATTCACACTACTAAAGCTTGCATCTGAGTTTAAACCCTTGGTTCCTTCACAAGACCATTTATCAGAGTGTTAATTGATACTGTGTGTAAAGCAACTGTATGAGTTAATTTGTAAAACTTGAAAGATGGTGTGGCCACACATCCAACCCAAAGTTGGGAAGTCTGGGGAAAAGAGAACAGAGTGTGTGTCTGTGGAAAGTGTGACCCACAGGCACAATATTTCAAAGTCAGTGGGAATTGGAAGCACCTAAAGTGAAGTACTTGTCCACTGGGCCTGAGGCTGTTTTGCTTGTTTTTCTGGCACAGTCACACAGCCACACATGCTACTTTAAGGGTTTAAGATTTAAACCCAAAGCAGGTATCTTTATTTTCCAGGTTATATGTTGTTGGTACCCCCCCCCCCCGAGCTTTTAATATAATAGGCATGTTTTCTTGTGCCCATTGTAATTTTTCTGTGTCAGCCAGTAAGATATGTTTCTCTGCTGCAGCACAATTGCTGTATATTTAGGTATAATTGGAAATAAAAACGAAAAAAATAGTAAAAGCTGAGCATGGCAATGTATTTCTATAGTAACTGTAAAATATTTAATCTTATGTAACTTCCCTATGCACATTGACCCTCATTAGCCTTCCCTCTCATATTCTACTCCCATTTTACATTGTGTCTCTTGCCTCGGTCTTCAGGTGGCACACGCACACGCTATGGCCCATTTCTCTGGTTCACCTAACTGCATCATCCATTGGCAGGTTCCTCCACGGAGACTGTCTGCGGTTACAGGTGCCACAGATCCCTGTCACCAGCGCCGGCACCCAGGCTGAACAGAAATATCTTTTCTGTTGCCCGACTTTCATATCCAGCCACTTCCTCCTAATTTCCTAAATGTTTCGGCTCCCTGCACTGGCACCTTTTACTGCTGCTGTGACATGCTAGCTCTTGACAAATTTGCTCTTATTGGTCACACCAGAACTATTACCACCAAACAATATTGGCTGACTGGCCTCCACCTCTGCAGCAACCAACTTGATTTTCCACACAGTGCAGCCTGTGTTCTCCATTTGTTTTTCTTTGCAGCTATTTTTTATGAATAAACATTTAAAATCTTTGATGTTTGAAGGACCTAGTTATATGTTTTGCTATTGCTACACAGCTGTGTTAGCATTCACAGTCGTTAATATAATTACTAGTCTAGAAGAAATATTGTGAATTCAACGTCAAACTTCCTTTACTCTCGTCACTTTCCAATGGTGACTCACTTTAGTGCTGCTCAGGGGATACATTATAACCTCTTGTCTTGTCTTTTCAACACAATGATCTTGTCAAGCAACAATCAATCACCACCACCTGCTCCCGGCAAAAAAACAGCTTCAGCAGCAGAGAGAACTTAGAAATAGTCCCTTTTTAGGATTTAGAAAGATGTAAACAGCAAAAATTAATATTGTCCATTTCCCTTGTAATGCATTTTATCACCAGTAGTTTAATTTCTTAAAATTGGTGTCATGAAGAAGAGTTGTACTCTGGTACCAGGTGACATCACTGGTTGGTGCCACACCCATCAATGATGCTGAGGGTGGTTAAGATAAGAGAGAAAATTCACCCACTGTCTTCTAGCCCTTTTTTACACCAAAATTAGACATTATATAGGGGTTTAATAAAAAAAAAGGACAAAAAAAGCAATTGACTCCTTTCATACTGCCAGCGGAGTTTCTGTTCAGAGAGTACATACATACAGCATGGCATGTAGTTACAGGGCACCCACACGCACACGTGGAGGAGAGACGGCGTGCCAGCCACTGTGCACACTAGTAAAATGGTTCAGTGGAGTCTTATCCTCAGCTTTGTGTTCAGAGCCTCCGTGTGAGACGCTTCGATCAATGATTGTGTTTTTGAAACTTGATGCAGTTCGCTCTTTCAACCCCAGGCGCCGCGTAGCCGTGGTGTTCAACGTCACTGTGCATGGCAGGTGTCACAGGCCAATGGCGATCCCAGCCGATAGATACTTGCATCAACTACACTCATTTAACCGGGGAGTGAATGCCAGTTGTACCTTTTTCCTTTGCCAATTAAAGCCCGCTGTTAGCCAGTTAGCAGGTTTTTGACCAGCATAAAAGGGACTTTTTCTTTTATATATGATACTTTACCACTTAGTATGTTGGGTTTTACAAACTCAAGCAAAGCATGCCACACTGATACACTCCTACATTTGCATATAGCCTTATTATTACCTCTGAGGTGTCACACAACTTAACTAAAACTCCTATGGTGTGCACCCATAATCACAACAACCTTTCCCAGACCTGACTCCAAACTTTCATCCTTAATAGTCTAGTGGTACTCGTTGCAAGCATCATCAGTAAATTTCCTGGGCTGGCACATTTCAAGCTTCAAACAGAGGCTACTCTGCTTGACATCCGTGATTCATTATTGTGAAAGTATAATTGCTTTTAACTTTAGGCTCGTTGTGAGGGATGTCAAGAAAATCACGGAGATTACAATTGGAATCATCACTGCCTGTATTAAAAGAAACCTGTAATTACTCAGTCAGAAAGAAAAGAGGACTGTTCTGGTGTCTGGTTTATTCATAGCAACGTGGAGATTCAGGTTTGCAAAGGTTCACAAAAGTCACTTCATTGTGGGAAGAGTTTTGAGTGCAGTTTAATCAGCAGTCTGGTTTCTCTGTGCGTGTGAATGTTGCAGGTTGTGTTCATGTGGTAATGGCATGTGATGTACAGCATATTTAACACACAGAGTTCACACACTGCATTCCTGTTACAGTCAGCAATTAAAAAAGTGATTGAATTCACACCAAAGGAAAAAAATGTGAAAGCTTTTAACACAGCGGCAGCAGTTAGGTAGTGCAGAAAGTGACACATTTGATTTCAGCACTTTCTCTAAAATGCTGATTAAGAGCAAAAGGCTAAAAGTGCAGAAAGCCATTTGTTTCTGTCAGACAGCTCCTTTGCATTAAAAAAAAAGTATTGAGATTTATTTCTGTGAGGCTGCACTTCTCCCTCTTTTCACCCCCCCATCTCTCTCTCCCTCGCCCTCATGGTTCGGCTCTGTTCCTGTCAACAATTTTTCAGCTCATTTCATTCTTGGTCCTCTCTCTGCTGTTCACTCCCCTATGGTTTATTTTTTCCCATTAGAACTGTAATGTGGTTTGGATCAGAAATGATCTTGGATTATAATGTGAAGTTTATACCATTATACCCAATTATACTAAGCCAAACTAAACTAAACTGAATTGAATTTAATGTGCTTTACTGGATTGAGGGAAAATCCTAAAGTCTAAATATCAGATTTAAACAGCCACATTTTTCCTACAGTACTACATTATGTCAGTCCTTACTGTGGGGATTAGCATTGAGTCTCTTTGTATCTCCAAAGTTTAACACCTCTCTCTCCCAACTCTCCACCCAGGATGAAGTATATATGGACTGGCCATATGTGTGCGGTCGCAGCCTACGGGGTGTGTGGGACAGAGCTGTGGACTCCACTTCTCACCACCCTTCGCTGCAACAGTAAAGTGCTGGTAGGAGTTCACAGCTGCACTCCAAACATCTGCTCTGATCAAATTAGCTCTTATCAACACCCCCCCCCCACACACACACACACACACACACACACACACACACACACACACACCCATTTAGCCTCTGTTCGCTCATTGTGTTGGGTGTTGTTGCTCATAAACATGATTCCATATAAGCATCAATGTTGCTCAGTATCTGTTGGCGTAATAACTTCATAAGATTATATGTCAGTTGTGTTTTCAGCCAATGTGTGAATGTGCACATTCTGTATGTTAAGCATCACACTATCACACCCACAGAGGAAAACACCACATTCACATGTTCATATTGTTACTGTTGCCTATGGGGGAATGCACAGTTTAGCCGTCGTCCTGTAAACACACTGTGCAAATACACCTCATAAAAATGTTTTTCAGCAGTTTGTTAACCAGATCCCGTACGGCCGCTGGATTGACTGACCGTCCATTCACAGACCAACCTTTTCTCACCCTCAGTTCAGAGCAAGTTGACGTTTTCATTCATTTTCACTGATCCAGCAGAAGCTTTGGTAAAATCCGAATGAGCAGCTAGAGCATTAACTGAAAACAAGGGGCGGTGTATCATCTGAAATGTTTCCATACAAACACACGCTGTCTCTTTATTTACAGAATGAACATGTTGCTTTTATTTAATCAGTGTCTGAACAGAAGCTGAACCTTTGCTAAATAAGGTGTTATTTAGATCAGCTTAAAATTGCAAGAAAGAAAAAAGAAAACAAGGATCTGAACATGCATTTAAAGGCACCTTCTCATACATGTCAGGCTTTTATTTTGAAAACCCACAGTTTGGTCAGTTCTCAAAGTATTGAGGTTGATATCCAGTGTTATGAACAACCAGCCTCATGTCAGGCACCATTCCTATTCTGATATCTCACTTGTGAGCAAGGGTGATATGCTGGTTTCAAATGCAGATAAACTGTTGACGCTGCTCAGTTGGATTTGGATCCACAGCCTCTGCTCTGGACGTTACTTGTGAGGCCACTAGGTGTCAGTGTGGTCACAACATGACAGCAGCATGTATCAGATAAGAACTGACACATGGGTGCAACGCTGCTCTGTCTGTCGTTTATCTCTGTGTTATCTCGTTCTCTAGCTTGTCTTCATTTTAGGTATGTCTCTGAATCTCTCTTTCTCTGCCTCTGATACGATTATATTCTTTCATTTCATTATGGCTGTTTTCCTTTCTCTCGTTTTGCAGTTAAGGCTTGTCAGATATGCAGTTCCACTGGCAATGATCTGTTGCCTGTATTACAAGGTATGCTGCTTTCTTGCTGGTTTATGTTCATCACTCTATTGTTGGTCTCGTTACGGAGCCGAGCCAATTTGTGCAAAGCGTGTGCGGCGATATGAAAAACAGGAAAATGCTGAAATGGAAGTTGCAGAAGAAAATGATAACAAGCAAATGGGTCATAACAGGATGCTAAAATGACTGCTTCTCTTTAATTTATTTTGTCATTGGAAAAGTCTAAATGACTGTCATGTACACTGTTATACACAGTGCAATAATAAGATGTTATTTAAGATATATCAGTAGGAGTCCTACTATGCTCCACAGCCTCGTTGAACACTAACATGGAGGTTTCCATCACTTCTCTCTGTCTGTTCCTATTTAGTTCTGGCCTAAGCTGATGGAGGAGTTATCAGAACTGAGGGAGTTTTATGATCCAGACACTGTGGAGCTCATGACCTGGATAAGGTACACACATACAGACCCATACACCCTCACTCACAAATCTAGAGCACACATCAAATTGAAGCAAATCTGATTAGCTTGTTTCCGCAGATCAACTTTCACTTTGCCTGATGTCCTTGATTAGTCTGTGTGAACGTGCATGTGTGTGTACATGTGTATCTGCGAGTCTTGCCGATGAGAGATGAGAGCCGATGGGTGTCCATGAATAAGACATGGGTAGGAGGGGGTCTGGAAAGGACCCAGCTGTTGGCAGAGCTCTAACCCACCTCAGGGTCTCTGTGGCTGGGCTTTCAATCAAGAGCATCAGCCTGATGGGATCAGAGATGGAGCCGTGATTTGGAATGGCTCTGCACCGAGCCTGCTGTGTGTTTTTGTGTTTGCACATCTGTGTGTGCGTCTGTCATCATTGGATGTGGCGTGTTGGGCTTACTGTCGGCTTAAGTGTTCAGATTGCATACCATGCAAGAGTGCAACACATCACATCACATGTAGACTGTAGACACATGCAGACCATCAGTTGTGCTTCTTATCCTTTGAGCGTCTTGGGGGGGTGGAGCCAATCCCAGCTGAGGTGAATCTGCATGTCTTTAGGCTGTGGGAGAAAAGGCGGAGCACCCGGAGGGAACCCCTGCAGAACGTATTGGGGAACCACACCTCACAAGCTGGGGCTGGTAGGGCAACAGTGCTAACCACTGCCCCACTGCGCCACCCCATGTATGAAACATTGATGTCAAAAAACAAGCACTTTTTTTCATATAAAATAGTTTACTGTAAATCATCAGGAAGTAAAAAGATTAGTTATTAGTATCAGTGAGAAGACAACTTCCAGTTATGGTGCTGTAGTGATGGAGGAACATGATAGAAATGAAATCAAAATATGTAATATATAAGTGCAATATCCAAATCGCAGGAGCTACAATTTTGGAAAATGTAAAAGAGTAAAATGTGTCGCACCATTGTTTTGCACTGACAACACCATTAGCATTAGGGTGCTACAGAGCCTACAAATCAAATTCTCCAGATCTAAGAGAACAGGAAACATTTTAAAAGTAAAAATTAAATGCAACGTTTCAACTGAAATCGCCATAGTGTATCGCAATCGCAATATCTGCTAATTGCACTGGGATTTTTTTGCATATTGTGCAGCCCTACATTAAATGTATGTGTTTTGTGTTTATGAATTTTACACACCTGCACTTTTGCAGTTATGTCTAAAAGTGGTGTCATTAATGAGTGGACTGAGATGTGTTTGCTGCGGGGTGGAGATCTAGATTGAGTTTTATGTGTGAATTTAATTTGGGAATGTTTGTCTTAATGCACTTTGAGAGCTCCCTGCCACACACAGACACATCCATGTGCTTTTGTTGAACCAAAGTTAAAAATTCCATTTTTTTCCCCCCTTTTATTTCTTATGCCAAGATTTTGATAATTGATTAATTAATTTAAAAAAAACATGAAAGTGCAAAATGAGAGTTTAGACTTCTGCCTCGCCCATAGATGCTCACTGTAGTTCGCATCCATCCTGAATATGAATATTATTCAAAGCTCATTATTTCCATCCTATCATCATCAGCGTGATGAAACTGAGTGGACCGGATGCGATTTTTAAGAAATGGCCAATTTTGGTCTAATCCTATTAGACAGATAGAGGAATGGCACAGAGAGAGGGAGAGAGAAAGAGAGAGATGGATAGCGAGACAGAGGAGGAGAGGTCGGGATTTTGAATGTATTTGTGTGTGACATGGGTTCCCTTCCCTCTGGAGCTAATCCCATTAGGCTCTGAGGATTAGGGGCTGCCTAGAGTTACCTTGGTTGGGGCTGAGAGCAGGGCGGAGCGCAAAGCTTCTTGCTGCTGCGCTAATTACATTCCAGATGAAAGTGTGAAGATGGGGGAAAAAAGAGAGAGTGGGGGGGGGCTATTCGTTCAATGCTGTATTCTCTAGCCGACTGAGGCCGAGGCTGTTTTGTTTTATGTGGAAAGATCACGGGTGATTATCAAACATAACGCGGGGCAGAACAAAGATAGATACATGCATATAGAAGCGAGTGTGTTTCTGGGCTGGCGAGCATATTTATGTAAAGCTGTTAGGCACTCATTGTAGTAATTTTAGCTGCAGGGGATGTATTGCATGTATGAATCATGTACAAATGATAAAGGTTGCAAATGGTCGGAAAGGGATCTGTTGTTAGAATCGGAGAAAAATCCAGATGTAGGGGGATACTTATCTCTTTATTTGTAGTTCTGTTTTTACACAGCCTACTGTTCAGTATCCAAAATCAGAATTAAGATGCGGTTTAACATGGGATAAAGATATTTGTTTAAAAGATGGATTTGGAGATTTAAGGTTAGATTAGAGGTAAGACGCCCCTCACAGGAGCTAATGATACATGTCCTTATGAGTTTAGAAATGTGAGTTAAGACAGGGTGATGAGGGGATTATCATAATTCTCTGGGCAATCACTCATGACCCTCGGCTTCACGGGCTTGACGGTGTAGGTTACTGTGATAACAACAGGTTCTGTCTGTTTTGCACAACCATAATTCACAAGACTCCACTTGATAACAGCAGCGGCACCTCAGCTCAGCTGTAGGTTGATACTCTGTTCTAAACGGACAGTCAATAAATCAATAGCCCGGTCGTTCCACTGCATCCAACTCTTGAGTTATAGTTGTGAGTGTGCAGTTTTTAAAGTCACCAATATCGCTTTTGTCGAACCCGTTTGATCTGCCTCTCTGCTTCCTCTTCATAGTCTGTATCCTTACCTTTTTTTTTCTCCCAGTTTCACATTTGCACAGTTGTGTTGCAAAGGCAGTATGGTGTCAGCCAGGCCAAGCTAATAAAAACCCAAGAAGTGATTATTAGCAGTAGCTTCATCACTCTGCTCTCTGACACTTGAACTCGGGGCTGGGCAGAAGGATTTCAGTACAGTGCAAGTCTTACATGTGCAGCATGGAGAGGAGCGGCTTAATATATAAACAGCTGCTTCTCAGACTGATCACTACACTGCAGTCTGAAGCTAGCACAGCCAACAAGGCTCACATGTTGTGTTTACCTTTTCTTTGGCAAATAAAGTTTGATATTTGCAAAAGGTATAGCAGTTGTCAGCACTCATACATATTTCACCAGACGAAAAGGTCAGCTGTTAATACAAACCTCATGTGGCTCTGCATCTCAGTAGTCTGAGCTAATATTTATTTATTTTTTTTTTATTATTATTATTTTGAAAGATTTCTTGTTTTTTTCCTGTCCTCCACCTGCTCCCACCTCCTCCTCTGGGTTGAGATATATGGCCTGTGGTCCAGAATTATGAAGGCTGCAGTGGAAATTATTATTGAGAGCTTTGACAGCAGTTTTGCTGCAAATTCAGGAGGCTCATCTAGTTACTCAGCACGGATACCCATTCAGAGAAGGAACAGGCACTGGTAAAAAAAAAGCATATTAGAGTGAAACATTGACCTTGTTTATCCCACAAGTCAAAAAAATTAGGTCATTGACTTCTAACAAACCATTATGACCATTGCAGAAATGATTAAAATGAGCGTTTTCTGCTTTACCACCTGCTTTAGCTTAACTGAAAACACTTAGAGCTAAACACACTGAGCATCAGTCTTTTCAGCTAGCAACCTGGAGCTAAAGCAGCTACTGCAGATAATATTAATATGATCAAACTATGATGTGCACAGAGCCATAGCATTACTATAAACCCCTGTAACAGAAAGATAAGTGTTTCAGTGAGAAGAATAATGCTAACTAACATAGCTTAGAATTTAACAGATATAATAGCTATATCCCAATTCACAGGCTGTATCCTTCAGAGGTTGCATCTGGAGACCAATTGCGTTACAGCGGCACAACTAGGCCGTCCCATTTTCAAAGGCTGTGGCTATCTTTGCCTGGGCAATGGAAGCTCCAACAGATGGCTCCTTCATGGCCCAACCTTTCCCAACATTCATTGCACGCCAGTAAAAAAAAAATAAAAAATGAATATGGCAGCAAACAACGCTTTTACATGTAAGTATTCAGGGTTTCAGCACAGTTGAATAGTTCAACTGTTTAAAAAAAAAAAAAAACTTGGTGCGGTGCTTTGTGATACAATCAGCTGGTGACACAAAGCGAAAATGCTCTGCAGTCCAAACCATCTTATTTTCAGTTTGACCCTCATGGTCCACAGTGGTGACCAAGGCCACACTTTTGTTGAGATGGATGGGACCTCTGAATTGGGACAGCGCTCACCTCTGTCACCATAACAGAAACTCACCTGCTTTTGAAAGGACACTCACTTGTCTCTCTTGTCTCACATTCACGCTGTCCAGGCAAATCCAGAGGAAAATAAAAAGGAGGCCTCACAGCCGAAGCTGGATGAAAAATATTATGTTTTTAAGCTTGTGCTGCACATGGCACTGGAAATGCTTTCCCCCACATTTCAGCACCAACATTGGTCTGAAAACATCTCACAGAGGGCAAAGGCTGCAGTTGGTTGGCAGGGGCACACACACAGAGCACCACAAAACCATAAAAGCTCTCATGAATGCTGAATTTTGCCTGTCCTTCTTTTTTTTACAGCTCTGCATTTATTATAGATTAAAATGCACATAAAAATACAACATTTAATGTAATGAAGGCAGAGTCTGTAACAGGTTAGATTAATGAGCCTGACCACTTATTTTCACATGACTGAATATGAATGTGGGCTTCTGCAGAAACCTCACTGCTGATGTTCTGAGGGTCATCATCAGCTTCTTTCTGTTGAGTTTATGAAATATTTGTAGCCATCACACAGCAGCTGGAACGATATATTAGTGTCTCCAAATTGAGATAGGCTGTGCGTGATTGTACACAAGTGGCGCAGCAGCAGTATCTTCATCAATTATTCACAACAATCATTAATTATCCAGACGCAGTGACAGGATCTGTTAGTGTAACTGAATATTTCTATAGGTAAGATCTTACACGCGGATTCACAGTCAAATTATTTGGAATGAAGAACCAAGGATGAGTCCTGCAGCTCCATCTACTGTCAGGGCTCTGTTGCCTCTAGAAAGTCAAAATACACCGTATATGTTATTATTTTATTTATATTTCATTATTATTTTTATAAGGAGTTTCACTATTGATGTGGCAATGGTTTCACTGTGTGTACGGAAGTGTATCCATACACTGCACACCTGAAAAATACAAACTATGGCAATGATTATTAATAATAAAACATTCTAATGTAAAATTGGAGTTTCCTTTTTGCACAGATAGACCGATCTTTACACAAATATATCATAAATTCAGTTGAGAAGAAGAAGAAATGTTTGTTATTAATTAATTAAGAGTATTGAAGAATTAGGAAATATTTGTATTTATTAAGTGTGTTTTGTGACTTTGGTACTCTTTACTATATGACGTATTTGGTTTGGTAAGTTGTTTTTTTTTTTTTGGTTTTTTTCTCCATTTTAAAAAGAAACGGCCTCTTTGAAAAATGTCCACAATGGGGGTGAGTGGACATTTTATTCACCTGTATTTGGGTGGAGGCAGAAATCTCAGTATCTCTCTGCAGCTGGTTGTTGAAAGAAACAAATGCATGTCTTCACCGTGGACGCGACAAGGAGTCAGCCTTAAGTGGTTTTCTCACATGAAATCTGGCCAAACATTGTTTTAAGTTGTCCATTCACAGATTTAGCAAAAATACTACAATTTCTCTGGTTAAACATTGGGGCACCGTCTTCTGCTGAAGGTAAATAGATAAAGCAAAGCTATGTGTCTTTACCTAATGTCTTATATTCATCTACACGATTCAAATGATATCTTATAAAATTCATATTTGATTGACAAAATGAACAAATCACTTAGTCAGTGAAATGAACTGTGTAACTTAGACTTACCAGAGAAAGACAGATTGCCAAGGGACTCTCCATTTTGTAGGACTTGAATTAATATTGAACATTCACTTGTTTGTTTTTTTTACATTTCATAAGTTGGCAATTTTATATCATACAACATACATGAAACATAAACTCATGTAATATTAACAGTTTTACTGAATAGTTGGACAGCTAATTTGTGTTAATTCAGATATGTGCTTGTGTTATATATTAAGGTATCGGCTTCCGATATATAATAAACTGCATCGTAACAGAGTGGGGGTGTGTGTGTGCGTGTGCGCGTGAGACAGATAGAGAAAATTATGTGTTTAATTCAGATGATTTGCAGTTTGTTGAACGTTTTTTCTGTGTTTTTCCTTATCTGGTCCTTAGATTTACAGCCAGGCGGTTCCATGTCTGGCCGGTGTTTATTCTGACACTTTTATTGAGGTGAGAAGGGCATTTGGAAAGTGCCAAGAGTTGTGGAAGGTGAGAATCCCATTTGCTGAGTCCAGGGAGTCTGCAAACTTTATTCACACACCTTATCTCTCAGTGGAATGCAGGTATCAAGAGTTCTTCTACACATATGTAGCAAACAACAACTACCTACTGGAAGTACTATATTTGGTTTAGACAAAGGGTGATTCCTGGGTAAAGTGCACAGGAGGCTGGACATAATGCAAAAAGTAAGCTGAAGAAATCACAGGTCATGCTTTAACTACAGGATATTGAAGATGGTCTGACAATTCGGTGTTGACCTTACAGGCCGATGTTTCCAAATCTCATCTATTCAGTCGGACATTTCCACTAATGTGATTGTTGAAATCCCTGTTCCTCTACACCCTTACGATGTATAAGGGAGCTGGCCGGGGTAAAGTCTAATGTCTGTTCTAACAGTCCAATTTGCATTCTCACATACTGCTCCTCTGGGTAATGTCTAGATAAGTTCAGGGTTGTAGTGCATGTGTGAAGACATTACTGGACTACTGTGTATGTGTTGTACAAGTTGTACAAAAAGATTCACTAGGGATCAGACATATAATTTAATTGGACATTGGAGGATGTGAGAGGATTGGGGGCCACTACAGTCGTGTAGCCCAAAATGAACCATCTGCAGTTGTTTTCTTGCAGGAACCTGGGACAGGCTAGTCCATCACAAGTTTCACCTCAGAGGGATCCATTTAAATGTTTCCTGCAGAGATCAAAAACCCCAAAGAGGACATGACCAAATATTCATAGTGACCACTGAGTTTTGCATTCATCCCCTTCCCAAATGTGAACCATGTGATCTCCACTCCTCACCTCAAAGTTTTGTGAACATATTGGCCCCTTTTAACAGTTCAAAGGAAGTTGAGTTGAGGTTGATGGGGTTCCTAATCTTCACAGTGATGTTGTTTAGTCCATGAAAATCGATGCATAGTCCAAGGGTCTTATCCACATTTTCTACAAAAAAGTACCTGGCCCCAGCTAGGAAGGAGAATAGACAGATGATACCTGCTGCCAGGCATTCAACAATGTACTTCTAAATGGCCTTGCTCTCGAGAGTGGACATGGACCATAAGTTGCAGGTTGCAGGGATGGTGAGGAGGCAGAGAGGTGGCTCCAACCCTGTTGAACAAGTCTTTAGTATCCAGATATTCAAAGGGAACATTGGGAACATAGGGAGGGGTGAAGCACCAACCAACTTGGGGGCCATGATGGCAGAACCAGGGCTACTCCAGAATGAGTGGACATTTCAAAGAGTCAGTGACATAAAATCTGATGAATTCATCGTGGTCACCTTACATGCTCATGTGGAGGAGAGAGAAACATATCACCATTGGAAATGCTCACTTTGACATTATCTGGCTCCATCTCCAGCCAGTGTAAATCCCAGTGTTGAGGTACACCAACACTGCATGCACCTGGTCTGAGGATTGAAGAGTGTGAATGTTTTCAGGATTTGGCCCTCCCAGTTTCTGGTGAGCCCTGGCTTTTACTGGACAGGTCCTAAAGAAGAAGCTGCACCAATCAAAGTACAGGCAGAGGTTGGAGTCATCAATGTCACTCTTCTGGGCAGGTGGCAGGTTAGAAAGTAAAAGAATTGTAGAGTTGCAAGAAGCAGCAGGGTAAACAGCCTGATGAAGATGGTTCAGCTCTTGGATATGGCAGTTAACATGAAGAGTGAGAGCAAATAAATCATCAAGTTCTATGGTAAATTCTCTCTCTGATCTGATTTCAAAGGTGTTGCCCTCTTAGCCAGTCGGCTGAGTCCACACTGGCCTGATAGTACTATCGCAGCTCAGGTTAGGAGGACTCAATAGCATGAGCTGCCGGTAAGAGTTCACCTTTATCAGAGCTTGACAGGAAGATGCAGGCAAGGGGTAACGGTAGGCAAAGTCAGGGCATGGGTAATGATCAGTAGCAGGCAGGCATATGAACCAGGCAAAAGGAACAGACAAAAGGCAAAATAACAAATGATGAGTTAAAAAACAGACAAAAACATGCAAGAAATGCTGGAGAGCTATGGTGTAGAAAGCACAACAGACAATGTGCCAGGGAATTAGAAATGGAAATGGGTCGGTATAAATACTAAGAGCTGATTAGGGAATTGGGAACAGATGAGTAGGTGCGTGGGGAAGAGTTGTGGATGAAAAGGTTAAGCTCTGCATTACTGCAGGGCAGGTAGCTGTGCCAATGGTCTGAAATGACAGGAAAGTTAGTAATGTGGTAAAAGGTGGCAGAGAATGAATTCATTCATAAATGAACTCTGACCAGGGATTTTGTTGCATAGAGAATTGGAGGGCATCTATCTCTCGACAAAACTCTGACGAGTGACTCATGGAAAAACAGTTTTCTAAGCGTTGCACTCTTTCTTCCATTTGTACCTGCAATTGCAGCAATTCAGTAGCAAAGCAGTGTAGCTGTATCGTAATCAGCATAGTCTACTGGGAACGGTGTTAAATAAACTGCCAAATAAGGAAAAAAAGAGCAGAATATTTCCTCAAGGAGTTTCCTCCAGAGCGTCTTTTTACCCCTACTGCCCTAATTTTTGTGGCTGTTTTTAAACGGGTCAATACTGTTTCATTTGCATCCTGGCATGTCCAACTTCTTTTCCTAAATTAAAGTTACGTTATCAGTCTTATGTTTTCAGCTTTGCAAATATGGCTTATAGCGTCAGATTACTTTACAAGGCGAGTTCAGGAGGAACCAGTGGTTTTGAAGATAATGACAATATACCAATTCCGAAAGCATTGTACCCCCCAAGCTGTAGCTTACTGCTGGCTTCATGACACAGACACCCACAAACTACAGGCTGGATACCTTGAAATGTCATGATGTGACAGCTATTCATTAAATGACAAGAAAAGAAGAAATGTGTGCGAGAATCACCCAGACCAGCTAATGAGGACGGTTTCTCCTTGTTTCCTTCCAGGCCACCTCTTCAATAGGAGTGCCAAGATCAGCTTCCTACAAGGACCTAGTTTTATCCACGTTTTCAACAGAGCATCTGATGAGTCGCCTGTAGAAATTCTTACACATCGACTTTTTCGTATCTCTTAAAATTTCAGACCAAAGATATATTTAATCTGGAGCAGTTTTTCATGGCCCTCCAACCAATTTTTAGTTTGGTATAATTTCAAGATAATCCTGCCTTTCCTGTATCTCATACTTGCTTTGGAGATCTGTGGTTTTGCGTCTGTCTGTCCAATTAAAACAAATTAGTTTTATCTAATTTTTGGAGAAATGTGCCACTATTCATCTGTATATCAATCCTTCAGCAACATTCTGTACAGCTCTCTTCCATTAAACCATATCCTTGCCATTTTTTTTACATCCTCTGCTCACTCTCTCTCTCTGACTCATTCACTCCCTGTCATCCTGCTCTTTGCTTTGCTTTAAATTGTCTAAATTAGCAGCATTTGGCCTCATCCTTAAATGGAGATGGTGCAACTCTGTCTGGGATCTGTGTGCGTTTTCCATTGCCTTCTAACCCTAACCCATCAAGAGAGAGAAGAGGAGAGGGAGAGAGA
>CM076648.1:25913003-25931632 GCA_038496675.1 Rachycentron canadum | reverse complement strand
GTCAGAGGGAAAGAGAGGGAGCGACGTCCTTGATTGAACTACCCAGCTCTCAATCAGGAGGGAGGCTTCAGTAGAAAATCTATGACTTGGCACATTTGTAAGAACACCACCAATCACTTTCTCAGTCTCACCATTAGTTGTCATCATCATTTCGACTCAGTACCACTTAACTCTGTGTGTGTGTGTGAGTGTGTGTGTGTTCTTTTATGTTTGTGGGGACCAGTTTTAGTTATAGCCCGTACTCAGTGAGGACATTTTGACCTGTCCTCACAACTTCAGAAGGCTGTTTGAGGGCTGAGGCTTGTTTTAAGGGTCAGATCAGAATTAGTGTTAGGGTTGGGGATTTAGTTGTTAGGGCTAACACTATGCTAATAGGTTAGTTACTTGGGAGTGTCAGCTCATCTCTTTGCAGGTAGAATAAACACAGTAGTTAAGTGCTTGGAAATCAGAGAAGTTCCCAAACACCATGTACTAATAGAGAGCATGTATTGAGTACACCACCACCACCACTACTACTAAAGATATAAAGATACGGTCATAGAGACCTATCCCTACTTTGTTTTAAATATTGTCATCCCTATAATGGACGTGTTGATTGTCAGTGGATAAGTTTTGACAATATTTCAGTATTGGTCCATTTAATTCCGAAAGCTGTGCTTGGTAAATTTTACAAAGCAGCTTAGAAAATATAATTTTTACATTGCGTGTCTCTTTATTCACCAGCAGTCTGTAAAACTGAAAGAATTTAGACATGCGTCAGTCACAGTGCACTTTAGGAGAAGAGCTGTAATTAGACAAAAGAAGTAAAGCACTGTGTGGGTGGACCGTGGCTCTGCTGAGCCTTAGAGCTAAATGTGAATCAGTTCTCTGCCTGTGTCAAAGCAGACAGCTCACTAAAGTTGTGAAGTGGGCAAAGAGTGTTTGAAGTTCTTTTATGACTGCAGGTGATAAATTAAATGCTGGCATTAATCTAAAAAGACCTCTTACAACTATTCTTACAAAACTCCATAGCAACGTGTAGATGTGTATTTAGTTGAGTGTGTACTCAGTTGTATTGAAGAAAAAGTAGTAAGATCGGGTGCTTTTGTTTGGATTTTGTTCATATAGATCAGAATATGAATGTATACCGTTGTTTCTTTTTAAGCTCACTCATTTCATTTGGACAGTGCTCAGTGTTGACCATTATGTAATTTCTAGTCTTCCATTAACATCTACGTTGTTTTTTCAGATTATACATAAGGATATAGCTGCAGGAAAACCATAGTATTTTAACCTGCGAGTATTAAATGTTATTGAGAAACAAAATTGTAAAAACAGTAGAGTTTTAGGACACGATTTATACACTAATTTATAACCAGTAATAATGTTATCCACCTCACCGACAATAAACTGTAATTTTCTGAGATTAATGTTGTTCCTTGGGTGTTAGTGGTGATTGAAATATTTCTTACCTGAAAGAGTCTTCTTCCATAGAGAGACTGGACACATGTTCTCGCGGTGCTCAGCATACCTGACGTTTCATCAGCCATCTTGGATGTTGGGGCTTTTAGCTGCACTTGCATTCAGTTGCCAATTTAGTTTTAAAGGACTGTCCACTGTAGTGAGTGATATGCAAATACACCATCCAAACCCAGGTGTATACAAGGAATTGGCTTTTTTATTTGCACATTCACCCACTGCAGCCCGCCAAAGATAACTCCAGTAATTAGTCTCCAAAAACTCCTGAGGAAAACGGCTACTTACGACGTGCTTTTATTAGGACATTTCTAGCTGGAAACAGGTGTAAACAGCTGTCTGTTGTCACTTGAAAAAAGATTGAAGAGCCTGGTAAAAATGTACCTAACAGTAAAGTTGTGTGTCATAAAACAGAACAGGTGACTCAGTGCTCCCCGGAGCTGAGGGAAACTCAAGATTCGAGTCATGACAGTTATGACATGACAGTAATTTGATCCATTCTTCATATGGGAATACTGATTAGAGTAGCTGAATGTTATTCATTCCTGTGCTTTTCATGCACAGGGATGAATAATGCTGTTATAATAAGGTGCATTTCGCACCTTATTATAACAGGATTATTAGTATTGTGAGATTTCCTGCTTGCTCTCTCTATTTGTCTTCTTCTGTGCTTTGTGTTAATGGTGCTCTCTGAAGCTGAGCAACTGGTTCTAATGAATTTTCAAGTAGAGGTGTATGATCATGTAAATACTTAATGTAATTAAATCAATCATCATTATTTCATTTTTATAATGTCAGCGGGGTGCATGCCAGTACCTTCTGGTATTTACATATGATGCATATACGTGAAATTAAATGTAAATCAACTTGGAAGGGATGGAGTTTCTCTCCCTGGGATGCAGTGGGAGATTACATTTACATACTCACAGAGAGATGACAGACAGAAATGGAAATGGCCCAATTCTACTGCAGGTCAGGAGACCAAGAGATCAACCCACACATCGCCCACGAACACGTATTAAAACACACAATCGTATCCCTTTGCAAAATATGCACATGTGCTCTATTTCACACATAAGGTTTGTGGGCTGACCTCTGTGGGTAGAATGTTTTTTATGCATGTTGTTTGTGACAATATTTTTTTTTTACTGCGCAGACACTGCAGTGCCGCATGTTCAGCTTTTTGGACAGCAAAAATAGAAATTCTATCCTTTCATCCTTTCAGCAACAACCAACACCTACATGTTGAGGCCACTGCTGAAGTGACAAGAGCTGCATTTTATCTCATGTCACTACAAAGTTTGTCTTGAAATATAAATTGCATTTTAAACGATTGATTGATTAATGCCTGCTTAATGCCCGCTACCAGTTTTTTTAAAAAAAAGCATCGTGACTACAACTCAGACTTCTCAAAACCTAGGAAACAAATGCAACTTAATATAGGCATATGTGGATACCTCGTGTTAGCTTCAAGGTAATTAAACTCAAATTAATTGAATTAAGTGTTATATATTTAATGCCACACATTTCATTATAGCTGTAATCTTGTATGCACTGTGGACATTTGTACTATTTGGGGTTTTTTTTTTAGCCAAATGAGGCAATCTATAGCCTTTTTAATGTTGGCTTTTACTGCATATTTCTCAGGGATATTCACAGCATTATATACTTAACATCTAGTATATTTTAGTCTATTCAGAACCATCTTGTTTTTTTTTTAAAACAGAAGAAACCAATCGCACGGATGCACACCCTGCTTTATGGTCTACTTTCCTTTAAATGGGACCATCATTTTAAAAAATGAACATTGTGGCTGTATTGAAGACTTGAGACTGAGACCATAAACTCATTAGGAAAACATTTACTGAGCTAATAAATCAAGTGAGTAATAGGGCCATTTTCACATAGATTTCAATACAATCTGACTTTAACAACACCCTGATGGTCATTAGGTAGAATGAAGGTTTAAGGTTCTTCAGCATTGGCTTCACTTTTCAGCCCCAGAGTCTACGATCATTTTTATCTACAGTATGTGGTTGGTTGCAGTTGTTTGTCGCATCTGTTGGTCTTTGAAATCTATGTTTTATCGTGGTCTTGTGTCATAACTTTAGCTCTAAAAACACAAATCCGTTTCTCTCTTTCTCTCTCTCTGTTACTCACTCGCTCAATGAGCAGACATTTGAGCGTGCGGTGTGTTCAAAACCTAAAGGTGGCCTGCAGACAGACAGGTGCTTCTTGTGTGCGTACTAAGAGCCTCTGATCACAGTTGTCTGCTGATGTGATGCTTCTCAGTCTTTCAGTCTTTTTCCTCTGTTCCTATTATCAATGCTGGGGGAAGTTTCTGGTTTCACTATTGACTCCAATTACACCAAACTGCAACGAACAAAAATACTGTACAATTTATAAACACTGGCCTAGACTTATCTCCCATGCACTGCCCAGAGAGGGGAAAGATTATTTTAGCTGTGGGATAGATGGGTACATAGAGGTACCCACATAGCCAGGAGGGAACAAATGATTCTGGACCCAGAGGATTTGTCTTTTTATTGTGATGCTAATAGCAGCATGGCTCTGGATGGCGGTGTCGGCCTGTTGATCAGTCCAACCACTTTTGTACAGACTGAAATATCTCAAAAACCTTTGGACTGAAGGCCTTTGCGCTTGATACCAGTACCCATAGGGCCCAGAGGAGAAATTCTATCGACTCGGATGATCCCTCGACCTTTCCTCTGGCGTCACCAGCAAGTCAGGTTTTTCACATATCCAGTGAGAAGTTCCAACATGTACTGGATAGCTTGGCACAATATTTTGTACAGACATTCACACAGTGTATTCTAGTGCCTTTGGTAATCCCCTGACCTTTCCTGTAGCACCACAATGAGGTTCAGACTTCTGGTCCCCACCGCTGAACTCTGGTGCAGACATTCATATCCCGTTGAGGACGGGAACTAATTATGTTGATGAATCTCTGACTTTGACTTTGCACTGTCACCAGGTTAGCATTTCAGCTTGGCCAACACTTTGTTTTGTGATGAAATACCTAATAACCTAATGATATACCTGTCAGCTGCAGCTGGTGTTAATATTTAGTTCAGACCACCGTGGTGTCAAAGTACAGACTCACAGAGCTGCTAGTATGGCTTTAGACACTCACTCTTGCTTTATTCTATTTTATAGTTAAATCATTAGCTTTAATCGCCAACTTTAAGCTACAGTAAGTATCATTAAAACTGTATAAAACAACCCTGGACTGATTTGCTTGTAACACTCGTATATATCATCTAAGATGTTTGATACAGGATGACCGGCTGTTGGCATCTAGATTTCAAATCAGCCATGAGTGCAATGCAGTCATATCCTATATTTAGTAGGTTTCATTATGCGGTTAGCTTTCTGACATGTTTTATCTCGTGGTGACAATATTGAAGTGTCAAAGTGTCCAGCGTAAGCAATCTCAGAAATGCTTCAGCAGCACTGTCCTGAGTGTAGGCATGGTTTTAGATTAAAAATGCCCCCTAGGTTAACAGGTTGCCTGTAATAGAGGCTAGTTAAGGTCAAGTTTGATTAGCAAGCAACACATGGATTTTCATACACGCACGCACGCGCACGCACACACTCACCAAATTGTAATATAATTCGATAACACACCTCACAAGGCTTGTTACTGTGTGTTTTTCAGAACTACATGTACATCTTTTACCTCCTGTTTGTGATTTAATTTGTATTTTAACAGAAAAAAGTTTTTGTATTTGGTCCTGATGTAGCCAGCTGCTGTCCTTGAAGCCACATCTCTTTAAGAGACATTTAAATGGCATCAATATGTTCCAATTATTGCGGTAAATGCAGAAAGCAAAAGCGTGTGACCTGAATAACAGAGCTAGAAAATAAGGGAAAATCAATTCTGTAAATTTTGTTCTTTTCCCTTGTTTAGCAATCTTTAACCCAGCTGTAACACTTACTGTAGTCCATCAAAAGCTTTCTTAAGCGATACATAATCCATACATTTATAGCAGTGCATAATGTGTCCTCCTCTCTCCCTTCTCTGTCTGTTTGTCCACAGCACAAAAACCCCGAAGCGGGCTGTGTTTGCTGGGAGCATGCAGCTTCTGGCTGGTATCAAGCTGTGCACAGGCAGAGTTCTCACCAACCATCCCCATTATGAAGATAAAGACCTGCGGGAGAGAACCAGACAGGTAATGTAGGCTGCACTTTATTGTCAAACATACACAGGGGTGTGGGAAATACCACAGGGGCTGGGAGATAACAAATTCAATTCAAGACCATTTCATGCTAGTTGTCCATCTAAGTTGAAAATTCGCTAAACCCCTTCCCTGGACACTTCAACAATTGTTGAGCTAAGGAACTTACTTCCATTTTTATATTATATAACATCAGGTATAGGTTTTATGTAACATAATAAGATTTCAAACAAAAACATCTCAAGAGCAGAACAAATCACCAGTGCATGGGAAAAAAGAAAGACGTAAGCAGTCGCTTCAAAATTCACTCTCTTCATGTTTTGCACATTTCATTGTTTTGTACAATTGACACTGCAAATGTATAAAGATCAAAAGCTGAGGTCTCCAATTTACAAAAATATTCAGATCTTTAATTCAGTCATTTGTAGAAGCCCTTTCTGGCAGCAACTATAGCTTCAAGTCTTCTTGGATAAGCCTCTAAAAGGATGGGACACCTGGATATTGGAAGTTTATCCCATTTGTCATGGAAGATCTTCTCAAGTTCTGTCAGATCAGATGGGAACTGTCTATGAGCTGCCATCTTAAGGCCTTCCTCAGACGTTCTCAAAAACAGAAATACAGTTTACAAAAAAAACTTGGTGGAGTCCTGGGACAAAGTTCTGTGGACTGATGGACTGACCAATGTACAAGCAATGCAAACAAAGCTTTTAAAGGTGGAATCAGTCACCTGATTTGTATTCCACTTGCTAAATATTCAAATAAAGTATTTCCTGTCCCCACAACAGGAAGCTGACAGAGGTCACAGTGAAGCTCTTGAAGAGCATCACTGGGGAACATACAAATGACACGGTGATGTCTGAGTAACAAAAGCTTAAGGTTGTTGTTGACTGACAAGGATCATCCACAAAATACGACACGATAATTTTGTTTGTTTGCAGGCATTTTAATATAGTATCATTTATTTCATTTCAAACTGAGCTGAAGCACAGAGCTTTATGAATAAAAAATGTGTAACTGTCCAATTACTTTCAGTCTGTGCTGGACAGATCAGGTTATGGAAGATGTGATGATTTCTGTCAGATATAAATGCATCTTGTCTGCATATAGATTGACTTTACGTGCAACTCATCTACTCTGTAGCTCAGCTGGTAAAATAAGTTCCAAAAGCGAACCAGTTAAGAACAGCAAAGAGAAGAGGCCACCAACCCTTTAAAAAGACTCTGCATTCAGAATGAAGATGGTTGATTGGATTGAACTTGCTTTGGCATGGTGCATTACATTGAACAGCCCCTTTTTATTTTGTCTCTTGAATAAAGCCAGTCTGATCAGGGTGAATTAAGCAATGGGTAACACACAGGCTTTGTGATGATATTGATTAGCAGTTGATAACTTTCAACATGTCTTTCTTTATTAGGCTTTAGTGGTAGTGTAATATTCTTCTGTAAATTAACCATGTGACTTGATCTTTGTATAAAAGATGGTATTTTTGTAATTCTTTGTGTGTAAGGTGCTGGTCTAATTTACTGTTGAGAACAATGGTTTGGAACAATGCAAAAGTTTACGTGTACTTCAATAAGTTTATCTGAGTGAGTTGTACTTGTTGGTGTAGTTGTAATATATACCTATTTAAGTATGTTTTGAGAAGTTTCAACACTTGCTCCATTACATTTGCAAAAAAAAAAAAAAAAAAAGTTTAGTTGTTCTGGTGTGACTGCAGACAGCTGTGTTTTTTCAGTTAGGAGTCTGTTCGATTTGGTTCAGGTGTTAAGCAGGGCAGATTATAATTGGTCCAGTCTCTTAACCTCGCACTGCAGTGACTCTTGTTTCTCTTTTTTGAATTATCTTTCCTCTCACACAGCTTTACCTGAGAGGAAAAACAAGGGCTGATGATGGTCTGATATCAGAAGTAGGAACGTATCACTTTTGTTGATCTCAAGGAATAAACAAGGCAACAATTAAGATGATGACTGAAGCAGATGATCACTATTATCGATTAGCTGGTAATATGTAATAGGAGGAATTGGGGGAAGAGAATAAAACTTGCTCCAAGAGAAGGTAGAAAGGAGCAACATACGTGGACAAAAATTAATCAAGAGTAAGAGCATTACTGAATAAAGGGAAATGTAGGAAGCAGAAAAGCATTAGGGCAATAGTAAGAACAAGAGGTAAGAGCATGAAACTGCCCAACAGAGGATCCAACTTTATCCTGGGGATTGGAGTCGTGGGGGAGTCTTGACTGTTGTCACCCTCAGTTAGATTTTCCCCTCTTTTTCTTTGAAGAAGAGAATAATTTCCTTTTAAACTTTGAATTGTTTAATCTAATTTTCCATGCAAATGGGGCATATCCTTCTTCCACCATTACATTTAACACACAGATAGCCTCTGTAAAACTGCATCCCTCAGTGGGAGAAGAGCAATGAAACAAAACATTTTTTTTTCATATTGTACATATTCAGAACCTTTGACTAAACAAAGTCACTAATAAAATGACACAAAAATGAATACTTAAGTATCTGTTCCCTGGAAGATACAGAGTCTGGAGTAAGCCCTAGATGGCAGTGTGGTTGATGGTTAATAAAGATGGATGTAGCCTCATTGACGTCCCCCATAGTTTTCTGATGAGCGGTTTTGAAGCTCGGAGTGGGCTGCTTCGCTGTTGCCATCTTGGCATTGCCTGACTCCGCTAAATTCTTGGCTAATCCAAAAAGGCAGAGGTGAGGTGTTTATGGAGCCGAGACTTTGGTGAATACCATCCCCTAGCTGTCACTAAAAGCTGTCATAAGCTGTAGTTATTATGCATAACTTCAAGCCTCAATAAAATTTTAAACGGGAGTAATGTAAACATTCACCCCCTGTACAGTACACAAGAAGGAGGAAGACCAAAACCATATTTTATAAACTGTTAACTGTTTATACGCTGTTAACATGTTTCTTTCTGCAGTGAACTCCTAGGTTAACATGGGTGACCATGGGGATTGAGTTTTGAAGCCAGCCTCAAGTGGCCATTGGAGGAACTGCAGTTTTTAGCACTTCCATCGAGATCATCTTTCTTGAACTTTACGATATGCAAAAATGTGACAATTTGTGTCACAGAGCTGAAAGCTGTTCATTTTCACTATGTTGAGTTGGAGTAGAGCGTAGTGTGGATTTATTTGTTGTCTTATTCTGAGGTTTCTAGCGTTTGTCCTCAAGCAATCAATGGAGTGTCCCATCTGACGGCTGACGTGTGACAGCTCTGACTGCCGAAGTTGCCAGGACTAACACTTTGTCTTATATTCCTCCAGACGCTCTTCTTCCTGTTGCAGTCATCACGGTGTCAGTGAGACTCAGGAAAACCGCAGATTTTCACTGTAACATTTCCAGCTCAGGCAGATGTACTCTGTCTCTATCTTAATTTGCGGCGCCCAGAGCAAGTTTATTTTGTTTGTCTTTGTTTCTGTTTTGCTATTGACTTTGTTGCCATTATGCTGCCTCCAAATATCACTTTGTGCTGCAAAATACAATTGAACAACAGCCTTCACCACTTTTTATTCCATTTCTAAAATGATGTGGTTTATGGCCTTAGTTGGCCATAAACCACATCATTTTCATTCCTCAGTTTAATTAAATAAGATTGTTCATTTATTAATTTATGTATAATTAACATTTTGTATTAAGGTTACCAGTGACAGGGAAAACTCAGGCTTAAGATATTAGTCTCTCTGCCACAGCACTTTAACAGTGTTTGAGTGCTCTTGAACATTATTTGACCCTTTTCCTTTTGTATTGTGGTACCGTACAACCTTTAGATGTTATTTTTGGACTGGAATCAAACAGAATTTTATCTTTCTTTTTTTTTTTTTTTCTAGAGCCTGCTGCTGCTCTTATGGTAGCCTCTTTGCTACATGGAGAAAATCTGTATTGTGCAACTGCAGCTAACCTCACCCATCCATCTCACTCGGCTCTGTGCTAATGTCTTGCGTGAGAGGCCGGGGAATTGTCTGTAGATGGGGTCAGTGACCTGCAGTGATTGTGTGAATGAATATAGGATCAGAAGATGCAGCGAGTACAAGGTGCATCCATTAAGGCAGGTTGAGTAATAATGTAGGAAAAATGGAGCCTAAAAATGCTGTGTTCCAGTAAAGGGGAGATGAATAGTGGTGTATGCACTCGAGTGCATCTCTGTAATGTATGTAATGTAATGTGGATGCAAAGGGTTTTCACTGTCATTAGTGCGGGAAACCACTTTTCAAACCAAGCTAAGTGGATGCATTGTTTCCATTCTATCTAGATTATTTTATCAATTAATTGCCTGTTTTTGTCGCGTAGACATTTTTTCTAACTCAAATTTTGTTTGTGTGAATTCTCTTTGCATCGTGTCTTTTCCTTCCCTTTGGCCTTCACTTGGCTGTTGTTGTTACATTTCCATAAATGTGTACGTTGATTGGAACACAACCACATGCAACCTTTACTGTTATTCTTTTGTTTCTGATGATGCTTTCTCTCTCTGTCTTCTACACAATGCGCATGGAAGTAATGTGTGGGTCATTTCTTGCGTAGCTGAGCCTATGTTTTGCCTCCCAACGGGAAGTCAGCCATGCTGAGCCGTTGGCGAGGCCGGGGCTTAGTGTGGAGCTCATTAATGTCCCACGACAGTGGTGCAGACCTTCTGGGCTCTGGGAGTGTGTATGTGCGTGTTACTGAGGAGCTTAAATCTCGGCTTAATTTGTGTTTCGCTACAAAATAATTCATTAGTGGACAAAGAAACATAGTTATTCTTGTCACCTATGTGTTTGTTTTTTTTTTTTTGTTTTTTGTTTTTTTTTTAAATCCAGTCTGAATTAATGCACATACCCAGCAGGCATACATGCTGAACCAAACAGTTGAAAAGTTTTATCTTTGTGTCTCAGAGTGAGTAAACTTTGGAGCAAGTACATCTTTAGTTATAGGTTATTGTTGAGTGTGTCCAAAAAAATCTAACTGCGGCTTACCTCTGGGGTTTCTTTTTTTCCTTTTGGTCAACACGTTAAATCTGTCAGTACTTGATACAATAATATCTTGTCTAATGTCTTGATTGATTGGTTGATACACATTTTGTGCTCTAGTGGCTAAGTAGTGTGACTAAATGTATCTAAATATCAATGGCAAACATTTAGAGCGTGGGAGGATTTTTTTTATACAGCACACTGCACTGGACTTATGGTTCAAATTCCAATCTCACAAACTGTGTGGTGGCGTGGCCTTTTGAAATTTGCAATTTTTTGGGTTTTAATTAAGGCTTGAGTTAATTAAATTAAGGTTTTAATTAAGCAGCCATAGATAGCTATGGCTGCTACACCTTCTAAACATCAGCAAGTTAGCATCGTCATTGTGAGCATGTTAGCATGTGGACGTTACAATTCAAAGCACCAGTGTCGCGGTTAGCTTGACTCTTAGTATTGTTGGGCAGTATTTGCTGAGACGTCAAAATGAAAGAGATACTCTGAAAATGCATAAATAATAATCCCCATTCAGGTGTAGTATCATATGACTGTAATCCATAAAACTGGGATTATTATCAGAAAGGAGTTTATGTGCCACAGCCGTGTGTAGCTGTAAAAACCTGTTGGACTGTCACGTCATGAATCTCCTCATATAAACAAAATCCCATTTAAAGACTCCTGGGCTGAGTTTTATCCCCGATAAACATCTGCAGGAGGAAATTCTGTTCCTCTGTACTTACAACTTGCATAATTTGTCCATTTAAACCTGCTGTTGTGTGAAATTGGTCAAAAGTTGTATTTCATCGTTTCCACATAAAAGATGAACCGTAACAGATTTCAGAAAGCTGAGATCTGTTATGGTTAACGCTTTTGTTTTTGTTCTCCCTCTGATTTTGTTTCACTAATTGTTTCCGTTCAGATTTTTCTGTAAGCATGTTATAATTGAATCAAGCCAACTTTCATCAAAACTCTAATTCAAAGTAAATGTGGCTGGTAATTGAGTTCCAGCAGAGAAGTTTTCTCCTTCTGACAATATTGGTGTTAAATTATAGAGCCAGATGATCATAAAGGCAAAAAAAAAAAAAAAAAAAAAAGCCAGTCACAAACCTGAATAAATCCACTTGTATTCTGTGTGTGTATGAGCAGGTGTATCAGGTGTACGCCCGTCGGTCCCCGGAGGACATCCATGACATCCTGAAGGCTGTCGGGGCCGACTATGTGGTGCTGGAAAACAGCATCTGCTACGAGCGGAGGCACAGGCGAGGCTGCAGACTGAGGGACCTGCTCGATCTGGCCAACGGACATGTGGGTGCCATTTATTTAACGTGGCTCATTGTGACTGTCTGTGTGTGAGTGTGTGTAATTTGTAGGGTTGGAAAAATGTGAGGTGGGTCAGTGGGGCTTTGTTGGGACCAAAATGCTGAGCCCCATTAGTTTAAGGGGTTATTTTAGGGGTAAGACTGGGTTTAAGCATTAGAGTAAGGGACTAAGGAATATATCATGACCAGTCCCCAGAAAGATAGTAACAGCTGTGTGTGTGTGTGTGTGTGTGTGTGTGTGTGTGTGTGTGTGTGTGTGGCCCCATGTGCCATCCCCTCTGCCAGCCTCTGAGAGATCAATAGTCTCACTTCTCACTGTGTCTCACTCTCTTGCTCTCGCTCCCTCTCTCTTTCATTTCCCCCTCCCCCACCACCACCACCCCTCGCCCCACCCTTCAGACTCCCTCCATCTCCCCTTATTTTGATGTGGGATGCCTTGCACTGGCTATTTGGATTACCAGAGGCGAGACAAGCTTCAATCTGGCTGTCTGGCCCAGTGTGGTGTAAGACAGATGAAACACAGGGTTGATGTGTGTGTGTGTGTGTGTGTGTGTGTGTGTTTGTGTGTGTTTTTGATGGCATAAATGTCACATAGCATACACAACACCTGACATCTAGACAGCTTTATTGAAGGCATGTTGGGTTTACAGCTGTCTGTCCCTTTCTGTTTTTCTTTCTTTCTATGAATGACATGCTTAATAAATCAAGTGAGAAGTAGGGACATTTTCCCATACACTTCAATACAATCTGAAGTCTTTTTACAACCAGTGGAGTCGCCCCCTGATAGAATGAGATAGAATGAAGGTTTAAGGCTCTTTACTTTACTAACCCAGAACCTATGGCCACTTGTATATGCAGTCTATTGTTTCCTGACACAGTCCAAAGACTGTACTCCACCTCTCACGTCAGCTGGAATTGGCTCCAGCCCCTTTGACCCTCAAAGTGTAGGCCTACAACTATTGGGTTTACTTCAAGGCCAATTTACAGTGTAAATTTCATCTTAACTCCCTGACTGAAATTTATATCATAGTTGAAACCAAAATTCTTTCATGCCCCTGTGTTGACATTTTTCAACAACAGGTGGTTTGAATTATTGATTGGAATAAATCTAAATGAATTTGAATTCTACTCATTTTTGTGTTTACTTTATGGTCCTTTGGTTGAGGTTGTAGTCGTCTATAGAAAAACAGCTGATTTCTGAAAATAAAATCAAAGGCTAAGTTTGGTTTTTAAGCCACTGAAAATTTAATTCCAATATAAAAAAATATTCATGATGAAATACACAGCATCTTTTGAAGTTTAGGGAAAGATAAAAAAAAAAAAACACATCTTCCGATATTATTTATTAAGAGCTTAACAGTCAAAAACTCAGCTAATCAGCAGGACGACGTGGGTGTGGTTTGATCCTGGAAACGTGAGCAAAGGTTTGCTTGACAATGACTGGTTCACAGAAATATGTGACCATCACCTTCTCCCAAATGAGTTGAAAACAGACTCCTTTAACGCTGACGATCTCACACCTCGTTCATTCTTTCGCTCTTTGTTTGGTCTCTATAGCACCAAACAGGGTTACTTTTTGATAACTGAAGTTGTTGAAGTTGCACTTCCTCTTCTTATGCAGTTTGGGAGCAGAATCTTTACAGTGTCAAGTTATGTCAAGTATTATTTCTAATTCAAAACTGCCAGTAGAAGTTTAATCAGTATGCAAGTCAATAATAAAAATAATAATAATAATAATAATAATTATGTTGCAAAATGTGGCCTGGATGACCTGATAGTCGAGGGGTTAGGGTGCCAATGCCCTGAGCAGTGCAGTTCCACTCCCGTCTGTCTTCGCTGTTCTGTTTAATACAGGCATAAAAATGCCCTAAAACCTAATGTTAAAAAAATTAATTTTTCCGCTGGATCTTGTTGGCCGGAGCACTAAGTGATATCAGAGCCTGTGAGAGCCGGGGGGGTCAGTGTCAGTGGAGTTTATTTACATTTTAACAGCTGTGTCTTAAGTTGATGATGTATTGATTAACACACAGTCCCTCTTCACAAAGACACATTACTGTTAACCTTCGGCCACTCTTGCCGCCGCCGGTGATGACATGCTCACTCTCTGTGCCCGTCAGATCATGGATGGACCCGGAGAGAACGAGCCAGACCTCGTCCCCGCCTCCCACCCCCGGTTTTGCGAGGCCATCAAGACGGACGCAGCAGCGTACGCTGCTCTGTTCACCAGAACATTCCAAAACAAAACCTTCCACGTGTACCGGGTCAAGAAGAAACGCAAGAAGAGCACCAAGAACTCGTCGGAGCCCAGCGCGACTCAGTAGCAGGAGCAGGACTGTGAGGAAAAAACCCCATCAGAGGCCAGAGGGGGGAGAGAGAGACAAAGGAGAGGAGATAAAAGCACTGAATCCTTGCTGTTCCTCTGTCTCCTCTCTGCACTGTGCCCGGCTGTGATCATGCCTGTTATTTTTATTTTTTTTTTTTTTAACACGTGGCTCTGTGAACTGTGGTGTTAGAGCAGTGGGCCGGTTCAAGCTCGGGGCAGAGCTGCTTCAGTTAGAGAGGTGTGGATGCACCAGTAAGAGCCCTGCTTTGGCTTGTTCTGCCTGTCCACCTGCTCTCCTCAGGGGTCTGGAACACCACAAGCAACTACTTCATTTCATTTCCACAAAGAGCATCTTGACATGACCAAATTATCGTCCAAGCTCTGGGTTCAATATGAGCATTTATCTTGATAAAAATCCTTGATCAAATCTATTATTTTAGTCTTGCTTTTAACACTTTTAAGATTGACAGTGACACACTCAATACACAGATTAAAAAGCTTTTCTTGACATGCAGTATATTAAATAATGGACTCTACTTTGCAAATTAAACGAGGGGAGAACATAAAAGAATCGGAGATTGTTAAAAAATTAAGCTGGCTATTGGTAACCAGTCTTAACTCATTATTATTATTATTTTTTTAACATATCACATGCTTTTGAAAGTATAAGTTGCCACTGCACAGGTCTGAGTTATTTCAGTTGTAAAGGGTAGACATTAATAGACGCGAGGAATAAATGAAGCTATTCAGCTCTGGTAAACATGTGCACACTGCCAGTTTTTGAATGTGATTTATTTGCACAGTATTGATTTAAAAAAAAAAAAAATGGAAGCGATGAGCTCCTTCTAAATACGCCAACATCGGAAAATAAAAGATAAGAACAGCTGAAGCCAAGTGAGAAATGTTCTGGCTGTTTAGGCCTGGTCGCACCAGGAAGTGGCAAATTATCATATGCGTCTTTGCAAAATGTTTGGTTTTACAGGCTTGGTTCTTTGGTGGCTTCTCAATGCTAACCGCTAACACACCAGCCAAGCTGAGATTTGCTCGTGCTAGTCTATCAGGGGAGCCTGAGCTTCTTTGAGTTTTCTCCATACTGTGTCATGGCTTTTTGTTCCTGGAATTGTAAAGGAAATTCCTTCCCAAAGTAGTTTCATTGAAGAGGAGAAAAGAAGCTCTCTAAGCTAACAAGCTTCCTAAACTCATCAGAGTCAGGCTAAATCAAAGTGTGTGATACACATCTAATTAGCTAAGATAAGCCTGCATTCCCCCAAAGGTCATTATTGTTAAGACGGCTTGTCAAAATTTTAAACATGTAAAGGATTCTGGTGTTTCTGGGCCTTCACAATTCCATCTACACCACTTATTTGTGTTTGTTTAAAAGATTAGCATCAAAGTTCACTTTTGTCCTTAGAAAAAGTGTGATATGTTAGATGGTTTATAGAAAAGTAGTAAGTGGAACTTAACTATGGATTTTGTTGTCAAACTAACACCATCATTTAAAAAAAAAAAAAAAAAAAAAAAACTAAACTTGACTGTGTGTCCTTAAGGTACATTTCCTGCTGGTGGAGTTTAAAGGACCAGTGTGTCGGGTAATGTGTTTATAATTATGTTTTCAATACAAATAGCACGACGAATCATTGTGTTGTGTTGAATGAGCCCTTCGTGGCTGCATGTCATGTAGTGCCGCCGTGCTTCTACAGTAGCCTAGAATAGACAAACCAAACACTGGCTCTAGAGACGGCCAAAACACACTTTCTTCTACATGCTTCGAAAGGGGGAGTTGAGGGGAGGGGTATCCACTTGGTTGTAATCTGCAACCTCACCACTAGATGCCACTGAAACTTACACACTGGTCCTTTAAGAAGACGGTTACAGAAGGAGAGAAAGTAGCAGCGGGGCGGGGGGGGGGTTGTTACTGTGGGAATGTTGCAGTAAGTTTGACCACTAGCTTGTTTTCAGCCTGGTCTGAGGATGGTTGTCACTTCTTTTTTTTCTTTTTTTTTTTTTGGCGAGGCACATTTGGCTCCGCAAGTGATAGATGTTATCAATTACCCCTGAAAAGAAGTAATGGGAATAATTTAGTTAGTTTCGATTCGCACCCTAGTGGAAGCGGGTTCCACAGCCGCCTCAGTGTGTTTTTTTTTTTTTTTTTTGCTGTAAAACTGAGGTCAAAGCTGATACCAAGTGATATTTGTGACAGTTTTGTTATTGTGATTGCTGTCATGTTTCCCTTTCTGCGGGCTCTCTGATTCTCATCAGCAGCAGCCTCAACCTTTTCATTCTTTATTTTCTCTCTCTCTCTCTCACTAACACACAGCTACACACACATACACACACATGAATAATGTAAGTGGCAAGGAAATTGCAGCAGGCTAACAACGACGCTGATTCCCCGCCGCAATCCAAAATAGTTTGTGAGAGAGTGAGGGCCAACACTTGCATATCAAACTGAGGCTTTGTGGTTAGAAAAGAAAGTGGGGAGGATGAGGAGGAGGAGGAGGAGGACGGAAGGAGCTCATGTTTAAACAACAGCAGTGGCAAGATGAAGGCACATCAAAACATGGATTCACAATGATCTGAACCTCTTCCACGTTTTCTTTTTCTTCTTTTGAACCAAAGGGAGAAGCAGTGGTGAAGGAGGTGATTGAAAGGCTGGAGGCCGTGTCGATAATTATTGATTAGCCAGTCAGAGTTGCCTGCTACAATGAGCCATTATGTGTATATGACACACATATAAACACGATTTTTTTTTTTTTTTTTTCACCCCCTTCCCTCATCTCAGTCGGCCTGTATTTGTGCACTTGTTAATAAGGACCTCTGTCTTTGATAATCCCCGCTCTGGCAGATGCATGAACACCCCTGCACGCAGTTGTTGTGGGGCTTTTGACAACGTGTTGTTCGTTAACCGCGCGGCCTCATTGTAATGCATACCAATCAGATCAGTGCGGAACAGCACAGCACTGCCTGCCCCCCCACCCCCACCCCCTCCCACCTTCATATTGGATGTTTAATTTAGGAGATGTCTGATTGCTTTATTTGAGGATGAAGTGATTCATTTATGTTTGCCTAATAAGAATGCACTAATGTAATATTTTTTTCAGCATTGTTAATTTCCATACATATTGGGATTAGTAGTTCACTCAGAGGCGCACTGTCTGCCTATGGTTTTCGTAATGAAAAGAAGATGGAGAAAGCCATTAACTCGTGTGCACGTATAGAATTGAGCTCAACACTTCATTTAGCCTCATTTTGAAGAACTAGTAGATGTCGCTAAAACAAATGCAGCTACTTGAATTCAGATTTTTGCTCGGGAGACGAATAGTTAAGAGGTTGGGATTTCTTGTGCCATAAGCCAGAGGTGGTTAAGGTCTTGGCTCTTTTGCAGAGGCTTTCCAGCAGATTTTGGGACCTGGCTGCAGGGATTTGCGAGGTTAGATGCTGATGTTCAGCGATAAGGCCTGGCTCTCAGATGCCTTTCAAATTCTTAACAAATATGTTGGATGGGGTTGAAGTGAGGACTCTGTGCCTGGCCACACTGTATTAAAAAAAAAGGCTATGGACAAGTAGTACAGAGTGTGTGTATTTTGCTACACATGCGAATTGAAATCTTTTCCAATGCCAGTGTTAGGTATTAGACACATTAATGTTCAGTGGCAGTACGATCAATAACAGTATTTTGGCCATGAAAGAAGTTGGAAACAACTTAGACTGATACATTTTGTATTTGTCAAAGTTATCACTCAAAGTGTGTTTTGGATCATGTTGGTGCTGAAGCTTGGGTAAAAATTTAATTTGATTTGATTTTTAAAGGTCCCATATTCAACACTTCCCTTCTGTGTTAATATTCATAAGCAGAAATATTTAGTAACAACAGGTCAGAAAACAGTCAGCCAATCAGAAGAGAGGATCAGCAATCAGCCTCTCTTCTGATTGGCTGACTGTTTTCAGATAAACAGTCAGAGAAACCAAATCCTACATGCCTGGATGGTGGGCCCAGGTGGGTGGGGTTTAGAGTATGGCTGAGGGCAGTGACTGCTTTGTTTATGACATCACAACGTTGCTGAAGTCAAGACAGATGGTTTTAAGGCTCAGTTTCTGAATACAGGCTGTGAGCATTTCTCTGTGGACTGAGCTGTTTGATATTTGACAGTACTAATATACCTAGACCTGATTTATAATCTAAGAAGGCATCTAACTTAATTAAATATGGGACCTTTAATATCACTGTAAGACAGTTTTCATATTGATGATGAACTGCAGTTAAGTTGTGTGTGCCAAAACAAACTGTGACATCCATCTATACAGATGCTTTTGTCTGAGCCATATATATATATATATATATATATATATATATGAAATTTGGAGCTGTCTC
>CM076648.1:25896335-25912603 GCA_038496675.1 Rachycentron canadum | reverse complement strand
TATATATATATATATATATATATATATATATATATATATATATGAAATTTGGAGTAAAAGGGTCCTTATAAGATGTGATAATGGGACAGTATATATTATGCACACACTGGTCTTTCAGATGTAATGGACAGAGAACTGATGAACTTCAAGGGTTTGCATGATTGAGCAGCTTGTGGCCCCTGAGTAACATCTTCAGAGCATGTACTGGTACGTATAGTTTCATTTGAGCCAACGAGGAAATCTGTCAATAGTGGAAACCATCTACTTCTGGGTTTATTTGGGAAAAAAAGAATATTGTATAATGTATGTGAGTGCCAATGGCCATTTCCTCCTTCCTTTCGTGTTCAGCTGTTTTTCCACGACTCCACTAAACTCATGTTGTACTGCTGGGTTTTCTACTGCAGGACATCTTTCATAGCAGAAATCAAACACGATAAATGTTTACCCTGTTTCCAGTTATTAGTGAGAGTGATATGTAATATACCACAACTGAACAGAAATCTTTTCCAGTGCCATTGTTAGTTATTAGACACATCCATGTTCAATGGCTGTACGATCAATAAAAGTATTTTTTTCAACAATGCAATTCCCTCGTTAATCATTACGATGATGAAGGCTTGCTTTATCTTCCATTTCTTTTAATTCTCCATTTTCTTTTCACAGATGCATTCACAATTCAGCTCAGTCACTGGTGCAAATAAATGAATTTATTGAGAAAAAAAGATCAAAGCAAAATACAAAACACTTACATAACTGTCCAAAGCTCATCACCATCATGATGATAAAAAAGATATGTTCTGTTAGATTTTCTTTTTTTTTTTTTTCAGAAGCTGCACATTTTAAACCTATGGTGCTTTTTCTTGGCAAAAAGCAATAATTGTAATTAATCTATCTCTGTATTTACAAATGAGGTAAAAACATTAACTTTGTTCACAACATGTCTGCACCCAGAACACAACATTTAAGAAGCTGTTTTATGGTACAAATGAAAGTTGATGGGGAGCGAGTGGCTGCTCCTTCCAGCTGCAGAGAGAGAAGCTAGGAGCTAGGAAATCCCCACTGTCTATAAAAAAAAAAAAAGAAAAGAAAGAAAAGAGCCTATCAGGCATCAACCCACAGTGTACTGCACCTTCCCCTGACTGCCAAGTCTCTTCTTGTTTTTAAAAGCCACATTGTTGCCTCGGATTTCCACAAAATAGCGTGTTTCTGGAAAGCCGCAATCTGGGAATCGGCTTCTCTGTTGACTTTTTTTTTTTTTTTTTCCTTTTTTGAAAGTACCCGCAATCCTTTGGTTTTTTCCAGCATGACGGCAAGCCATCAGCTCCTATTAGGATTAGTGGCCTGATGTGTTTTCACACATTCCTACCCTCTAAATGCTCTCTGCCGACAGGCTCGGCTCTGCCGACAGGCTCGGCTCTGCCAACGTGAAGGCGAATGAAAAAAAAAAAAAAGAAGAAAAAGAAAAGAGCATGATGAGAGTGCTGTTGCCACTTCCTGCAGAATACAACGGCTCAAATGCTGGGAGAAGTCAGGTTGGCTCTCTCTCTTTTTTTTTTTTTTTTTTTTTTTGAAGATTGCAGGAAGGAAGAAAAAGGGGGCCATGAATGAGGGAGACTTGTGTATTTATGCTGTTTGCTGTGCAACAAACCGTTTGTGCAGGAAAAAAAAACAATTTCTCCCGACACCTCTCCCCTCTCTACAGCTCCCCACGGAGCTACTGAGCTCCGTGGCGCGCTGGTGGCACATTTCCCCACAGAGCCAGGCACTTGTTAAGATGGTTCCTCTCTCTACCCTCCCTCCTCATTTGCTCTCCGATTCAACCCTCTACCCTGTAATCATCTCTCTTATCAAAGGTGAAAGGAACAGGTCCCTTTCAGGCTCGACGCTCCTCTTCCCCTTTCACTGTTTTATCACTGTTCTTTGCCTTTTTGTTCTTTTTTAGACAAATTGTTCTCACTGCTTCCACAACCAAAGTTTTTTTTTGTTTTGTTTTTGTTTTTTTTTTGTGGAGTTGACAGAGAGAGGGAGGTGGGTGGTGGTGGTTGGGGGGGTTGGGGGGGGCGGGGCAGGGCACACACTTGCCACTGTTCTGACGAATCACAGCTTGGATAATAACTGCAGCATTATTAGTTCCCTGCAATTTTTCGATCAGTCCATTTCCCCACAATCTCAATTATAACACGGCTTCAGCTAAGAGTGTGTGGTCATTCATAGCAAGGGACAATGGATCAATGTGTGTTTGAACAGTGTATGGCACAGGTATCACAGCTCAGAACTATATACGTATAATCATTATAAATCTCCTTCATCCTCCTCCTCCTCCTCCCACCGTTTGTTTTTATTGAGTAGTCACCTTGGAAAGCCATTTGACATTGTTTGTATTCTACTGAGCAATCGTCTGTTAAAACAGTCTCTTGCAGCCGCCACATTTGGTATGCCTGAGGAACTGCGTGGAACAGAGCAACAGAGCAAGTATTTCCACCCTCCCGCAGTCCGCATGTCCACTCCTATTTCTTTGTTACGAAGCTGTTTGAATTTTCTTTTTTTTTTGCCTCCCTCGGGTGATGAGGAACGAGCAGCTGAGGAGCGTGAATGAGAATAGGAAATCAAATGGAGACGAGGGTGCAGTAGTAAGTAGAAAGCTTGATGTCTCACAACCCACGGAGCATTGAAACTTGAAACACCCAACCAATACAGAATTACTCAACCACATTACCAGAGAAAGAAAAACAAAAACAAAAAAACTAAACTCAAACGAAACCTCACCCTGCAACCCAATGACGGCTGAAGCACTTTTTAACTCATACAAACATTGACAGAAGCTGTGTACAGCCAAGCAGCGAGAAGCCTTTGTGTCCACAATATAGTGAAAATCCAAACAGTTTTACATGGGCTCCTCAGTATGATCCCAACTATCGTCACTGACTCATCGTGTAACAGAATAGAGTGATATATATTAATTCAGCAACCAGGTGCTAAAATACATTTGTATGTGGTATTGATTTGCTCAGGTGTGGAAAAAACAAAACAAAAAACACCTGGGCAAGCATTTTACGTTTCACATTTTAGGCCTTCAGCTGACACTCATCCAGAGCAGCTCACAATGAGTGTTGGAAATAGAGGAAATTTGGGTTTATACTGGCTGTGACTGGAACTGATTTTTCTGACAGGGAAGCTAAGCTCCATCATGATGAGTAGCCTGGGTGGAGAGTTTCGTTCTAAACCCTTGAACCTGACTGGCAGGTTTGATAACGTCTGCTCCTACAAAAATCCAAGGTAGAGGGAGCGCCGAGCGACAGGCTCTTTTCACGGGGACACTTTTCGTCTGTCTCTTAGGCCGCCATGTTGATTGATGGGGCTCATGATCCAGTAAATGCAACACCTTCCGTGTGGGTTGTCAGCGAATGCAGGGTGTGGAGCGAGTGTCTCTGTCAGTCTCTCTCTCTCTCTCTCTCTCGCGCTGTTTTCCCGCCTCGGTCACTGCTAAGTGTCTGTTAACTGATTGTTTCGGGCGGGCCGGTTATCAGGGTCCTTTGGTTCCAGTGTCTGAACTCAGAGGTCACTGGCCTCTGCTCGTTCGTACAGGGCCCGCAGCTTCTCGAAGCGAGGCCCCCACTCCCCCAGCGTCTCCTCCCTTCTCGCCTCCCCTCCCCCGTCACCACCGCTCCCCCCATCCAGCCCCGCCGAGCTGAAGGAGCTGAGGGACCCAGCAGGTGAGCCTCCACCCTCGGTGGAGAAGACCTGCAGGGAATCGAAAGGCCCCGTGTCTGGATGCTGGTCTGCGTCGCGGATGATCTCGCACAGGTAGCGGGCCAGGTCCTGGCTGGAGAAGGACAGGGAGCGGCGTGCCAGCTGGGAGGGCCGGGCCTGGCCCTGAGCCGGGAGCCTGGTTGGGGGGACGTCACGGCGGAGGCTGGCGGTGGTGGTGGCGGTGGAGGAGGTGGAAGCTGCAGAGGGGGGCAGGGTGGTGGAGCTGGCCGTCCGGCTGAGAGAGTCTAGCGGCTGGGTGGAGGGCGGAGCGGGGGGCGCCTGGTGCAGAAGGTGATGGTGGTGGTGAGGAGGAGGAGGGTGGTGCAGGGCTCTGGAGCGACAGTACTGGACTGACTGGGCCGGACTCGGCTGGAGGGACTTCTGCAGCTCTGCCATGTCATAGGCATTCTGGACACACACACAGACACACACACGCACGCACATAGACGTTCACACACACACAAAATGCAAGAGCACAAGAAAAGTCCAAGTTAGCACAGACGCTGTAAAAAGAGGAAGACTAAACATTTTGAGGAGAGAGATGAGGCAGAAAAAAATGAAATGCGGAGGTGAGAGAGCAGAAATGAAAAGAGAGCAGAAAAACAATCAGCTCTCCCCATTACATTTACTGTGACTGTTCCACATATTTAAGTTTCCAATCTATCTCCATTTACTGTCTCAGAGAACTCACCATAATTTTGAATAGACACTGTGTGTGTGTGTGAAGAGATGATTCAGACAGGAGATGAAGAGCGTCTCTTTTATACACTGGTGCATTTGCGGTTTGGGAGCTGCCATTATTTCCACATATACTGTAGCCACTGTATCCAGTCACTTCACTACTAATGTGATTCCACCACAACTGTAACCACGGCAGCAGAGCATGGGGGGGGGGGCAGGCAGAGGGATGTAGGAGGACGATGAGGAGGAGGAGGAAGAAGAAATGATACGCACAGAGGAGGAGGTGTGGGTCGCTTTGTAAAACTGATTATGTGATGAGAGGAAAGTGCTGTTTTTATTCCTCAAGAGACCTCAAACAGGACTCTTGAGGATTAACTCCAGCGTCTGCTCCGCTATAGGGGATCAACACTCTGTGTGTGTGTGTGTGTGTGTGTGTGTGTGTGTATGGTTTAGATGCATGCGTGTAGGGAAGGTTATTTCTTAAATATAATAGGTTACACAATACGATTACCCAAAAAGTAATGTAACTGTTTTAATGACTTTTCAGTGCCATTCACTGACTCTCTGCTGGTTCCCTGTCGAAATTCCTCAACCTAATGACGTCTCCATGTTAATATTTAATGGGAGCACAATGCTGGAGTTAGTGGGTGTCACCTATCGGACCTGGTTTGTCCGCGGATTTGCCACAAGTACAATATTTTCCTGTTCGACAAACAGATGCAAAGCACTAGAATCTGTGTTATATTCTACACATCAGCTTTTAACTGATGAGAACATATTAAAATATTGCTTTCTCATCACCAACATTATGATTAGTGTTTGTTTTCCTGCTTGATTTTGTAATCTAATTATGTAATCTACATACAGTGCGTGTGTGTGTTTGACTGCAGGCGATTTAAAGTACAGACGACAAGACCTTGAGGGTTTTTTGAGTGCTGACAAGGTGTGATAGTGATCAGTGTACCCAGGGTCTGTCCTCAACTGTGTGTGTGTGTGTGTGTGTGTGTTTGTGTGCGTGTGTGCGTGTTCGCATGCATAGCAGCTATGCTATGTGTGTTTGTTTCAATAAAAGCCTTGATATTATGCAAGCTCTTAAGAGCTGCTGAGTGCTGGTGGGTTACAGTGGCTGTTGGAAAGAGGAGATAAGGATTTTGCGTGGGCCTAATTAAAACGCTAGGGCGCACGCACGCACACACGCGCACGCATACACATTGTGGAGGATTTCATTCCAAATTGAATTAACTGAATCCACTCTAAAGCTGCTACCTCGCTTCCCGTGCTAAATATTTTCAAAATAGAAGTGGTAACAGACTTAAAAATTGTGCAGTGGAGAAAAAAAAAAAAAAAAAAAAATCACCTTCCTGCAAAAGCACAAAGTACAGTACAGCAGGGATTTAATCTTCAGTACACATTTAGCATTTAGTGCATACACTTGTTTGTGAGGCGCCTTTGCAACTTACTGTGTTGGCTGTAAGTCAAGGGAAAAAAGCTTTAACACACACATACATGCATGTCCGCGAGGGCCGTACCTGGTCCTCCTCCCCGCCCCCCTCCTCGTCGTAGTTGAGGACGTTCTCCCGGATGTCCTCCCACCCGTCGTGGTGGGCCGATACATGGTAAACGCCCTCCTTCAGCCCTTTGTAGCTCCTCCAGCGTGTGTAGAGGAAAATGCCCAGCAGCAGCACTGTTAGAGTTAAGACAGACAGTGGTGGAGGTTCATCAGCGCAGGTATCAGCATTGCAAATTAAGTGTTCAAGACCCATCAGCCAATGAAGGCATGGCTGCAGAGAGAGATGCCATTTAATGGAGTGGGCCTTGAGTGTCATTTGGCAAAAATGTGAGCTGAAATGTGATAAGCTGTAGAGTTGATCTGAAAAGTCAGGCGCCAGGTTTCCAACAATATTTCACAAAGTGTATTTCAAGCATTTCCGTTTGCTGTTGTCGTCTGTTGGAGGCCAGCAGCAGATGTTATTCTATTTGCCGGTGGAGGAGAAAAGTCACATGTTCACATGGCAAACGTGTCAGCCAGCAGTTGCTTCTCCATAATGCTCTGCTAGCTGCTAGCTACAATTACCCTGGGTTTATCAGGACTATTTCACAGAGCTCTGCTGCCCCCTGAGTCCTGCCTCCTGAGAGAAGTGGCTTTTTTAAAGTGTTGTACTCTACCATAGGCTTATTTTATGCTAACATAAAACATACATACAGTATACAGCATATTATCATACTAAAACGGATTTGTGAGTATGTTTTAATAAATAAATTGTGTAATCTCAGAGGGATTTGATCCATCAAGTTAAGTCAATGTTGCCTTATGCCTCCCTCACCAGGAAGAAGACACATTCAATATCGGCCACTGAATTTATCGAAAAATAAAAAAGCTTTAAATAGCTCCATTTTTGGGCTGACCTTTTGTATAATTTAATCAAAACTTACTTGGTTTGAAACATAATTTTGCTGCATTTTAGGTGATGTGGTGACATGGATAGCATGTGTCAAGGTAAGTGTAACCAATGCCTTAAACCATTTTTAGTTCAAAATAGGGAAAAAAAAAAATACAGCAGATTTTGTCCCATTGCGCAACAGACACATCAGCAATTTCTCATTTAATGTGTAAGAGAATACAATCAAGATATTTTGAAAAATTATTGTTGAGATATATTTGCCTGTTGTTCATCGAAGCAATATTTGGACTCAAGGAGGCCTGTGTTCCCTGATCTTTGGTCTTCCCTTCAAATAATTGTGGAAGATATGTAATGTGTATTCATCTTTACCTGGTTTGGTTAATTAGCAGACAGAAGTCCAATATATTAAAGTTTGGTTGGTCCAGTCTCTGTCTCTCTCTGAGTGTTGCAACATCCTGTCACCACGATATATGAAATTAAACATCATGTCAGAGCATGACGTGACTGGCTCAACTTGCCAGCATCAGATTTTTAATCGAAGGCTAACAGTCACATGAAGATATTTCAAATACTGAAGAAATGTATCATTCACATTTCTTTTCATCTTGATAAGCCAGTAGTTCAAGATATTTATACATGTGTGATCACAGGTCATGTAACTGCTGCAGATATTACTGTCAGTGGTGTGTGGTTGTAAATTACTTCAGATTCAAAGAATACTAATGATGCCCTGGCTGATGGGAGCAGAGACAATTAATGACCTGACTTTTCATTAGAGCTACTTACACTCCCATTGCAAACTGACAGCTTTGAAATGGGAATTATTCAAATTTAACATGGATATTCTGAGATTGCAGGAGCTGCGAACACCAATTTAAAAATGGATGTGAGAGAAAATAAGTGGAAGAGCTAAGAAATAGTTACTGCTTTCACTTTCATTTCGGTAGAAAAGTGTTGAGGTGGTTTAACTTCGATAAAAATCAGACAGTAGGCAGCACACGCAGAGACACACAGTTCAACCAGCGTGCATTTCCCACTCTAGCATTGCTGTGACCTTTTCAGATGTATAAATCTTGCATCTTGTCTCATCCCTGTCTTTGTTAACACTTCACTAGCCTTTCCACTATATTAAACTGCTTTAAAATCCACACAAACTCTCACTGTTTCACTCTGCTATTATATTTCACCCCTTTAAATTCAGCTGTGCTTTTTTTTCCCTCCCTTAAATAATACAAGTAAATCAAAAGACCCCCCTTTCCCCCACAGACCCGCAGAAGGAGCAACTTGTAGAATCTGGAGTGCAACGTTGAGATAATATTCAATAATCTACAACCACAGGTCATTAATTGAGCTGAAGTGAATTATTTTCTGAGTCATACACTATCTTCAAATCTGTTTTTGCAAAGCCTGTACATGAGGGCTGCGTTTAATCACATTTGAGAGCGGCGGTAATCACATACCGCAAACGAGTTTAACTGGCAGCCCTATAAATACCTCGGCTGTTCAAATCCTATTAATTTGAGGTACGAGTTCTCCATAAAAAATTTGTGATCTTAAACAATTCAAACACAACTTTTTAAACACACTCTGCTCCCCCCCCCCCCCTCTTTCTCTGTCTCTTTCTCTTTCAACATCAACCTCTGCTTTTTTCTTTGTAATCCATACATCTTTCTCCAACATCCCGACTAAAACCCGGCAGCCAATCTGTCATGTAACCACACCACCAGACGGCACTCAAACTCCCTGTGAATTCATAACACTCCATTAAACAGCCCACCCTCTGACAACTCTCTAAGAGTAAATTCACTCAGCCAGAAACCAGCTGCACAGTGTGAGAAGAAAAATCAATATTCATTAACTGTCAACTTGTGCCCCTTTACCACAACTACAGTGTCTGACAGATTTATAGGATGAAATTATTCCAAGAGATTCACTGTTTCATTTTTAGATCAGCATAATGGTTTTTAATGACAGTGGGGAAAAAAAAAAAGATTAAAACAAGACGACTAGGTCAAAACCCAATATCTGATGGGACGGTCAATGTGTAAAATTGAGGATGTACTTAAGTAGTGTTTTATAACCTGTAAACCACTGACTCTATCACATCCCGTTCTATGCAGTATTTCGATACAGCTGAATGAACAATAAAGCTGTGCTCACTTCTTGCTTTGTAACATTCTCGTGTTATCAGACAAAGCAACAAGTGCGAGAAAGTGGCCATTAACATTACATGTGAGTTTCCGAGCTGCCGCTAAAACCCACATTTTATAACCGCGTGGCTGACTCACAAAGTCACTGAACGCACCAGTTAAAGACAGAGACTCTGCCTTTAACTGCAGCAACACTTATTTATAAAATGTTTGCTCAGAGTGAAAGTTATAAGACACAGAATATATCTGTTATTTTGTCTCTCATACAGAGCACAGACTCTGTCTGGGGTCAGCAACAGTTTTCCTTTTCTGCATTTCCTCAAAAAGCGACTGGGCCTTTATTTATCTGAACTGTAGAAGTCTTTATTCAAAGTGGGACTCCCACTGTTTGACATGTAGAACTGGTATTTTAATACCATATAATAAAAGTCTCATTTTGAGAGGCTCCTGTCTGCTGTGTTAGTTACTGCACTGAGTGTTAATCCAAACTCAATATTTCCCGTAACTGTTTCAAATTAAAATCCCTCTGATGTTACAATGGACAGAAACCTTTTAAACCTTAACAGGGCTTGTGTTGCTGTGCTGCAGCAATCATAATATCTCATATCCAGCATGGTGTTTCTGTTGTTTACACACTGTTCAGATCTGCTGCTTCTCTCTTTCTTTGGCAGTTACTGATGACTTCTCTCTCTCTCTCTCTCCTGCTCTCTCTGCTTAGTGGGCCATATGTTTAGTTATTTCTGTGCTTCTTCCTTCAGTAATAATGATACAAGTAGTGAAAGTGGTTTATTTGACATAAAGGAGGCGAGGCTTGATGAAGTGGAAGTGCCACTCCACTTCCCAGCAGCTTCAGAGCAGGCGTGACTGCCACTAGCATGAGGTTTAACCCTGAGCCCAGGACTGGCACCCAGTCACATGGCACATGGCAGGTGGAAATATGCATAATAAATTTAATAATGGTCAGTCAGTCAGTCAGTCAGGGACATTCACCATTTTAAGGCAGGCCGAAGAACTGAAGCCTTTCAGTCCAGACTTTTTTTTGTTTTGGCAGAAGAAACATGTAACTGACTTCCTTGTTATTAGAGATGCAGTGAACTGGCAAAAACAAAGGTCACAGGTTCCCATCTCCTTCCCAGACTGCAATGGTCTTCATTTACTCAGGGAATGACCAACTCTCCCAAAGACAGGAAAAAAGAAAAACAGTGTTGAAAAGTAATTTCTGAGGCCAAAGAAAAGATGAGGCTTGCGGTTTTAAGGCTGGGACATATTAAATACTAAAAAGAAGCACATTAAGCAGATTTTCTGTAATTCAATTCACTGGACATGATCCTTGTAGATTTTTTTCTTAATGGAGTTGTACCACTTTCATCTTTCTATAAACATTCAAATGCACAGTAGCAAATTAAAGGAGTTTTCAAAGACAAGTAACAAATCTAGATGGATGCGATAACGGTACCTTTTTTTCGACGATCTGCTACGCGAGAGAGCAATGTTTGGTTTCTGTCGTATTCTCTAATCGTACGCACAAGACACACTCCCCTGCATGTGTTTTATGTTGACATACTTAAAGACAGCCGGGGGTGAAGAAAAATGTTGAAATTCTCCAGCAAAGGACAGGAAGGAAGAAGACAAGCTAGCTGGTAAATGTCATCGTAAATGATGCAGGTTTGAAACTAGTGAGCCACAATGCATTTTGTTGATCAAGATGCCATGAGGTACATACAGTAGCTCTAAAGGACTGTTAACTATGTAGATTTGTGGGGAACTAGCTAACTTTCAAAGCATGCTAGTTTTTAAGGTAACTGCAGCTTATTGCTACTTGGGAGGGACGCTCGCGGGTTTTGGACGTCTTTACTGTTGGCTACAGTACAGGAAACGCGAGCAGTCGGCATTCGCCAAACTCGCATTGGAGTCAGTGCAATGACTCCTTACTTTTGTCAGTACAGCGTAATCAAATTATAGAAATTAACATCAACTAGCATTATGGCAAAAAGTCAAATGCACTGGCTAGATGTTTACATATAGCTACCTATGCTATTATCCAGCAAAAGCTGTTATTATATATGTTTCATTGTTTTTGTTTTCTTTTTATCTCATTCATTTTAACGTGATTGTTCTTTTTCATACTCTGCCCTTTTTTTTGGCCTGGTTTTAATCATAGTGTTAATTAATATTCATAATAACTGTTTTATTAATTCTGGTTCTGTGCGATTAACACGCCACTGATTTCGGATGAATGGTTAGAAATCAAGTTCTGCTTAATCGCCTGTGCGGGCGAGAAAATAACCAGCAAAAAGCCAGGATGTGATGTGACTAGAGGCGCACAAAGAGATCTGATGCTGTGAGGAAAACTGTACTGCACTGCATGGATCAATAACCTCAATATCCTCCTCTATGCATTAGGGCTTATGTTTATATGAGGGGGGAAAACACAGCCTATGGCTAGACTGAGGCAAAGAAACTGCAAATATGAGAGGTGTGCTGCTGCTCGGTGTATGATGGTGAAGTTTTTGTCTTAATGTGTTTACACTTGCTTTCTGTTGCTCCCATCTGCTCAGCGGCAAGTGTGTGTTTGCATGTGTGTGTGTGTGTGTGTTTGAAGAAGTGGTTGGTGTGAGCTCCATGGGGAAGTGAGCAAGGAAGCTGGAGGTCAGGGCATACAAGATGAATCTGCTCTGTTCAAAGGTCCTCTCCAGAGGGCAAACAGAGAAATGGAGAATTTGATTGGTGTTTCTGACAGAACGTGTGTGTGTGTGTGTGTGTGTGTGTGTGTGTGAAGAGTGAGCCTGAAAAGAGAGATTATGTGTTTATTTGTTTACAATGCCTCCAAGGTCCCATGGTCTCTTTGACCATCACTCCTTTCTTTGTTTAACTTTCTCACTCTCTCTGCTTAACTTGTTCCCCTGCTCAGGGGCGGAGCGGAGGTAAAAATTGGCCCGTGACTTTTGACTCACCTAAAACCCACCTGGAGACACCATCTCATACACTTTAAAAGAATCATATAGTAAACAGAGGTTAACTCTAAAAAAAAAAAACAAGAAAGAGTAGCATCTGCGCATAAATTACATGTATGTCAATTCAGCAACAGAGTCAACGATTTTATTATTGTAGTGTGTGAGAAACACTTTTCATATCTACACCAACAGCAGCAACAGTCTCTGACATGACCATATAGCTTTATAACTCCAGGTCAGTAGAGAGAGAGATTAAACTTCAGACATATTTGAAATTTATTGGCTGTTTCTTCTGTCTCTGGATGTTTCTGTCATAAAATCTGGTAGCTCTAAACAGAGTGAGAATTTACATATACAACATTAAGCTTTTGCCAGCTGCTTCTATTGGTGTTTATACTGGATTTACTGGGAGCTGTGGTCCTGAACCCACTCTGCTCCTCCTGTCTGATGCACTACTATTTGAAACATCTGGATTTTGTCTGAGCCTCTCAGACAGACCTTTATGTTTGTTTTACCTTTGCTCTTTATGTAAAACCAGTGAGTGACAAGTCCGCTGCTGCCTCAGCATTCAAACCAACACATATCCAGTAAGTGTGTGGGCGGAGTCGTGGAGCACAAGTGGGCCATGAAGCCTGCTCCACTGGGCCACAGCCACATCTACCTCTCTCCATCTTGCTCTCTCTTAGTCCACTGATTCTCCATATGGCTGCTCCAGCATCGCTCTTGCCTTATGCTTCCCCTCCCTCCTCCTCTAATCACTCCTTCCACTCTAGGCCTTTAGCAACAACCTAGAAGTTGGGTCAAACCCAGCTCCTTCTGGATCTCCATCAGATGCCTTGAGCTATTTGCACCACAGCAGATATTGCACATGCTCGCTCAAAACCTCACCCAAATCAATTCACTTCAAAATGTCATAGCTCCAGTCATAAAAAGCTGTGGGAGCTTGAGATGAACTTTTTCCCAATGAGTTTTGCAAATGATGTTAAGTGCTAAAGGGAAAATGTCTCAAAACGAAAAGACAGATGTCAATTGAATGTCCTGCAGAGGCCAAGTCCTGAGACAAAATGCACAGTGAGGTGGCATGCTGCTACTTGATGAGTAGGGAAATCCATTGTACCCTGTGCAGTTCAAATGGCGCTGAATGAGTGTGTGTAATGGGATTTCCACTCAGACAATCAATATCCGAGCTACCCTGCAATGAGATCAGTGTCTATGAGTACATCATCACAAGTCAATAATATAGTATGGATTTGAGCCTCATCAAACTATAATTCTGTTTACTGCAGGCATCTGTCTCTATGTGCTCGATCTATCACTAGTGTTCTTCTCACTGGTCTGTTCTGAGGCAGAGTTTTTTTTTTTAAAGACCAGTCCCAACACGTTGCTGCTGATCTTCTGGAAACCTTCACACCTTTATTTCTGAGCTTTAAATGACTATGTCTGGGGGAAATGACTACAATTGACTGATTACTTGCGGGTGCTGCAGCTCTCCTACTGTTAAGGGACTCTAATTCCTCTTATTTTTTGCCAGGAAACTGAAAGTAAATGTGTCTCCAATAGCAGTAAAGCTCTCCATGGAAACCTAATGTAATATTTAATCCAAGGTCAATATCTGCCCAATACATCAGTTTGGTCCACATCAATTCAATAACTTTCTCTCCATTCATTTCACTTCTTATCTTTCCCTCTCTCTCATAAGCCCTCGTCTGGTTTCTTACCTTACCTGGACACTTAAAAAAGCCATGGTGTATTTGTAATGTAGTCTGAATCAAATCGAATCAATGAATCAATCCTTTGGTCTTGTTCTCTATCCAGTGGTGTCCTGTGTTTACACTGCTCCTGTCATGTAAAAGTAACGCCAATAGTCTCAAACTTTCACAGAATCTCAGTTACACTCTCACAAAAACCATACCCAAGATTATTTTTAACAATACCATACAAATAGGCCGTGATTTTTTTTTTTTTTTTTAAACGTCACACTGTTTTAATTCTGTGAGTGTTTTCCCTTTACACCTCACATCAGCATGCATCTTGGATCACTGAACTTTGAGTCCAGGTGTAGCTTCACTTCCCTGCCTGTGTGGAATTTCAGATGATCCCCAGCAGCTATGGAGGTGTTCAGAGATACATTTGGCCACATTACTGCTAAAATATGAATGCAATGAGTGTACAATCCATATATAACCACTGCAGAGAGGAGCTGTCAGTGGAAGGGTTTTGGAAGGATGAGAGTTTTAAAGATCTCTAAGCAGTACAAAAGGATAAGATTATGTGCAGTGTAAAGTTAATTCTCTATCTGTTCAAATAGGTGCTGAAATCAAGAAGTTTATATTAACAATGCATGAAATCTATGGGTGATATGGGTCATTTTGTAGACGCTGCAGTTTGGAGCGTTTTAGCTTCTTCCAGGTCATTGTTTCAGTTTTACAGGCCTCAGTTTTATTGTTTGGTTCAGTTTCAATGTTCCCGCCGAAGATGGTGGAGACCAAAATCAGAGCTAAAAGGAGATTGAATACTGGACTTCAATTCGCTAAGTCACAAGAAACACAATTACAAATGAATGATAACATTGCCACTAATGTGGCATGTCCTGCATGTGTAAGTAACCAACTGATGTCCACTATGATCACAGTATCAGTATCAACTCCAGACAGTTATAATGACACTTCCATGAACTGAACACCTCTTTCATGTGGTGTTGGGTTGATGCATAGGAATCACTAGATTAACTGTTATGATCTTAGACTTGCTATTGCAATATATTGTTACCGGCAGCAAATCATGCAATGGCCTAGCAAACAGACCAGACCAGGTTTATCCTCTAGTCAGGCCGAGGATTAACCTCCAAAGACAGATGATGATATTTGTCAACAGGATGTTCCCCCATTATTGTGCAATAATGATGTCTGAAGAAATTCAGATGAAAAAAGCATCCACCCATTGACCCTAAGGACTGTATATAGTGCATAATAATAATAGTAATAACAATAATAGGACCAACATACCACCAGCAATTACCTTTTCTAGCCTGTCCAACACATTCTCTGTGGTGCTTTAAATCAATTCTACATCACAGACAGGTTTGGAAAGATGAAGACTGAAATAAAAAGAATCTGCTCCTTAATTTTTCTGGTCACGGAGGACTGGAGTAAGGGTGATTCTTTGATGCCAGATGGACACAGTGACCTGAACTAAAACATAACTTTTGAAGTTCTCAGTATGGATGGAGAGGGGCTTGTCCAATTTCAAAGCATAACCTCTCAAAGCCAAGGCAATGCCTGCTGAACCAGTATGAGGTGCCACACTGCTGTCGCGATAAGCAGCGATAATGATATATTCATATGGGACAAAGGAAAACAGGATGAATTGATTTAGGCTCAAAATGCTTTTTTTTTTGTTACCTTGTGGTCATTCTTGCCTGAAGAAAACTTTGCCATCAAGGAAAATCAGTAGGATTATGAGTATTTGTGCAGTCATCCAACTCTACGGGTGATGGTACCCAATGTTCCCATGAATGTGATTGTATCCATGTAACCAAATATTATCAAACTCCCTGCAAGAAGGCTTCAAGAAGCACCTTTTCTCAGTAGGGAAGAATTGAGTTTGACATTAAGATATGGTGGAGGGTAATAAAGACAGAGATAGTTAGAAAACTAAATTTTCCGTTAATACCAGCAGCTCTCTTTGTGTAAAGTTAGTTATTGGGAACGCTGTGTAACTATGTAGTATAACTTGGTCCACAATAACTTTGTTCAAGTTGTTTGTTGTTGGGCTTAAAGGATTAAATTTAATAAGTGAGCTGGATACAGTTCCAGGAAGACACTCTAATTAATCCAATTAAAGTTGCTCACCTAGTGTGTTCACTGAAATAGTGCTTCAGGCTTCTATTCTTTGTACAAGTCTCTGTCTGGCTAAACCAGGTGCGGCTTCTTGCTGTGATATGGCTCTAACTGTCTAAACTTCCAAACTTGGAACTGATGGATTGACATCCAGTGGAAATCACATTTGCTTCAATTTGGCAGTAAAAGCAATGTTGATGTTTCTGAAGTGTATTGTGAAAAAAGCATTACCAATAAACGACTTTTAGAATAAGTGCATGAGGAGATAACAGCAATGCTCTGGTGGGGTATGTCAGAGCAGCGGTTTCCTGTAGAACAGGAGTCTGCTGCTTCTGAACCACAGCCCTAGGAAGGTGGATGGTGTTCTTGCACGCTTCAGAAACCAGTCTTAATCTATGCATGTTAGAACAATGCTAAACTAACCATAACTAATGCCATGGGTAGCAAAATATATATACTGTTCCTATATATATATATATATATATATATATA
>CM076648.1:25651328-25895942 GCA_038496675.1 Rachycentron canadum | reverse complement strand
AAAATATACTGCTTTGGTAGTGCATATCTTGGACAGTGAACAGCGGCCCTGGATCTGCAGCCTCCTCTACTGCAGCAACAGAGTTTGAAGTGTCAGTATCTGTGTCTGATTGACAGCAGCTGGCAGGATGAACCCGGGCAGGAGAATGAGAGACAAAGGAAACAAATTTGCTCTGTAGCTTACAGGTCATGGGCAGACAGTGTGCTGTTAGCAGTGGTGTTGAAGATAAAGACCACACCAGCACCTGAACTGACAGCGGGGACATTTGTAGCTAAATGAATATGTTGTTTAATGCACTGAGGCTGATTAGCTAACTGGATAAGTTGACAAGCCCTGCTGATGAGGAATTCAAATCATGTAGTGTCTCATCATCACTACTCAGCTATACGTGATACTCAGGGAGGGTGCAGGGATGGGGTGGGAATAAAAATCAGCCCCAGACTTTCTACTCGGACTGACCCACCAGAGCCCATCTGGATACGCACCAACACATATGGCCTGTGTCACAATTTACAAGAATCATGTAGCAAACAGAGCAAAACAAGACAGTAAAAAAGATCAACCAGCACATCAAACTGTGGTTGTTTTCAAAAACTAGACGTTAGCTGCTACAGACAATATGAGATGAGACTTCAGACCAGACAGTACAGCAGTAAATACAGAACCAGACAAGTTTTAATTTTTCTCTTTTTAGTGTGATAAAATTTTGAAGATCTGACCCGATCACACAGACTTTGATGACTTTAATTAGCTTATTGGAATTTCTGATGAGCCAAGGACAGAAAACAAAGTTATACAACATTATCCTCCTAAATGAACTCTGGATTCCTGTTGTCCTCAGCTTGCTTCTTGCTCTATGAACTTTTATAACTTTTTCAAAAAGTTTTGGGCACATCAGACTTTTCCATAATGTTAATGTGCCCAAAAAAAAAAAAAAAATCCCAAATCTCACATCTTTTGAAGACAAGTCTCAAGTCTGTGTGTACAACTTAAGTGAGACTCAATTCCAAGTCGCAAAATCAATCTCCATCTCTATCCCTTGACTTTCTCCAGGTGAATGTTTGTTAGGAGGCTTGTTCAACATTTGCTTGTTCTAGGGGAGGGCGGATCGATCCCCAAATATCCATACCACTGATTCTACATCTTGTTTTGGAGGATTGATTGACGGGATGTGCTCAGTCCTCACTGCAGCTCCTGGGGTTTGAATCCAGCCTGCGCTTTTTGCTGGATGTCATCCTCTCTCACCCCATTGCAGTAAAAGAAACAACAAAAATGCCCAAAAATAACTTAGTAAGTGAGAGTAAGTGACGAGTAAGTCTCTTTTTGTTCTGCTTGACTTGACCGCATGCTGATATTACTGGTTTATACTGGCCGTTTGAATGTAGCTGAAAACCATATGTATTCATAACCCAGACTGATTATCCAAACCCAGACCACAGACCACGGAGGAAAAGAAGAAACTCAACTTAAGAAGTCAGCTTTGAAGCTGAGGTGAGTTGGTCAGTGGCGTCAAGGTGCTGCAGGAGCACTGGCTGCCCCAGACTGGGTTGGCCACGCTAACACGGCTCATTAGGCATCTTAAAACATACAAACCAACACACACACACAACACAGCAGCAGACTGAGCATGGGCTGTCACACACTAAATCAAACCAGCTACTTGGAGATGATTATTTCTTTTTTTTTAGAGTTAAGTGTTGTTATTACGATATTTATATTCATGTCTGGTGTTGAATTGCTCACTGAAATCAGCCTCAGTCTCGTCTCTCTTTTGCTTATGTTTTCATGTCAGCTCCAACATTTGTTTGTATGAAGTCGAATGATAATAGATGTGTTTGAGTGAGGAGGCAATAAAAACAGAGGGTCACATGAATTCACACATGAACGAGCTCACCTTCCCCTGGCAGCGGGTGAGCAGACATCCCTATCAGACTAATTGTCTTTGACTTACATTGCCTGGGTGGATCATAATGTACCTGCGTCTTCCTCGGCAGTACATCCAGCTCCACATGACTTAAGTAGGTATTAATGCACTTTCAGCTGGAGAGATTTGAGCATTCGGCAGAATATGAAGCTGGATATGCTGGAAGACTCAATAAATGGCTGTCTCCTCTGTGTTTAGTCAAGATTAAAATGGGTTTGGCCTCTAAGCTTGCTGCTGCGCTGTCAGACCACTGCCGTTCAGAGCAGAAGATTGACTTTCCCCTTATCATTTAAGTGAAATTGACTGTGTTTTGCTTTTGGGCATTGTAAGCTGATTGTTTTGAATTTTTTTGTGGGTTTGTCTTGAGGCTATAGTTGCAGTCAGATCTCTCATGAAAAAAAAAAAAAAGAGATTGTGAATTACAATTGGTGCCACCTCAATAACTATTTTAAAACGTTCAGCTTGCACTTGATCGATGCATTGCCATTGTTGTAGTACACAGCGTATGTGTCTTAACACCAACTGGCAGCTGTCAGGAGTATAGCTCTGTGGAACAACACAAGTCCAAAATATTACATGTCCTTAACATGTTTACCATGATCCCATCACAGCTCCTTTATATTATACTTGTGCGACCTACCACTGGGAGGAAGTAGAGCAGGTGGTGTTAAGGAACATAAACATCTATGTGGTACGATAAGATCTCTCTTGTTTTAGGGGTAAACATATTTACTTTGAACCTAAGACACCTTCAACAAATGATGCTATGGTGTTGATCTTTGAAACTACAGTCTTTTTTTTTTTTTTTGAAAAATGACTACACACTGCCCAGAAAACCATAAACCACATAAGCAAAACTTTACACGTCTCTTGCAAAAGAAAGTAACCCCAACAAAAGCATCAACTACGCACGTTCGGTTTTACTCTGTATATGTCACATTTTTTCATCCATGAGGTAAACGCATATAGACACAGGATCCCACTGTGTGAAGTATCGATCCAAACGTAGACACACTATCAACACAAAAACATCTTTTGTTTCTCCCAGAGATGGCCCAAAATTCTCAACACAAAAAACAAAGGAGCAGTAGAAGAAAACAAAAAGCAACAAAAAAAAGTAAAACATGAAGATGAATTACATTTACTGCAATCATGTACGTAAGTATATTTTTCAAGAATCTGTATTTTACTGTAATTATTGTTATTATATTATTATTATTATTATTGGCAACTTGTGACTTTTACTCCACTAAACTTAAAATACAAGTACATCCACTAAATTTCTCTGAAGTTCTTGTTACTTTGAGGCAGAGATTTTCTTTTATTTATGCCACACGCTGCATTCATCACAGAAGAAAAATCACAGCCAACTCCTTCACTATCAGTCACGTTGAGCTGCTGTGTGTGCGAACAGCTCCGGACGATGGCTACATCAGATAAAGATGAGGCAGAAGCATCTTAACCAGAGAACCTCATTCTGATCTCGAGTCCATGTTCGAAATATAAAGATTCCCTTTTGCTGTGTTTATCACGGCCAAACTTCCCAAGTTCCTAAAGAAAAAAAATAATGAAAATGACAGTGGCTCCTGTTGTTGATTCAGTTGTGTTTTATCGTCATTTCTATTGGTTCTGTATCATATTCCCCAAGCTTCTTATTATACAGGTCAGTCAATGTTATGTAAATGTGGAACAATATGACAATGAGTTCACATAAAAAATATAGTTTTTAGTGCTCAAAGCAGGTTCTTCAGTCCTTTAAATCAGGTAAAAGTTTGACATTCACTTGTATTGGAGTCATATTTGACCAGGAGGAGCTGTACTTTGACTCAAATGAAGGGGAAAATAGTCTCAGATGTTTGGACCCCACTTTCTGCACACACCTGCAAAACACGTTTTCAGTGTGGCATTTCTTTTTTTTTTTTTTTCCCAACCATTTTTGGCCACGAACACACTGAAAACACTGAGTTGAATGTGCGAGCACAATGTCTCAATAGGAAAGGTTGACTTTGTTAATGTTGGGTTAATGTTGATGTTAATTAGGTAGAGTCAGTATAATCTGCCACAGTTTGGTGCATCTGAGAAACTGATCAGCACGAGCTAAAAGTGAGAAATCTGCTCTTCATACTTTGAACATGGCAGTCAAAGAGAAGATAAAAAAACAATACACAAAAACTGAAATTAGCTAATTTAGATTATACAAAAACCAGGTATCAGAACAAACCTATGTCGCTGGAATAAGAAAGACTCTTTCTCCCCTGTTTCAAAGTCCTCTTAATTCTCTTTTGATTCTCTCATGTGTTATACCAACTGCCACCCCGTTTGTTTAATCTTCCTCCAAACTTTCAACAAAACGCAAAGATAACCTCTGAGAAATTTTGACCTTGAGGCACGTTGCTGTGATAAAATCAATGCAGCAATCACTGGACTGACTGCTTCGCTCATCTGGCAGAGGAGATTGTTAGGATATATTCAGTATGTGCCTCATTGACCAACATCTGTGTCCCTGATATCCCTGATATCCTTCTTTAATCTCTGCACTTTCAGTCCGTATGACTGCTGAGCTCCTCACAGAGCCAGCACACTGGGGATTAACAAGTACTTTCATAGCATAACCATTTTTTTTTAGATGTTTTTAGATGCAACTTCTACTGTTATACTGTTTTAATATCAGTAATTGATCATCTAGTTTACTTCCCTAGTCATCTACCCTCATGAAAAGGTAGACAGGGGCTTTGTAAATAAAGGGAAACCATGTCTGCTGCCTCTTTCAGGGATTTTTTTAAAGCTCCAGCATTCACACTATACTATTTTCTGTCTGACCATTCCTGTTCATGTTCTGTCTCCATGCTATTGTAGTCAAATGCTGGAGCTGTCTCTCTTATGCTCCAATACTTAGCTTTTACTTTTTTTTAACTGGTGGCTGACCTCAAGTCAGTCTCAAGTTGTCTGTCTTATACTGAAATGAATGAAGCCAAATGGTAGCTAGAAAATCAGTTTCAAATGTGCATGGCATAGGTACCTTGTAAAACTATGTATGGTCCTTCAAAGTATACATCGTGCAGAGGCAGTGCCATGTTAACAAGTCACTTGGCCCCTGGGCACCAACATTCAAATGCCACATGATAATAAAAGGAAACAGTAGTTTCCCCAGAACCACCACAGGACATCCAGAGACAAGACAAAAAAGAAATACTATTCCAAGGTAAATAGCTTTTTCTTTGAGAAAGAGCATTTTTATAGAGCCACCACTGAAGTCCAGAGACAAGAAACAGAAAAGGCAAAATAAAGTGACATTTTGGTCATTTTGAGTCCTTTTTTTTTTTAAACTGAAAAACAACCCATCTGTCTCACAGTTTGAGACAGATGAGGTTAAAAACTGAAAATAAAAGAATGTTTTCTTCAGTCTAAGTAATTTCTCTCAAGAGCTAAATGCTTCCCAGACAGCGGCATAGAGGACGTTCAGAGACAAGACTAAATGCCAGTACAATCTGGCAAAATTAACAACCTTTAAACTGATTTTTTCTGGTTTTGTGGAGCCCATGGTGGCACTTGCTTTTGCCCACTTACCCTTATGGTTGATCCAGACTTGTTCAGAAGTTCGCTGTGACTGACTTTGTGTTTGTACTCATTTGTGCACTTAGACACTTGTAGTGAAGTATAAAAAGAACCATGTGTAGCATCCTCATCTCCTCATCTTTTTTTTTTCCAAAACGAAAAACAACATATGGAAAATGTTTTGTTGGTTTTTTGTAGAAGTTAGTTGAGGAATATACAAAACTTGTAGAAGTTTTAATGGTAGAAACTAATTATGGATACAAAGACCAATGAGCTTAATAGAAAACAGCAAATCACTCTGCTGGATAAACAGCTAAAACAGAACTGGAAGAGTTTCCATGTAAAGTTTTCACATTTACATTTATTCATTTGGCAGGGAACTAGCAAATGAGACAAAATCCAATAAGAACAGGGAGAAGTCTTTGAAAAAAAAGTGCCTCAATACTGAGCTTCACGTTCTCCCTCAAACAAGTGCTGTAAGGCTTGTAGGTGCATCAAACGACATATACGTCCCTCATAAATTACAGTCATTTGTTAATACCTGGAAAAAGGGCTAGAGAAAGAGAGAGAGAGAGAGAGAGAGAGCGAGAGAGCGAGAGAGAGAGAGAGAGAGAGAGAGAGAGAGAGAGAGGACGTTTTGGCTCAGTATCTACTGTCACAAGACGTTTTCAGGTAATTTTTGATACTTCGTCCACCACTAAGGTCACGTTACAGGAGACTGAGAATTCCTGACTTGAGTGAATAGAAACTGCAGAGAACAAGACAAAGGCTCAAACAGCCAAATGAAGATGATTCAGGCTTCTACAGACAATTGTGTCACATGAATGCAAACAGCAACAGAGAGCCTGGAGTGATATTTAATTTCCAATTCTTTAAATTTCATAATTTCCCCTCATTTTGATAAAATATATGATCTCCTTCCTGAAATTACAGCCAGACAATATGTGTTTTTGTTTGTTTTTCGCTGTAATTATGGCTCAGACTGATCATTGCAACACGAATTTGAACTTTGCCTAACAAGTGAATCAAATGAAACAGAAGGTGTTTACATCACCGTCATTTAATCACAGCAGATCTCTGCTGTAAAATAGATGCATTGAACCTGTGCTGTGTTTTCTGCAAAGAGAAAGATTACGAATACAACGTTCAGTGACTAATTGATTTAAAAACTGATGGTTCCAGAAATATAGACAGGGATGTCAAACAGTAAATAAAGTGAGTTACAAATGCAGAACAGCGGTGTTGAGTGTGAGAATTGGAAACGCAAGAAGAAGATGAGGAGGAGTAAGAGAGAGGATCGTATTTACACACAGCTACACGCGTGTGTGCACCAAAATGAGCAGAATAAATGAATTCACATCGCTGAGCGCCAAACCAATAATCAAGCTACACAATGAATTGAGGAGGGCTATGTTTTTCATCGGCCGTGTCTTGACATTTATTGACCTTCGACATGATGTCTAGCTGTGCTATTTCTCACATTGGCACAACCCCAGAGGGGCACCATCGGGACTGTCATTGGGTCAGATTTGCTGGTCGTCCGGTCCAATCAATGGACTCGCAATGGAGCAACTCCAAGCCTTCTGTTTGTGCAGGACCAGGTGCATCACCTCAGCTACGTTAATAAGATATGGCAGCGACGCTGCATCTGCTATGATCTGCTATGAAAAGTCTTTTATTTGATTTCATTTATTATTTTAATGAGAAAAAAAATGTTGGGAAAAGCTGCAGAAACGACTGGAAGTAAAAACGTTTGTTAGCTAAGAGCTTTAACATTTTTTAACACACATTTGCTCAGGATGTGGTTTCTAGATTTATATCTAGAGCTTATTGACTCAATAACCTCTGTTAATGAATGAGACGTAGAGCCGACAGCCGTCATGCTAACAGGCTGTACTTTAGCCTTGCTTTGAGCTTGCGTAGTCACATAGACAGAATTAAACAGCCAGTACAGCTCAATAAATTATACAAAACCAAAATATTGGAGAAATTACATTATTATTTGTCCAATTTTATTATTATTTTTGCCTTTATGACTGTGACAGATAAGTAGGGAGAGAGAGAAAGTTGACATCATGCAGCAAAGGACCATGGGTCAGACTTCAACCTGTGGCTGTGGTTATGAGCCATAATTGTAAACTCTCCACCAGGTGGGCCACAGACATTACAACTTTGACCATGGTGCCACGGGAGAAGCAAGGGGAATTGCCAAATTAAAACCCTATGATAACTCTTCACTTTCTAAAGTTGACCAAAGGGGTGGATGATGTGACGCTGATGACCCGTATCGCTGATGATCTTGCTTCTCTTCTTTTGTTATTAAAAGGTGCTACACAGCTCTGGAAAAAATTAAGAGACCACTGCAAAATTATCAGTTTCTCTGGTTTTACTATTTATAGGTATGTGTTTGAGTAAAATTTACATTTTTGTTTTATTCTATAAACTACTGTCAAAATAACGACGCAGTGTTTTCCGACCTTGAATAATGCAAAGAAAACAAGTTATACAAGTCATTTTTAAACAAAACAATTGTAATGTTTTAACTTAGGAAGAGTTCAGAAATCAATATTTGGTGGAATAACCCTGATTTTCAATCACAGCTTTCATGCATCACATTACTGTTGGGTGACTTTATGCCACTCCTGGTGCAAAAATTCAAGCAGCTCAGCTTTGTCTGATGGCTTGTGACCATCCATCTTCCTCTTGATCACATTCCAGAGGTTTTCAATGGGGTTCAGGTCTGAAGATTGGGCTGGCCATGACAGGGTCTTGATCTGGTGGTCCTTCATCCACACCTGGATTGACCTGGCTGTGTGGCATGGAGCATTGTCCTGCTGGAAGAACCAATCCTCAGAGTTGGGGAACGTTGTCAGAGCAGAAGTTTTCTTCCAGGATAACCTTGTACGTGGCTTGATTCATCCATCCTTCGCAAAGGCAAATCTCCCCAATTCCAGCCTTGCTGAAGCCCCAGATCATAACCGATCCTCCACCAAATTTCACAGTGTGTGCGAGACACTGTGACTTGTAGGCCTGTCCAGGTCTATGTCTAACCATTAGACAACCAGGTGTTGGGCAAAGCTTAAAACTGGACTAATCAGAGAAGATGACCTTACTCCAGTCCTCTATGGTCCAATCCTTATGGTCTTATGGTCAAACCTCAGCCTGGCTCTTCTTTGCTTTACATTGATGAAGGGCTTTTTTTCTAGCTTTGCACGACTTCGGCCCTGCCCTTAAGAGCCTGTTTCAAACCGTTCTCACCATGCACTTCACCCCAGCTGCCGTTTACCGTTGTTTTTGTAGGTTACTCGATGTCATCCAATGGTTGTTGAGTGACTTTCAAATAAGTTCCCGGTCTGTGGAGAGTCGTTTGTAGCTTTGTTTTCCCTAATGTCTTATGAACTGCTGTCTTTTAAGGATGGAGGCAACCTGACTCACACTGTATCCCTCTGCCAGTAAAGCCAGAAGTGATCCCTTCTTTTCCTCACTCAAAACTTTTCTTTTGAACTCCTTTGGCATCATCAACAGTTATTTTTTGATTCCAATTACTTTTGAGGTACAACTGTTTTTGCCATCCAGCTGGTTCTATTGCAGGAGGACAGTGATGACCACAGCAGTGGTTTTTAGACTTTTCCTTGTTAAATAAGATGTGGTTCAGGTGATCACCTGATCAGTACCTCATTAAGTAGAATGAGTTGTGTTGGTATTCAACAGACACTGGGATGGAACGGCTGCCACACATGTAGAGATGCTGATTTAAGAAAAATTTGGAGTGGTCTCTTAATTTTTTCCAGAGCTGTATTTAGATACTTAACTTTGAAGGTTCAATCTCTGCTAGCTTTGGCGAACATGCTTGGCGTAGCAGCACTTGTACCAGTTCTCCACACAAACAGATTAAGTCCAACACTGCAGAGTCACTGAACTAAGAAAGATACAAATCACAAATTCCTGTCATGACTTTGACAATAAAATCTAAGAAAGGGGGTTCAGATTGTGATTGAGACCGTTGATTACTATTCTATCCTAAAAGGCTGTCATATGATCTTTTGTCATATGATCTTTTGGCCCACCCCTAGTTGACCATACTAGACTGTACAATAGGACGGAAGCAAATAAAGAACTAATATGAATTCTTTCATCTTCCTTGATCATTCTCACATGAACAACCCATTTTTCTTCTATATTACATCCAGAGAGTTGCTTTTGTTCCTTTTGTTCTTGCTATCCAAACATTTGGAGGCAGGCAATATTGGAGGAGGGTCTTAAAAAAAGTCTCTCTCTGCTGCTACTTAAATTTCAGAGTGAGGAACGCTTGACCGATCGAGCGAGGAATGCTCTGCCGATTGAAATTACTACCAAAGCCCCTGGAGCATTGATCTCAATTTCTGCAGGTTTGGGTAAACAGCACCTTGTACGCCTACAAATCAAGTAATTAACACTTAAAACAGAACAGAGCCTCGGCAGGATCAAGGCCGGATGGTGCATTTAATATGAGCCCGACGACAAGTACGAACTGAGATATTGTGGAATAGAAGTGAGGAGAAGAGAAGGAGAAATGATCATTTGAACTCTGTCTGGTCTCATGGTGGGGAGGAGGTGAACCTCTGAATCACTAATGAGACAAGCAGACATGGCCAGCAACAGTGTGACATTGACACCCTCCTTCTCGGTGGGTATCTGCCACTTTCCCTTCTCATGCCGTTTTGTGCGCTCCCTCCACTTTGTAATCTTCTCAGCTTCCACTTGTTTTCTTCTAGTATTGTGCTACATCCTGTTTTATTTATACATCTCTGATCTGTTTTCTTCTTTTGTACAGTGCTCTGTCTCTTACTGTTCTTTACTGTTCAGTTGTATTGTCCTCAATTATACAAGGGGAACAAGTCACTGTACTGACAACTCATTCTCTGTGTATGGCTGCGCCCGAGGCGCTTTCTCAGCAGAGGATCCTTTAGGAATAAGAAAACAGCTAAAGGTACAGGCAGATGAATATTCAACAAGCAAAAACAGACAGTCAGGCAGACAGAAAAATGTAGATTTTAATAGACAGCCAGACACCAGTGTGTTGCAGTCCATCCACCCACAGGCCAGAAGAAGTGTAGCGCAGTACTGCTGCAGAAGTTGGCAGCTATAGTCCTGACCTACGATTCCTCCTGAGACTTCCAGACCTTTTGGGAAAGGAAGTTTGACTAAAGTGCTTAATATGGCCAGTCCATAACTGTCTTTAAGCAATATAATACAGTCCATTATTAAATGGGCCTACAAATGAAAGTCAAGAGTCTCATTTAAGAAAGTTTTCAGAGACTGGCAAAGCAGTTGTTTTACAGTGGCTTCAGAAGGTATAGAAAAGTATAGACCCCTTTACTTTGTGCATACTTTGTATTGTAGATTGTAAGTGGATACATTTGCCACAAAATGGAAATATGTTTTTAGATATTTTGTGTATGTATTGAAAATCAAAAACTGAAATTTCTTCTTAGCAAAAGTGTGCAGACCCTCTGCTGTCAGATGCCTCCTCTTGACGTTAATTATCACTGAGATGTATCGAGAAAGTGACTGGCAGATTGAATTGACTGCACATAGTTGTGAAAGGCACAGGCCTGTGTATATAAAGACTCACAATCCACACCACATATCAAGCCAAAAGGGAGGACCTCTCTGCAGACCTCAGCAATAAAACTGTGGTGAGACACAGATCAGGTCGAGAGTATGGAACGATTTCTAAAGCTCATCTTCCCAGCAGCACAGTGGCCTTGATAACGTTGTGAAATTGAAGAAGTTTGGAACCACCAGGGCCCTTGAGAGAGTTTGCTGTCCAGGCAAACTGAGCCGGGGAAGGGTCTTGGTCAGGGAGGTAATGAAAACCCAACGGTTACTTTAATAGAGCTTCATAGTCCTCTAAAGAGACGGCGGCCATCTCAGCAGCTCTCCATCAAACAGGCCTTTATGGCAGAGTGGCTCAACAGAGGCCACTCTTGAGTAAAAGGCAGGACTGCTGGAGTGAGGACTTCTCAGCTGCCGGGACAAAGAGACTGATCACAACTGGGGCTGTGATGAACACTGAGTAGAGTGAATAGAGTGGTCCTTGAGGAAAACTGTTGTCAGAGTGCACACAACCTAAGACTTGGGTGTCAACTTTCAGCACCACAATTACCTGAAGCCTACAGCCAAGTTGAGAAGCCAAGGCTAATAGGAGCCGCGTACAGTAATTATTATTAATTCTATGTGTGCGATAGTAGCCTCAGTGTGCTCACGTTCTCCCTGGGTTCTAACTCTACCCACTAATAAGTACAACAAGCCTCTAGGGATCAAATAACGAACTAATTATTAAAGAAACATCTATTCTGGTATCTCCATACTGTGTGTGTGTGAGAGAAAGAAAGAGGAGCTTGATCTCAGGTCTGTGCTGTACTCATTTCTCCAGCTCTTGAATAGAAATAACTTTGTAACTTGGCTATTTGTCAAACTTGGTAACTGCATAGTGAAGCAGATCTTCCTCCATGTCAGCCTGCTGGCTCACCTAACACTAGTAAATTCACTGCAACATGTATTTCTCAGCAGAGTACTGTCTCTGTTTACTTTGGACAAATGTTTATAATGATTTTTATAGTTTTGTTTAGTTTTTTTGGTTTACTTGTATTTTTTAAATTGTTATTCCAACACATAGGACTGGATTCCTGCTGCTGTTTTTCTTCCCTCCAGGGTGTCAGATTGTTCAAATGAAGATTGATTTGAATTAGAGCTCTAATGTACAATATACAATATGTGATGTGTGCAGCTGTAAAGTGTATATATTTAAATAATGTGACAAAAACAATAAACACATTTCATCACAGGTATAACTGTCTAATTGCCTCTGTGTGCTGTGTGTGTGAGTCTGTGTTGCCTATGTTTGCTATGTGTTTTTGTAGAAATTGTTGTAATTGTTGTCGCTAAAAGGGGAATTGAAATATCTGTCTCTTGATATTTTATGAATCGATATCAGATTATTCAAATGAAGATCAATTTGACTTGGAGAATCTTTCTTTCTTTTTTTTTTTTTTTAAAGCTGCAAAGTATATATGTTTGGCAAGTGTAAGGGACTGATTGCCCCCATGTGCTGTTTTTGCTGGAGTCTGTGCTTCCCAAAATGCAATGTGTTTTTATGGAAATAGATATAATGAATAAAATATGGTTGAATGAGCCCCAGGTTGACAAATACTGCAATTTGCATCTAAGGTCGAGCGATTAGGTCATTTCTTCTCCTGATTCAGTTCCTCTTTTGCACTGTGCTACTTAACACACACACACACACACACACACACACACACACACACACACACACACACACACACACACACAAAAGCAAAAGCACTCCAATCGTTTCTTTGTTAGTGTGTGTGTGTTACATGCATTAGATGCAATAGCTACCTAGTAAGGCCATAAAGCAGATACAGATGGCGAAGAGGGAGCTGAAGCTCAGGCCCACGTCCTCCCTGTAGATGGCCAGCGGTGTCTCGCAGTGTCGCCCTCTGTAGCCCTCCGGGCAGTGGCAGGTGAATTTGGAGGGCGACTGAGCCACACAGGTTCCCCGGTGACAAGGCTGCGTGGCACAGAGTGTGTAGACACAGGACTTTCTGGACCCGTTCACACGGATCATGTGGCCAGGAGGACATCTGCAGAGACGGGTTGGACGGGGACAGGAGGGAAACGAACACCAGCATCATAAATTACATGTAGATTAAGATCACTCGGATGCACATTTGCACCAAATTTGATTCAATCAATTTGTAATAACCCCTCTGAGGAACTGTGTCATTACAGAAGCAGTCATAGATGCATCAAAGTGGAAAAAAAAACAAAAAACAGCACATCAATGAAAATAGAGGAATGAGAGTATAAAGCAAATCATACAGGACAATCAAAGCAGATAAAAGATACAGTCAAGAAGAGCATGAGTTCACAGGATAAAACAACGTGTGATTTAACAGAGTTTATAACCATTTCCCACCGCAAAACACATCACTTATTGTTCTTTAATCAATGGTCTCACACAGATGTACACCTCGATAGAGAATGAATCAGAGTAGATGAGAACGCTGACTGTGGCGGTGGCAGTAACTAGGATGATTTTATGCAGACAGGGGCACATTTTCTGCCTCACTTCAGAAAGCACCACTATAATTAAAAGCTCATTTGGGTGTAACAGCTCAAACAAACATTTTATGAGCCCATTAATTCAGTATCCCATTCAGTGTGCATAGAGCAGCTCCAGGCTGTACATTTTGATGACATCAGAGATGAGACTTGCCTCTGGTCTCCGGAGATTTGTTCATGCTTATAAATATTGACTCAACTTTACCATGAAATAGCAGCATTAAATTGAAAATGGCACGGTAATTTATCTCATAATTGTTCCTCTTCCTTTGCCATAAAATTAATCCAGACAAGAGACTAAAAGGTTAACTTGCTGCATCTTCTGTCTTGTGAATTATGTTCATGTGCACTCGTATTTTTAAGGTTTGGGACATTCGATGGGTGAGAAGCGTTCAACTCTCGTGTAACCTGCTTACATGTCTTGTCCATTTTAGGCTTTTTTAATTCTTCCCCTCACCTTTGGAGTAACCTGTGTAGCTGGGGCTTTTTTTCACTACTGGTTTTGTAATGCCATGAACAGGTGTTTGCCTCCCTACATTTCATATTTTGCACAATGATGCACGTGTACACACAAGGGCTTTGGTGGTTTGATGCCCATTTTTGAAATGGAAAGTGGAGTTTGTGGTTAAGGGAGGCAATAAGAAATAGAGTGTTTTCTCAAGCTTTATCAAACCAAGACCAATTAACCAGGATAAGACACACAGACCACCCAACTCCCCAAACATCCTCAAAAGCAAAAGGGCCTTGTACTTCATTAGTATTGTGGTGAGCTTGAGCAGAAGACGTTTTAATTATCAACCACCTGCCCCGTTGTGTCAGAGGTTTCATTTGATTTGCTTTTAATTGACCCCTCTCTTAAGCCACCGGTTCATGTTCTCCTCCATTGTCCATGTTTGATTGTCTCATTGTTCATTCAGGCTAAGTGTGAGCTTCACCCACATTTCCTTTCAAATATCACGCTGATCATTTTTGATCATAAAACTACTACTACTAACTGACGTCACTGAAGAAGTGACGCAAAACAGTACGTTAGACTTAAGTCCAGTTATAACGACTGAATTGTCTTGTAAGTACTTGCTTTCGGCCACTCTACATACTCCACTGTGTAGCATGTGTTTCAGCAGAAAAATGTAAAATATAGCACTGAGTATTTGTAGTTAAGAGGCTAAACCTTGTTGAAACACTGGCACGGTCGATTAAAACTGAATTTTACACTTTTTCCCATTTTGGAGGCAGAACAGGCTGTAAACATAACACAACATATTATCAGTATATAAAGCTGTTATGGCAAACAGGTGCCTATATACTGTACACATGCAGCAGACACATTAGAATTCATGTGGTTTTGTGTTTCTGGCCAACCTGCCAACAAACATAAGTCCAGGCTCATTTTCTCTAATTTTAACTTCTGAGAAAAATATCTGGCTCTTTAGCTGTGAAACGCTTCACTATGTTCAGCAACTAGTGGCTAACTCTGTCTGTCTGATGCTGTCAGTACTGGTCAGGCTGTGTACAGTGGGTTTATTCACTGCCAGTAATGGGGTTGATGAACGTGGTGAGACTAAAAGTGGTGCGCTAGAAGAGAACACACTGTAAAATAGTAAAAATTTCCCTTTCTCTGTCTGCAGCAGACCTGATTTTTAGGGCTTTAGTGGTCACTTTTACAGCAGCATTTCAGCACATTCATCCCCATGAGAGCCTTCTTCTGCCGATTTCAGATAAGAACTGAAACTCATGGTTTTATTTTAGCCATGAGAGCCAATACAAAGTGGAGACAACCCAAGTCAGCCTGGATCATCTTTAAAATAACTGTTCAGAACCATCAATTACTCTTCTTACTGCAGTCGTAAATGCCAACTAGCTTGATAAGGTGAGGAAAAACACACACCTACTGTAGCAGTACGGAGCACATTTTAAAAGGTAATTAACTGTGGGTGGAATTTTAACGCCATAAGAAAAGCTCAGCGATCTGTATTTATTATGCCTGGTTGGAGTCTGAGTAGGTGTTGAATACAGGACACCTGTCGCTGAACTAAACAACAATGCTTCTCTTTTCTCTGCTCTCGCTTATCGTTGCCTGTCATTAGCCATAACTAGAAAAGGCACTATGATGAGTGTCTTATCAAAACCTAGATGAGCATGCATGCACACTCACAGCAGTAACAGGTGTAGTGTTGTGGGAGGTTTTAAAGGTTTAAAGGTTTATGTTTAACAAATTCTTCCAGAAAAATGCCACCACCACCACTGCTAATAATAATAATAATAATAATAATAATAATAATAATAATGTTGGCCCTGCAAGAGAGTGGTGACCTGTCCAGGGTGCATCCCGCCATCGCCCAATATCAGTTGGGATTGGCTCAAGCCCCCACAACCCTGACAGATAAGCAGTATAGATAATGGATAGATGGATTAGAATAAGAATGAGAATGAGAATGTCATATCACACATTGTGGTTTCTAAACTGAACAGACTTAAACTCCATGGAACATCTGTGGACACTTCCTGTCTGTCTGATGGAGCTTCACACGTTCGATAAACCCAGCTGTGTATAATTTGTAGGGACTGAAACCCGTTGCTGCCAAAGGGGGTTCTTCAAAGTCCAGAATTAGTAGTCTGAAAACATTTGCAGATGAAAGATTTAAATTTTTGATTTTCAGTTTAAAGAAAATGTAATTCTGTGTCATTGAATGTGGATTGATGTGACTGAGGTGGAAAATTTAGCGATTTCAAATGAAATCTACTACATAATAAAATGCACAAAATCGAGGGGTGTGAATACTTTCTGAAGCAACTACAATGTAGGTTTAGCAATACAGCTATAGTATCACAATTTTAGCTACTTAGCTAACCTAAAAACCCTAACTGCGCTCATCTCCAGATAACTTCTTCTCTAGCTACCTCAATTTAAAACAAGAACCCTGTGAAAAGGGTCTTGGATGTGGAATTGGATACGTACTTAGTATCAGGAAAGACAGAGGCGTAAGTTGCATGTTCCACCTAAAGAGTCCTCAATCATTCTTAAAGTCCTCACAGTCCTGTGTGGTATCAATAACTGGTTCAAAGGGGTTATTTGTAAGTTTTCTCGGCCGCTGAACACGGTTTCTCCTCTTGATTGTCCTTTCGGTCGTCAGTGTGTTTACAAGACAACAGTTTATAATACGCCCTCTGAGCAGCGTTACGTCTTCAGGAAAGTGACAACACAGACTGGGCTAGCTGTTTAGCATGCTAACGTCAGTAGGCGAAAAGATGTGATAGATACAAGACTTAACATTGGTGTTGCTTTCCACCTCTGGAGACAGCTGTTGGTGGGTAAAAGAATGAAGACTTATGCAGAACTCGCAACATTTCCTCTAAACAACGGTTAAACAACGGTTAACTGCTAACGCTGGCTATGTAGCAATAGCAAAACCTACAGATAGGTCCTTTAAACTAGTTCATTATCGAAAAACATACTGTTTTTTTGGGTAATGTAACACAGCTGTTAATGTAATAGCTACCACAGCTGTTAATGTTACTCCAAATATTACTATGATATAGTACCATTTTGCTTCCCACACTTCAGATGAGTCAAAAGGGATATTTCTAAAGTAAACTAGAATATAGAGTATAAAGATAATGTAGTTAGCTAACAAATTGCTTCTCAGCCTTGGAGGTAAAGTAATGCTACAAGCTTAGGGATAAACATATTTTCTTTACACTTTTGCTGTCTTGATTTTGGTTATTGAAAGGCCAAACATGACACGACCCTCCAAACTCTATCGATGCAATGGGCTGCTCTGACTACAGGCCTATGAAAACAGCCTTAAAATATGAAGAAATGAAGTGAACTCGAGAGATGGGGGCTTCAAAAAACAAATATTTTCATACTAATAACAAAAACTTAGGTAGTAGAATTATCTACTCTATTTAAATCATCATCAGACTACCTGACTGTGTCGCCTGAGAATGATCAAACACTCGGGCTTGGAGGACTTGCGGCCTACTCTTACACTCTCTAAGCATCTTCCAGGTTTCAGGTCAAGTTTTGTTAGGAGGACGAGGTGAAGTAAGTTGGGGGAGGATGGAGGGGGCAGACTGTGATTGTGCATATTTGTATATGTATGTGAATGTGTATGTGAGTGACTGGTAGGTGTGTGTCAGTGGTACTGGGGGTTAAAGAAACTAAACATGAGTAAGCAAGATGAAAGCAGACCAAGAAATGCAGAGGTGGAGTGTTTGGTGGATAGATGATGTGGGTGAGTAGACCAGAGGAGGTGAAAAATGAGAAAGGCAAATTAAAAGCTAGGAGGCTGCAAAGACTGAATGGAGGCTGATGTTTCCAGTGGCAGAAAAAGTGCTGAGATTAGTGTATGTGGCTAAAAGCAGTCACTGTTTGATTCAGTCTGTGCCACAGGAGAGGGTTGTTAGTCTGCTGCGCCTTTTCATTACACGACATTTCCCATTTCCCGCTGACAAACAAACCCTCATACAGAAAGCCATTTTATTAGTGCATGTGAAATGTTGATCAAGCAAAAGTGTGAATCCCATCAGGGTCAAAGGGCTGTGAAAATCATTTATTTTCACCTCCACCATTTTAGCTGTTTAGTTTAGTGACAGAGCAGGTGTGGTTCACTGCTTCATTCATTCTATCTTTTAAAAGGAGACGTGGCTGTTGCTGAACACGTTGCCTCTTATGAGGTTTTCACTTTTAAAAATCCCTCTGAAGCCACATTTAGACTCATAAAATAACGGTCAAAAGTGGATCCTGGCTCAACCATTGCCGCAGTATGGTGGTATCAACCTGCAATGCATGAGCCAGACTTGTTTACGTCACAAATACTGATGCAGAAGAAGGAATAAAGTTATTGCTGTAGCCAGAGTTGCACAATTCTTCCCCAAAGAGTTTGATTAAAAGCCTTAAAACTGGACTTCTCACCAATAACATGCACAACGTGCACGCAGCAAAGCCTGTAACAACTGAGCCTCACCTGTCTATATCGCTGTATAAAACATTTATCGTCATTATATTGTGTGTTTGCAATTTATTTGGACAATTCTGCCAAAATCTATGGGACTGCTGCACCATCGGATGTGCAGTCATGTGACATGTCATTTTAACTTGAGACATTTGTGTTAGATTAATTGTGTAATCATTTGTGTATGAGTTTGTGAGTTACGGCCGCAGTGACCTTTGACTTTCAAGCACCAAATTTTAATCAGTGCATCTTTTAGTCCAAGTGAATGTTTTTGCCATGTCTGAATAAAATCCCTCAAGGTGATACTGAGATATTGGTCGGCCATGGTTCTCAAGAGTCATAATTAATGTTTGAAGCTCCACCATATCTCTCCTCCATGACACCCTGCCCACAACTAAGAGGTTACAGCTTATTTGTTTTTGTTTTTTTTCAGAGAGAAGATATAAAATCCAAACGACGACAAAGCAAACACATCATTTGCGATGACCTTCAACCAGCGTGGCACTTGGATGAATCAACTCTAGAAACAGAGCAATAAGGCACAATAAAAACAAATTGTTTAGGCTTTGCATATACACTAACATGCACGGCCCTGAAAATACAACAAACCAGGCAATCAAGAAGAAAATAAGGGTAAACCCAGATGAGAAAGGAAGCTGGTGAGTTGAGACGGAATGAGCTACAATCAATCTTTATTTTATGAAGACTGGCTGTCCTTAAACCTTAAGATTCCTCTGAGCTGCTGACACAATCAGTAATCACCACAAAAATGTTTAAAGGTTCCCACCCGTGATTTACCCCTATAAAGATGAGCAACGGGCAACAACAGGCTAAAAAAATGACAGTGAAAACTGATGTAGCATAAGACGTCCGGCAAATACACTTCCCATGATGCAACTTCATCGGAAAATTTGGTTACACCTTGCTAAGCACCCAAGGGTTTCAAAACTGCACATCCCCAGTGTTTTTTTGCAGGTTTTTAGAATATTAGAAGTTTGTAGTTACCAAAGAAAGTGCTCACACAAGAGCCAAAAATATTATCACGCTATGGTTTTTGGAGGCTAGGAGTCACTTCTCATGACAAGTAAACTGATCCTTGTGTAAAAATCTTTGGTTTAGTGTCTGAAGCCCTTTTCAGAGATGGAATACATAACAGTGCTGGTTTCATCTACCTTGTCTGTCTGTCAGCTGCAATGTGACTTACAGCTTCATCTAGACATGATAGGAAAACAATATGTGCTGACAAGAGGGAGCAGGGAGTGAGTGAAAGACAGCGAAAGAGAGAAAGCACCTCAAAAAAAAATTTCAGGTCTGAACTGAACTCATTTTTCACATGCTTGACATTTTTGTGTTTTTTTTTTTCTTTTATCAAAGGGGAGTTAAAAAAATGTTATGACAGCAAGGATGAAGACAATTTTTTTGTTCTTTTACAGGCTGGGATCAGTGATGGATTTTAACTTTTTTTGATATAAAGCTTTAATTAATGACCATCGTCGTGACCTCTGACCTGCTTTTTGTCTGGTTGTGCTCTACGTCTGGTGGATGGCAAATGGCTGCCACATTTTCCTGCTGACAATCCAACAAATGCCCTATGCACATGTGAACAAATGCGTTTTGAGCCATAAAATGGTTGCCAGGAAATTTGCACAGACATTTCATCAGCTTCAGAGCAAATAAAAGCTCTGGGTTGCTTCTGCTTCAATAATTTCCCTATGTTCCCAGGCAGGTTCGGGTCAGGGTTATTTTAAAACACATTTATCTGACCCTAAACAAAAATAATACCAAGGTCAAAAGCTTGGAAAATGGCTTCAGCGGTTGAGCGTGCTGGTTTAAATGTATGTGTCCTCATGCCTTTGTGTCAAAGTGATGCGTGTGTACGGGGAGCAGCCAAGTGTGTGAGTGTGCGTCTGTGTATGGGTTTGTGTGTGTGTGTACCTGCATTCGTGCACTCTCCACAAGTCAACACAGGTGAATGGGGGGCTACATTGGTTCCTTTTGCAGGAGTCAGATGAGCACCCAAGGGAGAGGCCTTGTATGCTGACCTGGGAAACCCCATCTCGCGGCTGGTTGTCCAGCGGCATATAGCGACCGTTGAGGCGTAAGTCCCTCATGCAACCTGCAAGAAGAAAAATGGAAAACAGAATTCAGTGGAACAAGAAATACACTATTATCTACATTTCCCTGCACAGACATAAAATTTAATGACACAGAGCCTCATGCACCCAGTGAGCAAATCAACAACATGTCCTTGATAGATTACTGGTTTCAATTCTAACACTTACTGCATATATCCACTGTGGTTTTTAAGACCCAGACTGCTGTCACATTCGTTGCTATTGGAGGTTTAGCAAAAACATACTTTTTTTTTAGTGGCGCCGTGATCATCTTGTTGTAAAGTCTTCATTGCAGCATCAACTGCCAATCATACTGTTTTGAAGTAGACTAAAGGCAAAGATTTGCATGCATGTAGGATATCACATGTTGTGCTCCACGGTGCACTGATTTGCTATGCTGTTTACACCTGTCACCGCTTTGCTGGGTTACATGCCTGAGACTCTCATCAAAGGGGAGTAAATGTGAATCTGAAAGGCTGTTTGCAAAAGGCTGCACCTAGAAAACACATTGTTCAACCAGAGGAACACTGCAAATAGAGGGAAAATGGTTCCACTGGGAACATCCCCCCACTGAGTCTGGATCCTGGTGGTTGTAGTTAAAAAATACCTGTTTATTACAGTTTGGATTTTACTTTTTATAACAATAAGTAGCACTGACCAAATATATAAGTAGCACTTTGGACACTATAAACATCACATACTTCTCTGTTCAGCTTTGAAATACTGAGCTCGTCACAGTTTAATCAGCAGATTATTACGTAAATGTAAAATATGTACAACACTGACATTTAGTCTTTACGCTCTGACCTTGCGAGCTCGGAGCAGCAAGGTGCTTGGAGTGACTTTATCGTTGAAACATTAGACCAGTTGAATGTAAATATTATAATTGATGACTTTGTCCAGGTTATCATTTAATTGTCTCTGGCAGCCATTGTTGTTTTTCTTCTTAATCTCAGTGTTTCAATTGATGTTTTTTTTTATATTACCCTTGTTGTCATTTACTCGTCTCTTGTAACCCATTGTTTTTGTTTTATTTTGTGTTTTGATCACATTGCCATAGCTGTACAGTTATAATAAAGATTTCAATTAATCAAAGTATCAATAATCCACACACACACACACACACACACACACACACGTAGGGGAATGCAGACTCAGAGCCTAGAGGCACATGCTGAGGTGGAAGTGGGGCTTATGAAATACTATATGTGCAGCAGGAGCTAATGATGGTTTTTAGTCGAGTGCTGTGGCAGAGCACTGACGGCACTGCAGCCATTTCACACATGTTGCAGTAAGACGCCGATGTGAGTGGAGAAAAAGACTCCAGTTGATTCCCTGGACTAGATAACAGCGTCATTTGCGTCATTGAGTGTTCCTGTACGAATCATTAATGCTCACATCAATGTGCTCACTTTTGATTCTAAATAAATAATACAGTAGAACAGTTTGCCTTTTTTTTTTTTTTTTTTTGACAATCTACCCGATCTTCTATTTGATCCTCTGATAAAGGAAATTTTTTATTCATCTCATTTAACAAGGTTACCGTATTCTCATGTTGTAAAAAAACAGCACTATTCTTTAATTTTAATAAATTGTACTGACTTGAATCCTCTAACAGCAACTCAAAAACAAATGCTTGTTAAATGAAGCCGGGCTGCACAAACACTCTCATCCTTGTTTTACTATATTTGTTGGTACCTGACACTCCATAACTCTTTACTTTCATTTTAACCATGTCATTGCTGAACTCTAAATCTACCCCAACCCTTCTCCTTGACCAAGTCTTAAACCCCAAAATGCCATTTAAACTTGTGGTTCCCGCAAAGCTGTCGGACCCCACATATACGGTAAAGCAAACCCGCACACACACATACACATAGCCTGCCATCATCTATCATGTCTGCCTCTTTTGAAGGGAAATGCTTTTAAAGTCCATTTAATAAACACATGCATTGTCTTTTACTGCCTGAGGCACAGCTGTCTACACCTCTCACTGTCTCACTCTAGGGAGCTCTCTCTCACTTTATATCTGTGTCTCTCTATAGCTCTGACCTCTTCATCTCTCTATTATCATACAATATTCTGCCTTTTTCTGGTTTCAATGTATACTCTGCCAAAATGCTTTGTTTTTCCAGATCTTTTGAACCAGCCAACATTTGTGTGCACATTTGCAGTCCCTTGTCTCTCTGCCTGTTGCTTATACTACAACCAACTGAACATTTACCACATACTGTATATTATGAGTCATTTCACTGACCTCAATTGGGCCAAATCAGTATGTTTGGTAAATTACTTCAATTGTAGCCTTAAACTCAGAACAAATCCATCAGTCAGCGTGGGTTTATTCATATAAGAGAAAGAGGAGCTGCTATTCTTTTACTTAGCAGTTTTGAATAAATTGTTTGGAAAAAAAAAATTAATTCACTTTATAGTGTAATTATGGATATTAAGCCATGTGATGACTAGTTAAGTTGAAGCCCAGCACAGTTCCTGAGTTTTGCTTACTAAGTATTACAATGGGGATTAACCAACAAAGTTAGCTGCAACCTCAGTGAGCAGTGAAGGAGCCTGTCTGTGCTTCCAGGCCACTGTCTGGAGGCTTTAACAAGACTTAAACAAAACACATTTCACAGAGGGACCAATCTATTACATAGGAACTTGATAATGCTGCAGAAAAGCCTATGTAGAGACGGTCCTTATTTGTTTCAGCAAGTGCTGCAAAACAAGATATATTTCATTCTCATGATAAAGCCCTGTCACAGCTTTAGAGATTATGGAAGAGGAAGAGATAGAAGAGGAAGGTAGCCATTCGTGAAGCTGTGTTATTGTGTTTGCTTTCTTTTCACAGTAGGGGAAGAAGCCATCTTTGAAAACTGGAGTATTAGAGTCAAGAGCAGAGGAGAGCGCTGATTTATGGGGCTGCTTTTATTTCAGCTTCCGTACCGCCACTATCCAGAGCACGATCTGGTGTTAGGGCTTCGGTTGTGCCTTTCCCCTTTCCCTCTGTTTCTCCCCATCACTTCTCCTTGCTAATGTTTCTTGTTTGCCCTCAGTGTGTTTCTCTCTGGTGTTTGCGTGTATGTTGGTTGTGGTCTCGTGCTCCTCCTTCCCGCCACTTGCCTGAACACCTGAGGCGGATCATCTAATCAACTCCACCAGTTCAACAGTTTAAGACACCGGCTTATCCAAACAGACACTGTCAGATCTTTCAGTCACCTAAGTGCTACTTACTTGATAGTTTTTTAATTTTGCAAATCCCGCGCTTTACCAATCCTGTGTTTGTCTGTGTCTCAACTTTCCTGCACTAGCCAGGACCAGCGCCGTCCACGCCAGCTGCTTCCTGCCTGGGATCACAGCATCGCTATCAGTTTCCCTGTTTTCACCGCCCAGCCAGGCTGCCTGCCCTGCTCCGCCCGACTCTCTCTCTTGGTGTAAGGAAACCCAGTCCAGTCCTTCGTCCTTCTTACTCTTAATTTGCAATAAACTACAGGCGAACTTTGCTTTGTCTCCTGGTCTGTGTCTTCCTCTGGGCCCAGAAAACCTCTCTCTAACATCTGGATGTGGAAACGAGGTCAAGCCTGGCGGAGATGATCTTGACATGGACCTTTATAGGTGTAGACTGGGTGTCAAACTTTTAGACATGGACTACTTCATGGGTTTACCGGCCGATAGTTGCTAGCCGCCTAGCTGCTACTAGCTGCTACTAGCTGCTAGGCGGCAACGTACTTTACATTGGAAAAGTGCAAATTTATCACAACAAAACACACATCTTTGCTAGGACTATTTACATTTGAGATTTGTAGCGCACTAGCATCTCACATGTGCACCCACACACCCTTATTCCCTTGTCCCGTCACATACACACATCAGCTGCGGGGATGGACATCATCCCAGCTAACAATGAAGATGCATTTGGGTGAATTAGCCATTAAACTGTCACATCAATCATTCATCAACACACGAAAATATCACAAATCTCCCTAGAAACAGGATGAATAGATAAAAAGGACCTATTTCTGGCAGCACTTTTCAAGAGGAATACTTAAGGAATACTTAAACTGTCTCACATGGCCTGAACGACACACAACCCCACTTCCACATGTCAAACGCATCACATCCTCTTCCTTGCTCTCAGCACACAGACGCACAGGTTGTACTGTGAAAAAAATGAGCCTATAGGTCGTTACTATGACCTATAGTTGCATCTTGTTGTTAGGCAACCTATAGGTCGCATCTTGTTGTTAGGCAACCTATAGGTCGCATCTTGTTGTTAGGCAACCTATAGGTCGTTACTATGACCTATAGTTGCATCTTGTTGTTAGGCAACCTTTAGCAGCTGTAGTATCGAGTGACAAGCAACAAAGTCCACTTTAGGAGTTAGCTGAGGTGGACTGTCACACAGGCTGCTTGTTTCCTATATGAAACCAACATTGTTTCTTTTATCCACAAACGTTTTTCACACTTAAAGTCCCGTACACCCAGCTCTGGTATACTCCTATGGGTTGCAGCTAAGGTTAAGGACAAGTGACCTCTATAACTGTTTAAGTTGTAGGACTTGCTGTGTGCACAATGCAGTCAGGAGGGTGTTTGGATGTCTAGCAGACATTCTTCAGTGTTATTTTGCCATTTTGCCATTGTAAGCTCCATCAGTTCTCCACTGAAAGGGCCATTCAGGAGGATTCATAGCGTTGTGTGTCATACCCTTTCTCCCATTCTCTGCAGAAAATATTTACCTCCTAACTATTCAGCCCTGCCAGCATTCATCTGCAGAGCCATGGTAAGATGAGTCTCTTGAATGATGAGTGATTTTTGTCCTCCCTGTGCAGTGCGGTTCTGAACAAAATCATTTAAAACAATAGTCCTTGGCAGGAGCATCAGGATGAGAACAAACGAGGATTATTGGGATGCTTGCACCACCAATCCTTTAGAATCATTAGAACTAAAAAAATAAATACAATTACACAATTACCATTGATTACACTGAAGTGTACTCCTACTTTTGTGCAATACCATTTCAATATCCAATTTTTTATCTGCTGTGATTAGATATTATATATATATATGTACACACACACACACACACACACACACACACACACACACACACACACACACACACACACACACACACACACACACACGTTATTTTCCTAAGTATTGGATTGTGACCTAAACGTGTAGGTGCTCTGTTTCTACATTAATGTGTGCCTTCATGCGGTGACACGACAATGGTGCATCGCTTTAAATATTGCTGCTGCAAGGAATGGTGGGATGGCATTCTCTCCTTTCCCTGACTAAAATAAGGTCCAATGTTTCCTATGCTTAAGGAGATACGGTAGGAAACACTGAAGCTCCTTTCCTTATCATTAAGAGAATTCATCCAGCTCTTATCATGGCTGCTGCTTGGATACGTCCGGGTCATTTCACTCAGTTAGGGATCTTCCCAAACAAAAAATACCCACCTGTGCTCAACCAACTCATCGCTCACAGCACAAATGCTCAAGTGTGGTCTTCTTCCCACTCATGGTCAGATTGTTCAGTCAACGTGGAGGGAAGACTCTCGGCTGCTCAGGATTATTTACTACAGTTATTCCTGGTCTGCCTCAATAAAATTACTTCTTCTGTGCCTCAGCACTCCAGTGCCACAAATAAGCTCTGTTTCTTCTAGCTGCTTCCTGCTTACCATCTCCACCATGGCCTTCACCTTCAGCAATCAACCTGTATCCACATCCGCTTCCCATCTCTCCTCAGTTCTCCAGCCCTCAGGAATTCCCCCACTGCTCCACCCTGCCTGCCCAGGCCTCAGCCCCAACCTCTCCATTCCCTCCATCTCCCCTTCACCTTCTTAAAACACCTTGTAAACAAGTCTTTCTTTTCTTGCCTGCTTCTGGATCCCGATAGTGAAACACAACCATTACATGTAAAGTCCCGGTCCACCTTCTACAAGTCTCTATTTCCTGATGATTTTGCTGTTTCTTCATTCATTTATTCATCTTACTTTCCTTTTAATTTATCCCCTGACTGTATATGAGTGTTTTTTAACCAGTGTGGCTTATATCTTGGCTTTCCTGTGTATTTTAAAGGCTTATTGTTGCCTGACTCTGGATGTGTTTTTTGAATAGTTTATGTATATACTATATCTAAGTCCAGACAGGTTCCCATGTCTGCTGTGTTTGCAGTCTTGATAACCACTGGACTTAAAAAGCCTACAGTATATCCAATTCACAAAAACCTTCAGATTTTCTGTTAATACTAATTAAGATAAAAAAAAAAAAACTCCACTAAAGTGTGTTCCCATTTTTTTTGAAAGCCCTTAAACCTAACTCTGACAGACACTTGCAGACTTAGTTTTAAGCGCAAAGTGCCGAAATCTCTCACCCTGGAAGCTTCTGTTGAGTCCAGACGGGAAGGCGTTTCCCAGGATCACCACACTGGGGTCAATTATGATCTCTCGACTCCGGCACTGGGTGCCTGTGACCTCCCGCTGCCCTCCACCACCGTCCAGTCTCAGCGTCATCTCGTTGTCATGCCGATCTAAGAGCACCTCGTGCCATTCCCCGTTGTCAAGGCGATAGTTGGGCAGGGTTAGGTTGTAGTCCCCGTCCCCGAGATTGTAGAAAACACAGAGGAGGCCCTGGAAGATCTGCAGGGGGAAAAGACAAAGTTTAGTAAGAAGCTCTGAGGTCTGGAATTGAATATTTTCTTTTTGTGGAGCTAATTTCAATCATGGTTGTCACATATTGGGACATTGTTTGTCATTATTAAAGGCATTGATCAAAATTACTCTCTCACAGCAAACAAAATATATAATTTAAACAATTGATGAAACTATCTTTAACTTAATGAGTCCATTTGAAAAGCACTGGATTCACACATTATTTAGAAGCTTGACATTAGCATATGACTCACGGTAAAACAGTAGTAAAGCCTTGACTCATCTATAAGTGCAGAGAAAACTAAAAAGTCTATCACCATTAAGACTGAGACAAAACAAAACATGTTCTGTTTTGATTTATTCTTAGCTTTTTCTCAACTGTCAGATGATTGATCAGTCTGAAAACAGCAAAAGGCATTGTCATTCTCAATCGAAATAAAAATTCAATGATTGTGTAGCTGTTTATCAGTCATGAACAATTGCTGTAAGGGACAAGGGGCAGTGATCATGATCGCAGCCTTAACAGGTCTCTTAGAGATGATAAAGGTCATTATTTAAATGTCAAGGCTGAGGTTCTACTCAACACAATATAAACAAACTTTCATAAAATAGAAAGCATAAAGCAACACAGTGCCTTATTAATACACAACCCCAGGCTTTAACAATTTATCACAATGTGGTTTCTCTAAGGCTACGTTCACACAGCTACAATTTCATTTTACAACTGTGTTTTAAAACAAACATGACCTCCACCCAGATGACCATTTTAGCTCTGTATCACAAATACTCTCCATCCATACTAACACACCTGAAAACACATGCGCCCATGACTATTCCTGTACACTGGGCATGCACGAGCCGGTGTAAACAGGATCCAGAAAGTCTGCTTCATTAATTGCACAAATACTTCAAGTGAGGAACAGCAAAGACAGTATTTTGTAGCATTAAAATGCAGTATTTCCCAGCAGAACAAGTGCAAACAAAGACAACAAGGTCAGAAACACTCGTGTTGCTGTCATCACTGTTGGTCGAAGCTGATAAGATCCAATCAGGGAGCAAGGTGGTTGTCAACGCCATTGACAGACTCTGGGGCTGAAAAGTGAAGACAATGCTGAAGAGCCTTAAACCTGCATTCTATCTAATGACCATCAGGGGGAGACTCCATCGGTTGTAAAAAGAAGTCTGTATTGAAGTCTATGTGAAAATGGTCCTACTTCTTACTTGAATTATTACCTCAGTAAATGAACTTATAGTCTCAGTCTCTAGTTTCAAGTCATCTTCGATACATCCCCATGCATTAGGGTGTGGCTACCGTGTGATTGACGGACTGCACCACACACGGCGACGATCAGGATGGAGTACAGAGCACGTCGGATCCACCCCTCACTCCTCCTCAGCTGGAGCCTTAAAAAAGGCTGCTCACAAACAAATGGGTGACGCCACAGTGGGCTGACACGTGGTGCAAACATGGCAAAAGAGGTGCATTTTTAAACAAAAACATAGTAATAAAGTAGGCTAAGGCTAGCCAACTCTGACTAAGCACAGCTATTGTTAGGGTTGGATGCTATGAGTCTAAACCTAGCACAGAAATGCAGCAATACTAAAAATACCTAACATACTGTCGATAATGGCTGAGCTTGTCTAGTTGTGCTTGGGCCATATCTGTGAACATTATCTGTGAAGAACTGTGCAGTGGTCATAAATAATAATCCTGCTCTCATAAAACACATAAATCTGACTGTGATGATATGAAATTAAAACAAAGAACACATTGTTACAATATTTTTTTGGGTCTAGTGAATTAAGTACCATTAATTCTCAAACACTGGTCTTTATTTACTTCACTAAATAAAAGACCAGCCCTTTGTTTGCCAGCTGTCTCCCAGCAGAGTGGATCTGAAAAGCATTTGGTGCATGACGCCTCTAAAACTACACTTGAAAACAACAAAGTCTTTTAACAGAAACCAGCTTTCTCTGGATTATCGACAAACCTCCCCGTGAAAGGTTTTCGGCGAGGGAAATTTTCTTCTAAAATAAAACTCCCATCTGTCTGCCTTTGAGCAGAAAGACACAGCCTCCAAGTGTATCTTTTGATGGTTTTAGTGGCACAAACCAATTGACAGCTGCCTCTTTGTTCTGAGATAGTGGCAGGAGCCTCAGCAAGCACAGATCTCGACACCTCCGAAAATTTAATCAAAACTGTCTGTACGGCAAGACGCCACCTGGGGGGGTAAACAGGGAAAATATGTTGAACTGACCCGAGTCTGAGTCTTAGGTTTTAACGTGAATGTGAATCAGAAGAAAGAAAAGATTTCACTTAGTTGGTGAAAGACTGAATCAATACACCAAGTTGGCCATTTGTTCAATAAGTCAGATCAACTCCCTGGAGGTTCCCAAACCCAGGGAAAATGAAAAAGTCCCATGTTGTAAACTGACATACTATTTTGATGATGGTCTAATCTCCTCTTTATCCAACAAACCAAATCAACAATCCCTCTGAAAAATCACCTTCCCCTCAGAGATCTGTTCACTAAGCAGTGGTGTGGTGTTTTACTGAAATATGATCACAAAGCACTTGGGGAAAAGCTAGTTGTCATTTGTGCTGTTACTATGGGGCTAAAATCAATTTTAGATAAGGGACTGTTCTGGTGAAGCTGACATTTTAGCTTGCAATTTGTTGACTTGTACAAACATGCCCTGCTGTCAGTGACACACAAGACATGCATGCACGCACGCACGAACGCATGCACGCACACACGCACGCACGCACGGACGCACGCACGCACGCACGCATACACACACACATAAACCGTCCGTCTCCAGGACAAGTTGTTGAGAAAATTTGTCTCATGAGGAAGTGATGTGAGGAGAGAAAGGAAGATGGAGAGACAGGAAATGGAAAATTTATGGGAGACACGTGAGAATGAGGGTGAAAAAAGTGCTTCCTTCATGTTTACACAACAAGATGCTTCCCTCCACCTCAGATCTTGAGATGAAAACGGCTCCATTTTAACTTGGCTGCGATGCTAATCACATATCTATCACAGAGCAATATTCATTTAAAACAAATCTGGCAGCCTGTGTTTCTGTGTGTGTGTCTGTGTGAGAGAGAGTGACAGAGAAAGAGATGGTGGGAGAGGGGGAGAGAGAGCGTGAGCATGAGAGAGAAAGTCTGAAGGCCATTTTAAGAGGGATGGGGTGGTGGGTGGGTCGTCCTAATTTCAATTTCAAACTGTTTCCGCCAAGTGTCCCACTGAGCATAATTTTCTCTCCTCCTCATCTTTCTCTGCCACCACCGCCACGTAAACAGAGGACTGAGATGACAAGGGCAGAGACACAGAGACAGACAGAGATGTAAAGGAGGAGAGGGGGCGGTTATCATTAATGCCCTCACTCCTTTCTGAGCATAATAAAGACAAACCAAATTTTTATTATTTTTTTTTTTTTGAAATTTAAAAAAAAAAAAAGTCAAACTAACCATCACTTGTCAACTCTCTCTGTACCTCTCTACTTATTTCCCTGGCTTCTCTTTCTTTCATTATTCTCTGCCACAACAGGCCCCGCTCGTACACCTATCTCTCCATTTTCCACCTGTGTCTCTCCCTCTACCCTTAAAGAAGCTGAATAAAAAGCTGGACGGCTCCAAGGTTGTTTAGTTGGAGAACTGAGGCTCATTTCAAGGCTCTGTGATGAAGTATTAATTATATTTAGAATCCACTGGGGCAGCGCTTTTTAACCAGACACACTCACAGCCACCTGATTTTACCCCCAATTAAAGCTGAGCGGAGCAGAGCAATTTGGCTCCTGCTTTGCTCCCTGGGTGGTGTGTGAGCGAATGTGCTCAGAAGTATGTGTGTGTCTTCGCGGGAGCATCATATAGTAGGTGTGCATGAAGGTGTGTGTGACTCCATTTTTGGGTAAACAGTCCCACTGCAGGGACAGTTTCATTTCCCCAGATGTTTCCTGGCGACAGTCTGCTCTCGATGCCGCAGCCTTTCTGTATCACAGATGTGCAGATGATGTGTTAATTTGCCCCCGTCTCCTGATTAAATCATGGGCTGATGCAGATAATGTGCATGTATGACCACCTTATTCATTTTTCCTCCTCTAAAGTTATACTGGGGGAATTGAACCAAACCCTACGCACATTACCGGCAATACCCAGCTTCATATTCTTATAAGTGCTTCTCACTTTCCCCATAGTCTCCCACCTCCAGATATCTGGTCTGTACTGTGCTGCTTCAGAGTCTAGATATTGATCTGGTCATAAAAAAAATACAATACGCTGCTGGGCAAATAGCATCACTTTGAGTTCTTACCAGCCTAAAGGCAGATGAGTGTAATTTATGCTAAGTGCTCTGTGTAAATACCTGAAGCTCCAGCTTGGTGTCGATCTGAAGGGCTATCATGTGTTTGTTAAACAAAAGGTTCCCATAAATTACAAATAATTTACCGGAGCTTTACCAGAACTTTCCCGGAAATTTGGTGCCAATAATAGGAAAAGGAAAAAAAAATTTTTTTAAATTTAAATGAGATCCAGTTAAACACAGGCACATATTCATTTTATCATTTGAAACTTTATTCTGCATATTCTGCCAAACAGTGTGATCTCAGAGCTTTATGATTTGGGTTTGTACTCCTTATAAAATATAGATCTTTGCTTTAAGATGATCTTTGTTTGAAATCCAGCACTGTTTACTATACATTCTGCTTCTACCTTGCCATTGTTGGCACATTGATGCATCTTCAAATGTAAAAGCTTCCTTGTTGATCAGTGGAACAGTGTTTTAAGGCCTGTGTATCGTGTCACATTAACATAACGGGCTGCTAGAGGTCCTATCTTCAACCTGAGGCAGCGAAAGAGTGCTTGGCACCGATACCCAAGAGGGGCACCCCATCTGGTCCTAATGTGGATGGGAAGACGCTGCTCACTCTAACCTGGATGGTAGTAGTGGCACTGTGAGAGCTGTGGGTGTACTGTTTCCTGGCTCTCCATCAGATAGGGAGCGCCCCGTCTGACACGGTGGTTACTAACACAGGGGCCCCAAAGGAGACTGTCCTGGCTCCATTTGTGTGCTGCTCAGATTTTCAGTATAACTGAATCATATCAGCGGCAGAAATTTTCTGGTGACTGTGCAGGAGTGCGGTGTGTTAGAGACGGGCAGGAGTGAGAGTACGGGGAACCAGTGGGGAATAGGAATGCTGCTATATGTCGACAAGGCAGTGGAGATGGTTGTTGACTTTAGGAGGATGATAACCATGACTGAACCCTTCACTATGAGGTGTGAAAGTGTTGTGGAGGACTGTGTGCAGGAAGGGGGATGAGCAGACTCGGCTTTCTGAAGAAGTGCAGATCGATCACTGTATGCAGAGCGATGTCTGTAATGGCGAGTGCCGTTTACTCTGCTGTGGTATGCTGGGAGGGCAGCATCTGTGCATAGCATGCCACTCAGATCAATAAACCCATTTGCAGGGTCAGAACCTGGAGACATTGGAGTCAGTGAGGAGCAGGAGGTCACTGAACAAACTGCTCTTCATCATGAACAATCCAATCCACCTCATCCCCTCACACACACACACACACACACACACACACACACACACACACACACACAGAAGAGACAGCCGGCAGATTCATTCAGCTTCAGCTTCTTCTGTCACAAAGAACATTTCTTTCTAACCCTAACACTGAACAACAGCTCACCTCAGTGTGACAGGTGGACACACTGCTGTGCTACCATCTGTACACACTACGTCATGTGTTATACACTGCCATTGTGCACTTCTTGCTGCACTCCAATCCTTCTTTAATTGCTGTTTCTAATGGATTTATATATATATGGATATATTTTTATTCAATTTATGGCTCTGGAGGTCTGCAACTCTGCAGTGGAGGATTTAATCCAAATTACATAACCCTTTCCTTCAAAGGATAGTACCTATTTGTCTATCTATCAGCAAGAAATGATCACAGCCTGGAGTAGGGAGTTCATGTTCATCTTTTTTGCACTGTGGTGTATGTCACTCTTAACCTAACGGTTGGCCTGTGGAGGTGTAAATAACCATGTGCTACCTCCATCACATGCCATCTCCCCAGGTGCTTTGTTTCCCTTGCTAGTGAGGAACTTCATAGGAACAGTGTGATGAGTGGTTGAACCCCCCCCCCCGCTTCTACCAAAAGCTGGAATTTCTTTTTAGTTAATGTAAATCCTGATAAAGTGTGCAACATAATGCAATCCAACACAACTGTTCTGCTATGACGTCTAGTTCTTAATGTTTTGTAATGTTTTAGCGCATATTTGCATATTATTGTAAATTCACGATATTTCCCCCAGATAGATTCTTTCATTCACTTTGATAGTGCAACACTAGGCTGTGCATGTTCTTCTAGCACTGGAGTGACAACCAGGGAACTTCTTTTTTGCTTTGTCTTGGCACTGAATCGGAGATCACTTCCACAGAATCATTGTATTTATGTTCAGTCACTCACTGAGATAGACAGCAAGGATCCCAGAGAGCAAAAGGCTTGCAGTGGAAATGTTCTGTTAGATGTGTGTTACGGAAAAACAAGAAAAGTACTGAGCCTTTTTTCAACTTCCCTAAAATTGTCCTCACTGTCAACAACCTCTACCAGCATCAGAGGCATAGAAGCAGCAGAAAGCAGCTCAATCTAACATTTCAGAGTTCTTTCAATCCACATGTGTTATCTCAGTAGCCACCATTACCCCGATGTGAAGTAAAATTTTTGAGAAGGTACACATCAGCTAAAGAGCAAAGCATTTCTACAGCAGCTATGTGAGTACTCTATGGGTACGCCAAAAACCACTTAATGCATAAATAAAAATTGAGCTAAAGGCAAAACAACCACTCACTTAAAGTTTTAGTGCAGCGACAAGGGAGTGAGCCCGCACTGGCTTCCTGCTATTCTCTCTAATATTGTCTTGCATATAAAATTATGTGTCATTAATGTGTTTCTGCAAAATACTGAACACTTCTTTCTCTATGATGTTTACATGTTTATTGGCTGGTTGTTTGTCACTGAGCTTGGCTGCCAATGGGTCACACACACACATGTCCACTGCAGACTTTTATTTTGAATGTTGATTTTTCCTTTTGAAATATCTCAATTCATTCTCCTTTGCAGATCTCACTAACATTTAGCCTCTAATCTTCTTTGAATATATTTAAAAGGTCATAGTCGTGAAGTAGCTCAGAAAAGTAAGATTTAAATAAAGTCGAGATTCATCTTTCAGTCAAAATAAATATTCATGCATCAACTGTATACCTAAAGTTGGAGCCACAAGTTAACGTGAACAAAGTCATTAAATTTTTTAACCACACATTTTTTCAACAACTGTTCATTGACACATTTAATTCACTATATCACAATTTTATTATATATACATTAAAGTTGACCATGTCTTGAAACTCCTTAGAAAATTCTAGCAAATGAACAAGCTTCTGATAGGCTAATTGACATAATCAATCAAAGTTAATTAGTGTACGCTTTAAGCCCTACCTTCAAACTCAGTGCCTCTTTGTTTGACATAATGGGAAAATTTTAAATAAATCAGCCAAGGTATCTGCAGAAAAAAATGTGGATTTGCACATCTGATTTATCCTTGGGAACAATGTCCACATGTCTGAAGGTTCCACATTCATCTGTACAGACACGAGCACACAAGGAGAGACACTGCGGGACCTTGGAGACCTGTTCTGTCGTCTAGAGGCAAACATGCTTTGGTGTGTAGAGTGCAAATCAATCCTAGAACAACAGCTCAGGACCATTTGAAGATACTGGAGGAATCAGGTACAAACTTAACTATATCCACGGCAAAACAAGTCTACATCAACACAACCTGAAAGCCTGCTCCAAAACCACCACAAAAAAGCCAGACAACTGTTTATTATACATTTATACCTCACAAAAAAGATGATAGCATGAGGAAGGACAATTATGTAATTATGTAATATAAAAGGAACATCTAAAGACGTCAGGCAATAAGTTGAAGGTTGGTTGCAAATGTCTCTTTAAAATTGATATTGACCCCCAGTGTACTGCGAAATTGTGGCAAAATGGCTTCATGGAGCTATTTGTAAGTTTTTCCACCTGTCCAACATTAGCATTAACATTTGTTTACTTACCAAACTAGAGAAAATGTTGCAGGTCCAGCACCAAATTTGTCTCTCCAGTGGTGGAAAGCAACTCTCTTGTTTAGCTCCTATTTCCACCTCTTCTTGACCTGAACTGAAGAACAAACTAGCACCAGCCTGGTCGGACAGTCTTGTCAAAGGGCAACCCGAGATGTTTGACCCCCCAAACAACTGAAAGGCTATCAAATACTAAATCTCTGACCCACTGGGCTTGTGATGAAAGAAATAAAAGTGAAATAAATCCCTATCCCTACTATAATTCTGACATTTCACATTATTAAAAAGAAGTCCTAACCTACCTAAAACAGGTACTGTTTATTAAGATCTAATGTATTGGGCTATGGTTGATGTAACCTCTGTCTTCAACTGTACACTGACTCCCACCACCACCACAACTAAAGGCAATAATAATGATCTCATAATGAAACTGTTGAATAACAATCTCCTGTGTATCTTGTCTAATAATAATCCTCATTCTGCGCGTTCTAATAATATTCACCTATGCTTAGTAATAAAATGTGTACTTGTTAGTCATCCCCTGCCTGTTACATACACAAACTGAGAGGAGACAGGGACTTCAGACCCTGGCCCAAACTGAGCTAATATCAGAGCTTATGAGTGATAATCAACATAATTGGTTTGTGTTATGGTTCACAGTTTTCTTGTGAAATGAAATTAGTCACACATATTACTAACATGATCTACTTGAAAGGACCTCCCATTGCCTACATTCATTCCCTGAGTCCTTTTCTCTTAAAGTTAAAATACATGGCTAATCCGTACTCTTACATTTTGAACCTCATCTTAGTCTGATTTTAAAAGAAAACTCAATCAGCCAGTGCAGTTTATAATGTTCAGGGGAGACATACACATTCATTCATGTAGCCTAAAGCGTGACTACAACCTGCCCATCTTTTAAACATTTCAGCTAAGAGATTCCCTTCATTTCAGAGAGCCGCAGTTCTGATAAAATTTAATAACCTTGGCCTACGAAGCAGAGAGCACCAGGCTTATGGTTGAATGATGAAAATGAGTACCAGTGGTTGTATCCTATTCACCTGATTTAGGGTCCACATCTGTCGAGGAGCACACAGTGGGAGCTTGAAATGTGCCCCTGTAATGGCTGGAATAACAGCTTGAAATGGTTTACCATGGCCATAGAGCATGATAGTGACTGAGAAGAAAAGGGAAACCAATGTTGGAGTTTTATTGCTCCTTTGATTGTTGGAAGTTGGAATATGCAACTTTTCCACATTAAAATGTCTAAAAATGACTGGACCTATGTTATGTATATTTCTTGAGTTGTGAATTTTTACTATCCCAAATATTTCCAGCACTTTTCATACCTGTTTCATTTGGTCGCTTGCCAGTGGTGGTCAAAATTTACTTCCTGTTTTAAGCCACATTTGAAGGCATTTTTTTACACCATTGTTGCATTAAATAATGTACTTTAACCTGATGAAGGATTTTAGTCGTCATACGTCTAGATCTGGTAGGTTATTAGAGAAAAAAATAAGTCTCAGCTTGTGACCCCTCGAAGATGTTGTGTGTTGTGTGTTGTGTGCAAATCACAGATTTAAACCCGAATCAGCTTAATTTGATGTTTCTACAGGTTTTGATTCCCTGATCCACTTGTCTTTGAGAGGATGGGACCTCTTTGGATGATTACACTGCAGGTAAAACCTTCTTGAATGACCAACACTGTCTTTAATGCCATTTTAATTGAGAGACCTCTACCAGCAGAAGTTACATGCTGCTACAGCTACATATGTAGACTAAAAGGGCTAAGTTCGCCCTTATCTTTTATCAAAACGATGAAAAAATTGTTAAAAAAAAACATCATAACATATTGTTTGGTGGACGCTAGAGCAGAAACAGCATCAAATAGTCACAAGAAAAACACAGGACATATTTAAACAGGTTTATTTCTTACAGGCCAAACGCAGTGGCATCAACTTCCAGTCATTATAATGGTGTCTGAGTGTCAAATGTTGTGGCACATCCACAATATTTACTGATTGACTGATCATTTGGGTTAAATTAATTAATCATGCCACTGACACAACCTCCAGACGAACATTCAAATAACACAAAAGGACAAACAACAAAATCGTATATTTTCAATGACTTGGCTTCAATGAAAGGACCGGCTAACGGCTAGCGTGGCTAAGAATGGCTGCTCTTTGAAGGAGACAACACTTGGACCCAACAAGTAATTGTGCACTTGAAACATTTATCTGACAAAATTCAGAAACCTAAGTTTAAGTCAAGCTGGTAACTGTGTAAAGCTTTCAATGTTAAGTTAATATTTTGTAGAAAACTGTTGCAACTTTAATATGATGTCTCTGGTGAGATGCTCTTGTTCAAGTGTGAACTATTAATGAGTATAATGCATTTGTTAGCCCAACCAAATATCACCACCAGCTGTCACTGTGCATTATTCATCAGTGAGGTTTGAATACTGGATTTACAGATACAGATTTCCTTCTTCGTGTAGCATGAGCAGACCAACTGATGGTGTACAACATGTGAGGGGAGAGAACACTATGTTGTCATCTCGGTTCAGAGCGGTTTACTTTATTAAAACAGCTAAGCTGGTGGAATCTGATTCAGGTACAGAGCGAACAGCACAGTTCCATCAACGCCGCAGCACAGACAGGAATCACCATAACCGCAATCACTTCAGACATCACAACACACACACCACAGCCGGAGCCAAGGAAGTCAGGGTCCGTATTACAGTTTGTCCTGGAGGGCAGTGATTTATAGTATAGTGCCTCCCTTAGGGTAGCGGCTGGAGCAGGAGGTGAGTAGGCCAAGTGGGATCTGAATTGATTTTATGTGCCCTTTTCATTTTTGGTATAGGAATTTTATTGATGGAAGTGGGGTGCTGGGTGTTTTTTTTTTTTTTTCAGTTTTGGCTTCATGAGGTGTTGTACCAGACCGCTCACAGTATCACAGAAACAAGCCCAGCATCAGGCTGTGACTTTACAATGGTTGTACAACAGTAGTTTTTAACTGGACAACATAGCAAACAATAACTTTCTGATGTAAGTACGCAGAAGTGCCAAACTTAACATATCTTAGCTCTTAGAAATATGTTGAGTGGGCTCCTATTGGAGTGATACACACCTCTGTGCCAATGGATTTTCCCTTGTTTGGTATTTTGATCGCGCTCTAACACGTCTGTCCAAAATATTTGATAGTTGTTAAATTCATCCCCATCAAACCATTCAACAAGCACTTGTACCCTTTTGGGAAGCAATCTGCATTTTATATGTCTCCACTCATTTATTCCAGCCTTCCTTGCTCACTCACAGCTGTTACATTTACGGTCCATGCTGCAGTAACGGACAATAGCTCACATCAACAATGTGCTCAAAGGGCGGTGCGGTGGTGCAGCGGTTAGCGCCGCATGCAAATTAGGTTAATTGGTGATTCTAATGTGTGAGTGTGAATGGTTGCTTGTCTCTATATGTGCTGTGATAGCCCCGGGGGTTATGTTGGTGCTGGTGTTAGCCACAGGTAGTTATTTTTTTGGGCATTTTTTTTGCTTTTAATCTGATAGTTACACTAAGAGACAGAGAGAGAGAGAGAGACAGTGTTGAATAATACAAAACACTAATTTGCTGCTAAGTAAAGTCACGTAATTACTTAATTTCATGCAGCTAGTATGTCAGCTAATCTAGTCAGGTGGTCTAGTCTGGCTGATAATTCATGTTTTCTTATTTTTACAAAATTTTATTCTGAGTGACTGACACAAAATCCTGATGTTTGAAGATGAAATCTCAGTTGTACATTGGGCAAACAAAAACAACGTGTAGCCACAAGCTGGATGATATCAAAGAGACTGTGCACCTCCTAAACTAAGGACTCATCCTTCATCCAGACCAGGGTTGATCACCTTTGACCTTATTATTTTGGTACACATACTATCTCCAATGGCATAGAATGAGCATCAATGCTTTAATCGTCAGCAGCATCTGAAGATTTTGGAGTGGGTATGAATTCACTCTTGAGCTGATCCCAGGACGTTTACATTGATGCAAATTAACATTCGTGTTCCTTTTAAAATCAATGAGTAAACAAAGATTGAAAATGTATCTTAGGACAATGAAACTCTTTAACTAACCATGTTGTTGCAATGCAAGTCACACACAAACAGCAGAGACAAAAAGCTCTTCACATTTTGAGTTTGTGGCCAGTCAAGAGTAACGCATACTAATTTCTCCCTCTGATTGAAAGCAAACAGAAGTATTACAGTGAAAAACATAATCCCAGAAGGCAACATGGTTATATTTCTATCAAAGAGCATCGTAGTGTTCCCAACGTTTCACTGAAGGGGTGGGGGGGGGCTACGCTGAAGGGAGCAGTGTGACATTTAAGAGGAAATGTAGGAGTGGACAGATAGCAAGGAGAGACAGATGGATAACAGATGGGGAGCAGAGGTTGCACTATAACGGCAGCTGTGGTATGGATAATCATCATCATTTTAGACACTGATGTTTGATCAATACCTGCGGTCGCAGCGTGCGGTGGCACGCAGCAAGAGCAAAGGACTAGGAGGGTACTGCATGATTCCAAAATGAAGTCATGGGTGGAGAAAAAATAAAAAAAAAAGACAGAAGCAGGGGTAGCTGGTAAATAAAAACAAGAGAGCAATTTATCAGATGGAAAAAAAAAGATTAGGAGAAATGAAGCCTTCAGGCCAAACAACCAAATAATCCAGTTAATATATTCATTCCTGACAGATGCTTTCACTGTCAATCTAAATCATTTCCATATCACGGGTTTAGACGGTGCGTTGAATTATAGCTGAGATCACTGTGGGCGCTACGCTACATTACAATAGATTATTTTGTTAGATTAAACTGTTGTGATATCATCACAAATTAATGACGGGAACCCTGCAATGTGCAAGATGTGAACGTGTGCAACACCGGTCACACATTTCAATTAATACTTCGGCATTTTGTAAAATGAACTAATTTGTTTTGTTTCCTCGAGTGACATGAGAAAACCAATCATCAGAATCTCGTGTCTGCGCAGTGAGTGAGCGAATCCATAATGTGACACAAACTGTAGCAGCTAATTAAAGATAACAAATTCAAATGTGTCTTGTTTATTTAACTGGTGCGAGGTCAGAAATGCAAAAGCAACAGTGTGCGCTGTAAGTTTTGATACCTATCACCACAACTGGACCCAGGAGAGGGAGCTAATTCTAGCTGCACGCAACACTTTCCATGATGTTTTTTAACACAGCGCTGAATGTGACAGGTGTTGCAATAGCACGACTGAAAAACAGGACTCTCACGTCTAGTCGTTTCTCACTGTTGCAGTAGCCAGCTAGGCTAACTCCACTTCTGGAGTGGAAGCTTGTAAGCGTAGCTACCCTGTTGATTGCAGGGCTGGAAATGCTAATGGTGGCCTTGTTGGAGGAGGAATTCCTACAGCATTAATGGCTTCACAGAATGTTCTTCAGTCCACTTCACACCATGGGGGCTAGTGTTCAAGATGTCAGTCAACCACTGGCGGTGCACAAACAGGAGAAGTGCATTTCCTCTAAATGTAGAACTGTGCATTTAACAATGCAGGCACCCTGTGATAAACCATGTTGCCTTTAAGAACACCCGGGGAAAATATCTGCAGCTCAAGTGTTATTGTTCTTGGGTTTTTAAAGCTGAAGTTTACATGGCAGCAACAGCAACTCCAGATATTTTAAGAGTTTATGACTGAAGAAAATGACTGATGTTACTTGTCAGGATGGAAAAAAGAGGCGACAGAAGATTTGTTCCCACACACGAAGACAATGTAAGAAAATCACCAACTACTCTGAATGGCGTTTGAAAAAGAGCAGACAAGCTTTCAACATGGTCTTCCCACACACTCACACAAGCAGCTTTACCTCTAGTCGGAGGTATTCGCTCTGCTCCTTGGAGATCAGATTGAGGATGGTGCTGCTGTGTTTGCGGGTTCGAACCAGGACTTGAACCCATGTCTTCCGGGCCGGCAGCGGTGACGCCAACTGGTAATGCACGTGACTGTGCCCATCAAAGGAATACTCTGGAACCTCTGTTAGTGCACAAACCCACAAACACACACACTAACAAATCAGTCAGATGATGTCAGTGATGATTGAGAATAAACACAATTAAAGTTTTAAAGGCAAAGCATCGCATTTAATCCATTTAGAGTTTCACTCTTGAGTGAAACCTCAAGTAACTTCAACTAAATCAGACCCTTAATACGCAAGGTGTGTGTGTGTGTGTGTGTGTGCATGTGGTTTAGCTAGAGTTGTGTTTGCTTCTTCATTCTTGGACCCATTTTCCCAAAAGTGGATTTCTTGTGCATGCCAGGCAGACTAAACCAAGCACACCTAAAATGTTTTTGAAGCCATTCTTCCATCTCACAGCATATTCAAGTTAAATCTTCTTCTGTCTGTTGCTTCCACACCTCTCCCTCTATGTCTCTCTTCCGTGTAACTTTGATAAACTTGAGTGGTTCACGAGATGCTGCTTGAATTGTAGGCTATTATCATCTTGCCTCTCACCACTAAGGCCATGGAGCTGTTTGTGTGGATATTAAAACCTACTAAAAGTATCAATTTTACATTCATAATCATACCTTACTCATACATTGCTCGGTACGGAGCACGTTGCTGAAGCCCCTGCTGTTACTTTGTGAAGCAGCTGTGACATAAAGAAAACCGTTTTCTTACTGTCACTTACTGATCTGCTGTATACATTCTTTCTTTCTTTCCAACAATCATCTACCATCTTGGGGAATAGAGTTTAATTTGATCAGTGAAGTCCTACTAACCTCTGTGCAGTGCATTCAGTGTCAGTTCATGTAACTGCATGTCACCCCCCCCCAATACTCCAACATAGACACTTGCATTTCTTTAATGCAGGGACGTTTTTGGCCTGGATGCCTTTGTGGCCTGAAAACTGAAGTCGGATATCCTACATGTACTACATACAGTTGAGTATTTAAATATTGACATGCTATAAATATAGCTTTATTTAATTGTGAAATGAAAATATAATGAATGCCAGAAATGCTATTCAAAATTATGTATAAATATATTTCAGCTAAAGTATCTTCCCACACAATCTGGATATAGGGCAGGTTTAAAAAAGGCATGATGGAGCTCTTTTTTTTGGGGGGGGGGATTATCTTTGACTTTGTTCATCAGAGAATGAGGGAAAGAGAGAGTTGCAATAAATGTCAGCTGCATTTGAAGTGGGGACATTGTGCTTCATGGTCTGCATCTTAACCTCTAACAGGGATGCGGCAGAAAGACTGTCTTTTATTCTTTTCTTTTGCTTTTGTCCTCTGCCTTGCCAAATTGCAGCCTGTGTTTTTGTGAACTTATAAATGTCTTCCAGAAAAACATAAACATAGTCTGTAAGAACACACGCCGCTTCTTCTCCTTTCAAAAGAGAAGCCTCTTTAGTTGCCAAGATCATCCATGTGCCCCTACTTGGTCACTGACTCCAGACTTTGTTGCTTTCTCAAAGATATGAATCATCTCATGAATATGCAGAGTGATTCACTGACACTCACGTCATCATTTATTCATTAATTCACTCATTTAATTACCCATTGAAAAATTGTCTGTTCTCTGTTGGTTGTTTGGAGGCTTGGAAATCTTCACAAATGATGCTAAATATGAATCACTGTGGAAACCACATCATAACAGTTTAAGACTTATAGGGTCTAATTCTCTCAGAAGAATTAAACTGCTGAAAAACTTTTTGACCTAACATTGACACCCTCGCACATTCAGTGGTGGCAGGTGTGAGCGTGTCCAGTCAGGGAGCATTACTGTGCCGCAACAAGACGGGAAGCAAACAAGACTGTGAGTCCTGGCAGAAGGTGCTGCTATCAGGAAAAAGAATCACTGGAGCATCACTCAGTCTGGAGGATGTGTACAACGGGTGGTGCAGGACCAGGGCAGTGATGGTCATCATTGTCTCTTACAACTTCTGCAGTCAGGAAAACCACAGCCTCCACAGCCATGAGGCCAACATAAAGAAGGAGCTGCACTGGACTACTCAGTTCATAAGGATTCTTATTATGGATTTACTGCCCAGGGCCTGCATGCTGCTCTCTGGGTAACAACAAGCATTACACAGCAGTAATGAAGAAACCTCAAAGGGAAAGGCGAGTGCTTGACCTATATATGCATGCATTTACAAATAGAGCACATCCCACCCAAGCAGAACGCGTAGCAGAACGCTGTGTAGTGTTAGAGAGGAATGGAAACAGCAGTGGGTGCTAATAGAAGTAATTAACCCTGAAACTTAACGCTGCAAAAAAAAAAAAAAAAAAAAAAACGCTTTACCCGCTGCACATCCCTGAGGCTATGAAAAAATACAACCTGAAACACGCTGGTGTGTCTCATTCTGTCCTCAGTAATCCTCATGTGAGACACAAGCTATAAGCCAGAAAGGTAATTTGTGCTTGTTTTCAGTGTGATGATTATATGGAATTATAATATAATTATAATATACTTTATAATATAATATAATATTATAATATATGGAATTATAATTATATGTGAATTCACGTACTTAATTTTAAAAATAAACTTACCATGTAAGGGCAAGTTTATATTTAAAAGCTGTTTTAGGTGAGAAACATCTATTTCATCTACTGCACAGTCTGACTGTTGAAGGAAAATCATTTACCTTGTTTAACCTTAATGCTACACATTTGTTTTCCATATGAAATATCTGTGCTCAGCTTTTATCATTTATGCTTTAACTATATTTTGTGCGATAAAACAACATAGACATTTAAGATTTTAGCAATGGAGTATTTACCGAACACATGGATGATTTAGTTGTCATTACCTTTATGTATAAGTTCAAAAAACGTTGACTCACCCTCTTCACACTGGTGTCCTGTGTATCCCGGCACACACTGGCAGCTGAAAGAGCCCCACTCGCCGTGACAGCGACCCCGGTGGCCGCAGGACGGATAGCCCATGTTGACACAGCTGCTATCGGTGGTCAGGCAGCCCGGAGAGCTGGACTGTGAATCAGCCGGGGAGCCCAAATCATACAGCTGAATGAAGGAGATAGAGGGGAGGAAAATGAAGAGAGGAGAGGAGACATGGCGTATGAAGAGATGTGGATACAAGGAGAAATAAAAAGGGAACGGGAAAAATCAAGGAGAAAAGGGAACAGAAGCGAGTAAAGTGGGAACGAGGTGCAGAAAGGTGAGACGGGAAGACAGGAAGAAGGAAGAGTTGTCAATAAGTTAAGTGGCTTACAAACAGGAAACAAAGCAACAGCAGAGAGCAGAGATCAGGGAAGACACAGGACGCACAGGGGTGAGTAGCCAGAGGGTAGGTCAGAGTTTAAAAAGGAAATAAAGTCAAGCAGAGTGAAAATGAAAGAACCGAAGAGGGAAACTTTTAAATGTGTTGAAGGACATGAGCCCAGGGTACGCTGTGGCCTTCTTATCCACTATCGTCTCTCTCTCATTCTGCACTGTGTGACTCTCTCACTCCGGTCTTCTAACATACAAGCAGCATGGCTGACTGCACAGAAAGCTAAAAGGACGGCAGAACCTTGGATGGCTACATGTGTGTCCCTCACAAAGGTATGACATGAAAGACATAAATATGTTCAATCTGTTCTCTGTCTAAAACAGAGCCTGCTGCTGCGGTCGCACGAGGAATGCAGAGGATTCGTAAAAACTGACGGTGTGTCACAGTGCCTGGGAAAAGCTGATTGGCTCTGACCTCCAGCAGAGAGGCGTCTTATTGGTTGCTGACCTTTAAAAGCCAGGTCTCTTCTGCTCGCTGGGTTTGGATGCTGATTGCAAACACAGACATTAGCAATCAATGACTGAAAGACACAATTGGGTGTCTGCAATTGATTTGTCTGTGCATCTGTGTCACTGCAGTGTGTGTGTGTGTGCGTGTGTGTGCATGTATATCTGAGCAAAGCTGGACTAATATATGAGTTGAATGCAAAAATACACCTGCTCCTGCTTAAATTACAAATTGTGGCTTCAGCTGAGAAGAGTGTCACACCCCCGCACAGAGCCGCTGTAGGCTGTCCTATTTGCCAAGATTAATTTCAGGTGCTGGGTGTAAAAATGCCTCAGCCCACAGGAAGTGGAAAAACAAATTCAAGACCAAAATACAACTGGGAGTGTGCTCTGCCGCGCAGTGGGGCAGGTTTCGCTAAAAATGGCTGAAGCTCGTAGCTCTGTGTCAACTCAGAGGAAGTGATGTGATGGAGAGCGATGAACAGAAATAAAGCTTAATGTCGCACAAAATGTGAATGTCAGTGACGATGATCGGTGACAAATTACATGAAAACCCATCATATAATTACATTTGGCTTCACCATGAGCCACCAGAATAGATTTGGTGCTCCTTCTTATATAGTACAGGGTCATAATTTTGCAGACATTGCAGCATTGTGTGATTGATAAAGTACTCCATATTCCATAAGGCTCCTCGCTGCTGGAAACACGTCTGCCCATCTGACATCAGAAACTGCTCCTGATGTGTGTGTCCGCCATATAAATGTAATCGGGTGTTAAACTGGGAAAAGTTCAGTGAAGTTGCCTTGGTCCGGTTCGACAAATACAAGTTCCAAATACAATGTGCAAGTATTCAAAAGTACATTTTTAACACAACACATTGTTGTAATGATCCACAGTCATTTACAGAACCTGCTGACTGACTGACTGTGGAACCTGTAGGATAAAAAGCTTGCATCATAAAAAATATCTGGAATTATACAAACATAACAAACTTTCCAAGTTTCTCAAGTTGCGTGGAGAATTTTTTAGGAAGTTGTGAAGTTTGGTTGTGGTGAACACAACAATCGTTTAACATGAGTCTTTATTTCTTAAATTTCAAACATGGACTTAAGATAAGGCCGTGGTGCTCTGGCCATCATCAGGACACTGCCAGCTTGAAACTGAACTCTTTACAGCTGGCTTTTCTCGGCAGCGTTTGGCCGATCGCATTTTCAAGGACCAAAGAAAATTCATTCCACAGACTAACAGCCCTGCTTCACATTAATGAGTACTTCATAGAAATGCAGTGGATGTCTTGTCCTTAAACACTTAAGGACAAGACATCCACTGCAGTGGAGTAAAAGTCCAGTTTCCATTGAAAATATATATTTGAAAAAGTACAATACTCAAGTTAATGCAATATGTTAATGTCCTCCCCTGATTATATGTGGATATCAAAGAATACAGAGCTCAGCTGCAGCGAGCTACAGCACATTTTAAACCTTGAATGTAATGTAATGCAAAGTAACATCTGGGCTACGACACATGGCAGTTTTTGCCTTTAATTTGACAGAGGTAGTGAGCGAGAGAAGGGATGTCACGGATCAGAGTCTGGATTTGAACCCGGGCCTCAGCGGTAACGACTGAGCCTAAGTGGTGCGTGCTCGACGGGGTCAGCCACAGCAGCCCAGCAACATTTCTTCTGTCAGATGTTGGTATGTTGGTAACCCGTAACTTTCTTACGAGTCAAACTTTCTGCTGAGAAACACAGCAAATTCAACTTCAACTAAAAAAAAAAAAAAAAAAAACATTAGTCCAATCCCTGCAACTACAAACCTCCATACTTAAAAATAAAGTGACAGCTGTGTCAAAACCACAGAAAGATTTAAAGCAGTAATGTTAGACTGAGGGCTGAAGGGAGAAAGAGGAGCAGAATAATGACTGGACGAGGATGGAGAGAGTTGAAAACAGACAATGGCGAATGACAGCCAGAGGGGAGAGAACCGACTCCAGAATAGAAACACAATTATAAGATTCCTGTCCCCTTTTTCCTGGAAAGAGCCTCATTTTCGCTCGAGCCCAGTTTGTTTAGTCTCTTCGTCATCCTCACACACAAGCCCACCCACCACATACTGTTTTCATGCATCACACTTGAATAGGTTTATTGCAGCTGGCGTGTTGCTGACATGCTGTATCCCAGCGTGAATCCGAAACAGAAGAATGCAAATGTAAAGAAAGTACAGACACAGATGCCTCCAGAAAACACAAACACATACTGTACATATTGACACAGTCAGGTACCTAATCACAAGATCAATAAATATAAAACATACCAGCAGACACACACACACAGAAAATGAAGTCACAAACAAATATGGAGACATAAAACAAACACACAAGGGAACAAAGAAACATAAGTGTTTATTTACTGCGAGTGCGTCTATCAATGTCAACTTTACCACATCACATGCACTCACACCTCGAGATCATCTGTTTAACATGATGTTGCCATGGAAACAAATGTGACACATTAGCACATTCTATGATAATAAAAACAACAGCATAGGAAAGAAAAAAACAACAAAAAAATGACACAAGGCCGGAACATGTCCATCACCATTATTAATCATCAGTATGCCTACTGTTGCTTTCTCTGTGGAGATTTATTATCTGCATGTCCGCCCACACGCATCATGCAGATTTCTTATTAGCACACAACATTTGTGCAGCCTCCCGCTACGTCTTCAGCTAAGGTACGCCACATCAACTAGAAGCCTTTTTCACTGCAGCAGCAGAAACTTATATCCTTTTATATCCCCACTCTTGAGATTTAACATCCTAATAGGGGTCGACTGAATGAATGCAGATAAATTGTGATAAATTGTGTTTATGGAGGTAACGAGATTACAGCTCTAAAAGCCACACTCACGGTCCCCAGAGGCCCTGTGGCTCCTAACACGCCACAGCCTCTGACAGATATGTTGATGGAGATTTGTCATTTGCTCACACATGTATTCAATCAGTGTAAATGCCATAAATATAGACAAACAGCTTGAGTAAACAACAGGTGATTTCTGTGAAGTGAGTCAGTTTACTGAAAACTGGTCACATTACAACAGTTGTGTTGACCAGTATGTAAATACTGGCCTCATTATATGTACTATATGTATTAAATGCATATGCAAGTACCGGATGCAGGTGACAATTAGGTTTGCTATGAGCGCTATGAGCATGCTATGAGTAGCATGTCATTGGGCTCATATTAATGACTTCCTGCTTTATTTTGATAGGCTTATCATTATGATGGTGCAGTTAACAGGCTCAGGTGTATTAAATGCTCACATGTAGCAGTGTTGTGCAGTTGAGCAGTTGTTTTTGCATGTTTGCCTACTTTCCACGGCTGCTTGAGCTAACCACTGATGTAAGCACCAAATAACCTACTCAGCCAGTCTCCAGTTTCCTTCCTCTAGTCATGACTACTTTTTAATGGGTGACCACAACCCAAAAACGACTGCCAGTCATGGTGGTAACAACTACTGCCTCACAGTTGTATCCCTCCACCAAGCAGCCAAGTTCAATGAAATATGGTCACAATCTCCCCCTTCAGAGACTTCAGAGAACGAAACACAACAAAGGGTGCTGTGCATGAATGGGAGCTTCAAACTACCTGGGAGCTTCTTCTTTCTGAAGACCCTAAGGTGCAACAAACTCCCCCAGTGAACTGCCACAACTTCTGTCACTGCTCAGTTGAGAGCATCTCACCATATTGCTGCACAGCATGGTTCTGGAGCTGCTCTGAAGGGGAGAGGAAAGATCTGCAGCGAGTGGATTGTCGGCCCTGCTCTACCAAAACTTTCACATATCCACTTCAGCCATCTCGAACGACATTAGGAAAGACCCCTCCCACCCTGTTCGCCACCGCCCTCCCCTCTGGCATGTTCAGGGGTAATATGGCCACGGACAAATTGGCTGAGGACAGGCTGCTGAAACCATTCCTCATTCTTTTTAATATTAGCTTCAATGAGAAAGATTGCTTACATCTATTATAATACACGATGCAAGTGACTTCCACACTACACACGTTTTAATTGTAAATAAGCAGAACAGTGAAACTGCTAGATAATGTCTAGCAAAGATGTGATTGTATTTGGCTCTATTCAATTTCATTCATCTCACATCTTAGGGAGAGTTGTTGTATAAGATGCTCTGATAGGTTTTCATATTAATACGTAGTTAAGATAAAATGTTTCTCAGCTTCCTGCTCCACTGCAGTATAATGTCAGGAGCACACTCCACTTACATTTCTTTATTCCAAAATAAGAGCGCGCATTTATTCAAGCTCCTCCACTTGAACATTTGAAGAACTATCTTCACTGAAAGAGTCCAGCAGGATCCGCTGCCACTGTACAGTAGCAGCTGCTCATTTCTTGTATCCAATTTGAAGTTGTCACTGTGGAAGTGTTCAATGCAGCTGCAAGCACGGCTTTGGCAAAAACAACCTGTCAAAGTTTCTGTTGCCTCCTACGACAGTGTCATAAAAGATGAGACTCCCTGTTGCCCTCCGAAAGTGCCGTGATCAGATTGAATGTATATCAGAAAGCAGAGCTCATTTCAGATGCAAACATGAGAGTAAGACATTTTCACTTGGCAGCAAGGAATATTACTTCCAAGACAGTCCTAAGTAAAACATTGCATATTTGAGCAGAGAGCAAAAAATCTTTCAAACATTTAATTTTGAATATGCTTGGTCATTCTGCCTTATTATTATTTTGATTATGAGGGAAATTCCATATTACCCAGTCTGCATCAGTGGGAATACAAATATTTACGTCTAAATATCAGTTATGCCTGGCAAAATTCAACAGTTTTGGACTGGCAGTGGCAAAATTTCTCACTTAGTTACAGATTTATTTGATGCCAAACTTATTTGATGCAGCGGAAAATAAAATTTTAATCACAATTTCAGGCTTTCGAAGGCAGTGGGTTCACAAAAGCCTATCATACCCGAGGCCTGTGTTCATACAGGAATGATATGGGTTTTGTTGGGGCTGGCCGCGGATTGTCATGGTCAAGCATGGAGCCCTTAATTTTTCACCTCTAGCAGAGCAGTAGAGGGTTACTTGAAAGTCTTGACTTGAAGTCAGATTGGGAAAGAGTGGAAAGGTTCATATTCCATTTCACCCTCGGAGTGCACATATGTAGCATTTGAAAGCGCTTTGAGGTTACAGTTAAAAGCATATAAAACATCTCTTGCGTCGCACACGGGAGCTGTGAATGTTGAAACCTCTTATTAATCCATTTATCAGCTAGAGTGCAGATGTGAGTTTCAGTTTGCTTACGTCCTGGTGTGCTAATGGTTGTGTGGTTACATGCGGGTGTGCGTGCGCATGCAAGTGTGTCACCTTGCTGTCCACGATGAGGTTGCGGATGCAGCCGGTGAAGTGTTTATGCTGAAGCTGGGGGTAGATATAGGGAATGTCCTCGTTGACACCACCGAGCTGCAGTACCTGGCTCATGTTCAGGTGTCTGAAACACAAAGACACAGACACAAACAGGCACTGCTGAGAATCAGGGCTCATAGCACACCTAATATATGAATGCCATATCCCTGTCATTTGGACACATTCAGATAATCACAGCTCACTGTATGTCAATCAGTAGAGGTTTCTGCAGGCTATATAAGGGATAGTACGTAAAAAAAGAAAAGAAAAAGAAATCAGACATTGAATTTATAGATATAGCAAATCTTGGTTCTGTCACTACAATTAACTTAATGCAAATGTATTGCAAGTGGGCCACAAACCATTTGTAAAATTTTGGTGAAAAGATGTAATTGTATAGAAGAAAAAACTGAAAACGTAAATGAAATGATCTTTAAAAACATTAAAAATGTGAAAGGCCTCTCGATGTAATAAGCTAATGATATATATTTGTGTGCTATAAGCTTACATCCATGGCAAAAACTAGAAGACCAAAATAAATAGCTGGTTAGCAACAAGAAGAATTAAAATGAGAGACACTCAAGAGACAGATGGTGAATCGTTATCATTAAAACAAAAAGTGCCCTGTGGAGGCATCATCTGGCCTCATTTGGGGTCAGATGTGGGCTGCCAAAATTTTGGAGAATTTGGGCCAGTTTGGGAATGGTTTGGGTATAAAAGCAATGAACAGACACTCAACACTCAGCCAGTAGGAGTGTCCAACTCAGTGACGTGACTCCAGGAGTCGTTAGTAAAGATGGCCGATGAGAATCGATTGATGTGTAAACAGAAGCCAAGCAGTGATGCACCAGGCAAACGGCGACACTATCCAAATCTTTTCTATCTTCACATATTATCAATGAGAGTAAATGACCAGCGGCTGGTTTTGAAAGCACTGATTCTCTAGTTTAATGTCATGTCTATGGCTCAAACCATTTTGAAGTAATGATGCTTGAAATACAGTATGACATTTGGGGGTGTATATGCTCCCCTGGGTTTCAGAAGATTAACACAGAGACAAGGGCATAACAGAGGTGGTGATAATTCTGTGGGTTCGTCACTATGTGTAACTCCTTACATTTTGCACTTAGTCATTTGATCTTTTATTCATAAAAAAATAATAATAGGAAAAAACCATACTGCCATCCAAACACAAAAAGAACCCTTGTTCCAGTTATCTTGTGTGGTTCACAGGTAGAACACATTTTATGAGCTTATTCTCATTTTGCAAGTATATAACATTTTTGAGTTTTTGTAAAGACTGGAAAATTAAAAGTTTTTCCTCTGGCATATTTGGTCCCAATTAAAAGCCCGTGGAATAACCCTGACGCAGATTCTCCCACATATCCTCACACATAAAGCCACACCTGTGAAAAAACAAGAGGTGTGCATGTGTGCGCTCAGGTGTCCGTGTGTACCTGTCAGTGTTGGGTGTAACGCCCTTCACTTCACAGGAGGAGTGGTCTTCGGTGGTCACCCAGCTGCCCAGACCCTCCATTTCCATCACCGCAGCCCCCGAACAGCGATCCAGGGTGAAACGCACTTCCTGCAGAGCGCACAAAGAAAACACATGCTGTCTGGGACTAATACCATTAGGACAAGTATATTCATTAATAAAGCTCCCTTATAATGAATGTACTTCCGGTTTCTCTTTTGCCATTATTACTATGGTGACTCACATTTCTGTCTCTATTGCATGTTACCTCGCTGCTGCTTGTTACATCTTCTCTTAATGTGACAAATGGTTAAGCAGGTCATGGTTAAGCAGAAGCCCAGACAACCTATTTCTAGTCACATAGCTATAGTCGCATATCCCTTCTACCATTAAACTCTTTTTAAATGTTGTTCTGTACTAAATATGCAACTGTAAATAAACAAAACAAAGGTAGCATTAAAGTTAAAGAAAAGGTCAGACACCATTGAGGTTCTTGCACATGCAGCTCACGTCACACTTGGCTAATTTAAAAACTGGCACAGTTTCATCACAATCCTCTGGTGGTTAACTACACCCTGTGTATGCGCCAGTGTTTCCAGCAAACAATTACAGCCATTAGAACTGTGTTGAAGCAATACACAGGACTAATGAATTTACCTTTCTCACATTTGCAATGTAAACTTTTGCATGCTGTCAGAACGCAACCTTGGTAAACACATTCATGTTTCCAGAGAGCAAATGTTTGAGTTGCAACATCTCTCTCAGATATTTAAAGTTATAAATTAGTGTAGGACATTAACTTTAAAGGTCTATATAGTCTAAAGGTACATGTCCAGGTATTCTTTGATCATCAGGTCCAGGTTCTATGTTAATACTGTGAAAGTATCAAAGTAGTAAGTATGCTCACAGCCTGTATCAGAAACTGAACCTTAAAATCACCATCAGAGCTTCTGTAACTTTGTGATGTCACAACAAAGCAATCAGTGCCCTCAGTCACATCCCAAAGCAATGCCCCTCACTTCTTATTTCTGATTGATTTCGGTTACTAGACCGCCACAGAAAAGGAGGAGGAGATGTCTTCTTATGGATATCAATACTTCAAATAAAACACAGAAAAGGTGTAAAATATGGGACTTTAGACATTCTGGCTTTGGAACAGTAACACTTCAGATACATGATTAATAAACATATTAGGACATGTGTAGGAACATTTTTGCTAGTCTTAAATCTGCCTCACTCTTTTCTGTTTGTTTGTGGCCAAAGTTGGATTAACAAACTCTCTTAACTACACTAACTTGTCATTCATTGCCCCTTTTGAGAATATGCATAATAGAAAGACCCTGAAACGGGTGTTGAAGTCAGAGAATCAACTGTATCGTTTGCCAAAATATCCAGATCCAGAATATCCAAATCCTAAAAATGACCTCAGTTGTGGAAGCATGTTGTGTTGGATTTACATTGAAGCCGTTGTTTTTCATCAGCGTGACTCAGGATTTGAGTTCTGTTCCTCCTTTGCTATGTTGCAGGCAGTGTTGTATTTGGTGATTTTTTCATTCTTCTCTGTTGAGCGATTACTTTCGGGTTTTGTGCTGTTTACTATTGTGCAACTAAAGAATTTCAAGCTTAGATTGTACTGACCCAATAATAACTTTAGAGTTGCCTGTGAAGGATGCGACACATTGCTACACTATGCACACAACACAGCATTGTCCTTGTACCGCAACCATAGGTACTGAGTTATCCATTGCTGTTGAAAATGAGACTGTGTCTCCCTCTCTACACGTGCACTTTCATTGCACTGCCTCATCCTCTTTCTCCTCATTTTGCTTTTTAAAATAAGCTATAGACCACTTCACGTGGTATCTTTATTGCTAAATGGTTTGTTTTGCACTTTCATCAGACTGTCAGTCATATGTAGCTGATGAAAGTGCAGGCAGAGAGAGTGTGGGTAGGTAGACCGACAGCGAAGGGGGGGAAAAAAAAAAAAAAAAAAAAAAAAAAAATTTCAACAACAACACAGCACATGCGGGGCAGCAGAACAGCCTAATGAATAATGCACTGACATGAATGAGCCCACGCTCAAAATATAGCCACATGTGGAACCATTTTGATTGCAGTCTGGAGCCCTGGTATGCCACCTGTGCTAGCTCAGTAGCATCAATTAGGTTGTTGACGATACATAAACAGTGGTTGTTTACAGGAGTAAGCAACCACAGATTGTCCATAAAAGTGACAGACGTAGACTCTGGGTCTTAAACCCGCATTCTATCTAATAACCATCAGGGGGCGACTGCACTGGTTGTAAAAGGGAGTAAGACTGTATTGAAGTCTATGTGAAAATGATGCTACTTCTCAATTGATTTATTAGCTCAGTAAACATTTTCCTAATGAGTTTATGGTCTCAGTCTCTAATTTCAAGTCTTCAATACAACATGCTGTTCTTTTTTTAAATGATGGCCCATAAACCGTAAAGACCATAAAGCAGGGCATGCATGAGGGGCGTGGCTACCCTGGCATTTTCAGACTGTACCACAAACGGCAACCTGCTGCAGAAAACAAAGCATGGGTCAGATCCACCCCTCAGTCCTCCTTAGCTCCACTTTCTCCTCCAAATATGGTTTTACTGGTTTAAAAAAAAAAAACAAAAAACAATATGGTGACGTCCAAATTAAAAACAGCACAAACCAATAGGTGACATCATGGTGGGTTGCCACATGGGTAAGACACTTAATTTACTGCATTTATAAATACTCACAATGTCCTAATTTGTAAATTTCAGGACTTTTATCACCGGCAGTGCTCCCTTAAGAAGAATGATCTAACATTTCTTCTGGTTCATTATTTCAACAGTCTGTTGTTTTATGTTGTTCCTCATCCTGTATAGTTCACGCTTGACAACACTGCTCACAGTGAGATTCTTGGCTACTGAATCAACAGTATATCTCCAGACAGCAGCTCCGTGCTTGCTGCTGTTGATCTCATGCCGTAACACAACCAGGTTAGGTAAGCTGACTATTCAGGACAGTTGAATAGATTCACATGTGATTTAGAATAATACCATTGTGATGCAGCATAATCCCCGTTATAATAACAAAATTCTCAAGCATTCTTGTATTCCAGCGACTCTGGGTAATGCTGTTGTATCACTCAAAGTCTTGGTGCATTCATGTATTCATTTGACCGCTCTCATTCTGAACACCACGCAAAGTACTCATGCATGTGTCAGTGTGAAGCTCACCCTGACACCGTCTTTTTTCTTACATTCATTCAAAGGAAATTTAACAAATGAAAAAAGATGAACAAAACTGTTTTTTTGTTACAATGACTGACTGTTACTGAATAGAACAGTTTGGTAAAGGGCACAAATTACACACACACAAACACACACACACACACACATTTTAGTGGCAGTCGAGTAGGAAGGGAAGGTTCCTGATGGAAGGCCTTTTTAAAAATGGTTTGCCTGCACTTTCCAGCTAGTGTAGGTAATGTTTATCTGAAAGGTGGGTGGCATTAAAGGTCTTCGAGTATGCAGCTACATGAACCACATTTAATTGACCTAAGTGTAATTATTCACTTTTAGCTTTTAATTAAATCAGTTTCTAATGGTCCCGAATATGAATATGAAAATGCTTTTATTTTGGCTTTTTTTTTTGGCAGAGTTCTGACAAAAATCTGACCCAGATGCGTATTTATTGCAGCAGTATTCATCCGTGTTGAGTTGATTTACCCAACAGAAGGTTGAGATGCAGTTGGTCCAACTGCTTCAGCGCGTCCTATGCTCAGAGTGAGACGTGAAGGACTGAACTGGGTTATATCAAACACTCACTGACTGTGTTCTTGATATTTGAAAGGGACAGGAACTATACGGCTGTGGTTATATGCGAGTCCTTGGAGTTGAAGAGCGCTAGGCGGTCCTTGGCGAAATGAAGATTAGCTTAATTTTGCTCTAATTTAATTTGCCAGAAATGATCTTGGGAAGAAAATGGTCAAAGGAGGGCCATCGCAATCATTCGTCTCACTCTCACCACTATTACCTCCCTTTGTACTGTACAGCGCGGAGAGTTCTGCACTGCTAAATTACATATTCCCCATCCGGGTCCCTGGGAAATAATCATGTCAAGTAGGCTTGCATGGGGACAAATGAGGAATATTTGGAGTTCATGAGATGGAATAAGTTTTGAAGCCTGGCTGTAAGGTTGTGTTCATTGTTCATACTGATGACAAGAGACATTGTTTGCACTGAATAAGTTTGCTCATCATGTTGGGGAGCGCAGTGACATGTTTTTTACTGTCATATAACCAGTCCAGAATCAGCCCTGATCAAGCATGTTCCCCTGCTACTGGTATTCACAACTGATGCAGCGAGCAGAATTTATTTTTGGTCTTTCCCCCCATATCAACAGGTTCAGAGTGGTGCTCTTACAATTGTGCATAAAACATGGCCAAAATGTAAATGGTGCTCATGTAAGTGAGATAAATACCAAGTGGCAATATTAGAGGCTGAAAGGAGAAGTCAACATGGAAGCGCTAAAAACTGCAGTTCTTTGAAATGTAGCGAGTCAGTCCCCATAGACCCTCATGTTAAAATTTTACCCATGTTCCAGTTTTATGGCAGAAATAAACATGTTTACAGCCTGGTGCAAAAATTCTTTATACCCTCTGTACAGCACAACGATAACAGTAACTGAGGAGGACTGGGAGTTTGGTGGAGTTAGACACTGCCAGGATGGCAACGACAGAGCAGCTCACTCTGAGCTTCAAATCAGCTCTTCTAAAACCTATGGGTGACGTCATGGAGCCCACTTCCAACTTTTTACAGTAATACCTGGACATATGCCCTGTTCAATAGGATGAAGGCCAATTTCAGTCATGTCGTCTACATGCTGTGCAACTGTACAACTTCTTTCAGGTATATGATTCATGATCGTAAACAATAAGACCACCATTTCAGCTCCACAACCAAACTCCCTTATTCATCGCTTGGTTTTTTTTTGCATCATTCACAAACATATATTAAGTAGTAATGTCCTCTACTTTATGATATTTGTTTCAGCCTGGGAAATCACAGAGGACAAAGCTACGACAGCCTGAACACCTGAACTCTTCTCAGCGTATAGATCATCACGAGCAGAACAGAACAGAAAGCTGTTACACACATTTCTCTTCATGCATTAGGAAGTGTAATGCCCTACATGACAAAAGAAGGTTGAGGATGACGTGTTTGTATGAACTTGACAATTGCGCTGTTGTTTGACATTTTACATAAAAAGTCAGAAGTCAAAAGATGATTTTGACACAGGAAGACATTTCTTTTTTTGTGATGAAAGTGTGAACTTCAAAGGGAAAAAAAAAAGGTTTGTCACCCTCCAGTGCTGCTCAGTGCGAATCTACCTAAAACTTATTTGTTAAATGGAGTTAAATGGCAGTTGGTGTTAAATGGGTAAGGCGTCCCACCTTGCTGTTGCTGCGGACATCCAGCCGATGCCAACGCCTGTCAGCCACGTTCACGTTGCCTGGCAACTGTAGCACCACTGTGCCAGAGCCGTGGTTGATTTTCAAGGTGGGGGTCCCGTCTATTAGCTCTAGAAGGAGAGAGAGAAAGGGAGGAACAGGGAGGATTGGTGAGGGGTGAGATTACTTTCTTTGAAATCAGCAGGTTTTTCATTAAATATTGAGTGAGTTTTCAGAGGTGCCATCAATAGTTCGGTCTCTTGACGACAAGGATTTGATGCGTGTTTTCAAAGTCTCCAAGACAACATTGTATCTGTAGCTGAGAGATGTGTTCCCAAGGATAAAGTGCATGAAGTGACCTACACTGTGGAGCACACACTGACAGTGTGGTAAACTGCTAATATTGTCTCTGTACATTAACATTAATGAGGATTACTGCACAGAGCCGGTTGTGATGTACTTTTTTTCACATCTCATGGCAGTCAACAAACATCAGACAAAAGTTATTACATTCTATTTTCTGACTTACTCAAATGGGAAATTAAAAGTTAATGAAGTGGCTAAGACTGCTTGTGCGCATATGTAAGGAATTATGGGAACGCATGTCTGCCAACCGCCATTGGCAATCCATCATCATGCATGCTGAATTTCAAAAGTTCACACAGACGCGTAACACTGAACACTAAGCATCTTATTGCCTATGACTTCTCACTCCATGCAACAGTGGCCTCTATTTAGAGACTGCATTAGACTTACAATTTCTGGACTTTATAAAACCAGATCTCGATTTTTAGTCCTCTGATGCTTTCTACAGAGTCTTCAAATATTCTCCTTGGTCGGTTTTTATTGGGTCAAAAGGATAAAATTGGTGCTATTTAGTTTTTCCTCCTGTTTCTCCTAAAGGACATGAATTGTCTGGCCACAGTCAGAGGCAGCCTTGGTTAATGAATTCTGTCATTTTAGCACTCTGCAGTCTTTCTTAATGTGACGAACATGCAGCTGATTCTTACATTAAGAACTGTTCCACCTATTCATTAATGTGGCAGTGAAGACAAAAAGTAAACTTCTAGAAAAAAATTAAATGTTTGAGCCAAATGATTTACATCCAGTTCAGGAAATGTGAAAATTACTACTCTGGGTGCAGAGACTTCACAAAAAAAACATGTTACAATTATGTTGTTTTGAAGTTATGGCTTATGTGAAGACTGTCGTATGTCTCTTGTTGGTTGTATTCAATTAAAAATAATAATAGGCCGTCACAGTTCATGTCCAATAGCTCATTGTTTCCAGTTTTCCCCACTGCCGCCTCTGCAGCTACATGTCCCACACCGCCCACTGCAGAATTAGGGATTCAGTTTCCGACTAAACCATTTGTTTTCATCTTTCATTTTGAGTACTCCCATTTGGCACTTTCCTGGTTATCGCCTCGTCCGGCAAACTGTGGCGGTTTGAGTAAATACCAGAGTCAGAACTGAAAAACTTGTGGGAAAAACTCCAGTGTGAATTCTGTCAACTTCTAACTTTGTCTTCATTTGTAAAACAGACAGTTGTGGTGCTTGATTAGCTGTGATTTGCTGAGCCATGTTTGAATGGCAGTATCACTGGTCCCAGACAAACTCTTTCCGAATGTTGAGATTTCGTTGTATATTTTGCAAAGCACGGCTCATTTACAGTCAAACACCCCTGTTCCAGTGCGAATGTAGCAGAACACCACTTCAACAACCGCACAATTAATGACAACATCCAGATAAATATGAATAATCAGCTCCACGTCGTGCCTACTGACGCCCCGTAGCTCTTCTAAAGCCACTGTAGAGCCTCTTGGGGCTTATTGCTTTAGTTTGAGTCAGTACAAGTTGGAAGTCAAACAGAGGCTGACAAAAATCAAATTCTCTTCTTACTGCTCTTCAATCTGCTGTGTGTCTGACTTCAGCTGAGCTTTCGTCATCCCTCTTGCTGCATCTCTTGCAATGTCAGTCTGTCTATCAACACTCTTTCATCTCCTGTCTCTCTTTTACCTCCTGCCTTGCTTCACCCTTTCATTTAGTTTCTCACTGTAACTGACAATTTTTTTTTTTTTTTTTTTTACATTGTGCTGCTTTCAAATAATTCACAAATGCTTTCTACTGACATTCTGCTTTTTAACTGTGCCTTTTATGAAGCCACTGTTCTCTATCAAGATTACTTATCGCATGTATGGAGATGTGCTGATCCTTAATGTTTGTGTGCAGGAGCATTATCACCACCTTCTCAGATGATTTCACGAGATGGATCTTACTGCATCTTCACCTTGAGCTAAAATAAATTAGGTGTTGTTGAGTGGGTGAGATGCTGCTCTTCTCTAATTGCCTTGTCAAAGCTGACATGTGCCTTTGTGATGAGTGCCCCATACTTCATTATGCTACCTCTCATACAGGCAAAAAAAAGAAAAAAAAAAAAATTCCAATGCCCTGGCTGTGTCGTTTTTTTTTTTTTTTTTAATCCACAGGGAGAGCAAGTTTGCTGTTAGCCACTCAACTTTTCTTCAATTACCTGCAAGTTGATTTAGCCTGCTCCTGCTGCAAAATGAGTTGCTGCTGCACTTCAGGAATGATCCAATTAATTTTAATATATTGGCAGAGGCCTGACAATTGACCAGAAAGAACAGAGTAAATTCAATATATCAGTTCAATCCAAAAACCTCCCTCCTCTGTTTAGTTTATCCGTTGTTGTCTTTAGGCTCTGCCTCGCTCTCCCCAAACCTTGGTCACCTCATTCATTCATGTCTCTCATTTACTGCCCTGCCAGGGACCCCTTTTTTCCATTTCCATTCTTCAGCTCCCTTCAGTCTCAGGGGAATTTCTTCAGTGTATGATACCAATATTCTCCCCCAGCCCTCCATTTACACCCACGCCGGGGCAGGCAGCTATGTCGGCACAGTTGGTATGTACTCAAGGCCGCAAAGGACACCTGAATAAGTCTGACAAAAAAGGCCTTTTCATACTTGTTATATGCACACAGACACATGTATGTTGGCTGTACGCACAGTCATACTCCCAAACCCCAGGTAAAAGCAACTGATGGCCTCGCAAGGCTCAGGAGCGATCTTGTCAAGATTGACGTGACATTATCCCAGGAGATGAGGACAGACCTCAGCGGTCTCAAAGGAACAGCGCAGGGGGAGAAGTGAAGCAGCAAGAAGAGAGAGAATAAGAAGCAAGGAGGTGGGTGGAGGGGCAACTGTAAAAGTCGAGAGTAACGCAGGAAGAAGAAAAAGGTGACAGGCAGGTGACAGGTGGGATGACGGACAGTGAGGGGAAATAAACGAGAGATGAAGAGTGAAGGCGAAAGAAAAAGGGAGGGTCAGAGGGGAGACGAGCAGAGAGGAACTTGGGGACATGAATGTATGAACAGAAAGCAGATGGAGAAAGCAAAGAAATAAAGAATCTGATACGCTCCAGTGCTGCAGCTTCATTAAATGAGTGTGAATCAGGTCCTTGATTCATTTGTTTTTTTAATTATTTTTGTTAATGTGCTAAACAGGCTTGCAGCGATTAAAGCTGTGTAAGTTCTTTTTTTTTCATTTTTTGTATCAAACGAAGAATATCTGAGCCTGAATTATTCATCAAGAATAATTCCCACAATCTGCAGCGAAACGGGGGCACAGATTGTTACCAGACTCCAAACTTGGAGATGTGGAAACCAGACAGATCCTGTCTCCGTTGGATGTAATCCCCCCAAACAGTCTGGGGGTTGCCCAAGATAGGATAGGACACACAGACACAGACACACACACACACACACACACAGAAAAAAAATTATAATGTTGCCCTTAAGACCCACGTAATTAAAAACCCTTGATTGGAGGGAAGGACACATACAGTAGTTGAATTAGTGCACGTAACTCATGAGAGAGAACCCTGACTAAAACCAACAGTAAATTTCCCCAAAGTAGAACTTAGATAAAAGAACTTCATTTTCTAATCAGCAAGAGGGAGAGAAAGATTTTGGATGTCTGATATTGACCTTATTAGCACTAGAACCGTCAGGAGCCGCTGTAAACCTAAAATTTAATCTAAATCTATTAGAATGCACTGATTTTTGCTGCAGCTAAGGTTGATTTATTTATTATTCTTGTTGTACAGTGAAAAGGAGTTGTAGCCCCTTTTATGCTACTTACACAATGACAAGATGATAATAAATACTTTACTAAGATTACTAATACTTTATTAAGAGCTTTTCTTAACAAAGTAACAAGAAGCTCTACATATAAAATGTGGATCATTTTGTGATTGTCCCTGTTACGTGTTGCTCAAACCTCAAACAGGGTCAGATGATGACCCCACAGATCCAGAATCATACCAGGACACACGAGTCCTGAAACCTCCCCCCCATCTTCTTTACTCAGCTGTCTGAACAAGTTGATATATATATATATTATAATATATATATATACATTATCATATTTCTCTTTCTCTTCTCCATCTTGAAGGTTATCCTCTGAGTTATGATGATGCTGCTCTACCAAACAGAGGCGTTGCCACAGTAACATAGACATCATAACACTGTGAAAAAGACATTATTCTATCTAAGTAAATTTTACATGCTGACGGTTATAGGTATGATTGGACATTTTTTCAATTATGTTTTGTCTTGACAGTTTTCAATAACAGAAGGTGAAACATGAACAAGAGTTGTTCATTTGATTAAAACAAAGAAACACAGTCAAAAAACAGCTGTGGGTGAATTTGACCTGTTGGTGGTCAGGTGTTAGTCAGACAGGTCAACATAAAGTATTTCATGTGTTTCCTGCTCTTCTCCCTTCACTTTGAAGCTGTGAGATCATTTTTGATTTTGCATTTGTTTGGTTTGTTTTGCTACTCCCTCATCAACACAACGCATTTCTCATTTCATTCCTGTGATTCCCATACAAGACGTTTCTGATTAACAGAAAGCTGCTGCCTGCTGGTTACAAATACAAATTAACTGCATGTCACTTGCATTTTTATCCATGATTCATATTTTTCTTCTTATAAAATGACATTAAAATCCCAGCAAATATTAAAAGACAAATACTGAGCAACACTATGTTCTTACAAATGATGAAGCGTGACAAATGAACAGCAAACAATAGATGACTGAGGGAAATTTAAATAAATCTATAGTTTTCAGTGTGATGCAGCAGCTCTCTAGGATTTGTCCCTCGTACCCAATTCCTGTGGGAAAGGCTCCACAGCAGGAGGAGAGAGCAGATCCATTTCTAGATCACTCATCATTTGTAAACTTACTTCAAACTGCAAAGTAACAACAATTAAAACTCTAGTGATAGAAATCCAACAGCCTTAAAAGGCCATTTTAAGGACATGGAGATTATTGCCCCCATCATTGTCAGAAGAGCTACTGAACAAAGTTAAAAGGAAGTGAAGTGAGTGCGGGAGGCTCACAGACACAAACAGACAGACAGAGACAAGTTGGGGAGGCTTGCTGGGAGGCTGAGACACCAAATGGGTAGCTACAGCTTCATAGGGGCCGGCATGACTTTTAAATGCTCTGGGTGTACTAGGGTTAGGACAAGACTTTGCTCTTAAAGGGGTCATACACACGGACAGGCTTCTTATCTGCTACTCATACGTAATTCATTACCTCCTACTCTGAGACAGACGAGAGGGAGGGGGAAGCACAGAGAGAGAGAGAGAGAGAGAAAGTGTGTATGCTTTGTGCGCAAGGAGAGCTTGAACTCCCACAGAGTTGTGGCTCTTAAATATAAAAAATGTCCTCCTCTTCTAACGGCCTGGGGATACACAGGAGTCAAACCGCGAGCATATGGACTGCATAAACAGCATTACAAATCATACAGCTACACACACACACCCACGGACCCACCCACCCACACACACACACACACACACACACACACACGCACCGAGGCAGTCACATACACTCTAATGCCACAGAGAAGCCAGCCTGTGTACAAATCAGCAGGTGATGCAGCAAGTGCAGAGCAGAGAGCTTCTTGTATAAACGATCTGTCAGCCAGCTAGCCAGCCCCGCAGCCAGCGCATATTGGATCTCCGCATCCAGCAGCAGTTCCTATTTGAAAGCCGTTGCAGAGCTAAGCTGGGGGGCACTGCTGCAAAACAACTCCGTGGAAAATGAACATAACACCAAAGTGAATCTGTGTGTTTGTGTTTATGTGTTCTGCTGCTCGCTCGTTGCCCCTCTTTTCGTCTATTTCTGATCTTTATTCATGGCTCAACCCTCCTGTCTCACAGTGACACCTGTGTGAATAAATATCTGACCATACAACATGGTGGGAATATATTCTTTTTGGTTCAAGCAAAGAGTTGAAAACAAGCGCACCTTCCTGACATCTGCCCTGCCATCCCCCACCGGCAAACTTTTCCCTCTCTGGAAGGGTGCTGTAATTACACAAATTTAATTTGTCTTGTTAATTTGTCCATTGATTGGTCTCTCTGGCCTCCAGCTGGAAGTCTTTGCATGAATGTGTGAGAGAAAGGTTCGCTCAGGAACCCGAGCGCGGGTCTAACGCTTCCAGCCACGTTTGTCACTTATTGTTGACCTCACTGAACACAAATCGTTTCCGTGACAATCAATTTCACTAATACAACACAGGGCAAAGCGGGGCATTGCTGATGAGGCCAGGCTGATCAGGCGTGTGGTACCGGGAGCAGCCTATTGATAAAAAGGTCTGTATCTGACATCTTCTATCTGACTTCTCTTATATGTTTAGTCCATTCAAAAATCAAGATCATAGACTAGTTTGACTTTACAGTAAATATGCTAATTCATTACACAAGATTCAAGTTAGGTGAGAAGATTGATACCCCTTTTATGTCTATAACCAAAATATCAAGCTAACACCTAGCTTAGCTTAGCATAAAGACAGAAAGTAGGGACTCAGGTTGACCTACATTCACCTCTCAAACTCACTAATTAACTTGTTATGTCATGTTATAATTTACTGAATCTGCACAAGTTGACAAATTGTAGTTTTATTACAGGTTATGTGCTTGACAATTTCTTGGCTGGTAATTTCCTGGAGGCTCCTTGCAGTCTCCCGGTTGCCTGGCAACCTAAGAGTCATGACAAGTTTCCAGAAAATTCATTGCACCTGTCAAGAGGCTGCACAGCAAATAAGTGTGTTTCCCCAGAATATTCAAATACTCCTTTAAGGTAGGCCGACAGTGCTGTGCCAAAAGCAGTCAACAAAATTACCCCAGATTTGCCAAAGGAAAAAAAAATCTGTTCAGATGTGGAGAGATTTTTCCTCTGACATCTTGTGCCATACTGTAGAAGAAATGTGCAGCTCGTAGTCATCATGTGTTATTACCTACTATTTACAAATTAATTTATATTATTTGACTTCCTTTAATAAAAATGCAATCATCCACAGTTGAGCAGAAGCAGATATCACTTTCCTTAAGAAGAGCTGATGCACAATATCTCAGTAACCTCAAGGGGAACTTTGTCAAATTTGGCACAAATATTCACCTGGACTCAAGAATGAACTCATCAAAATTTGGTCAGCAAAGGTTAAAGGTCAAGATCACTGTGGGCTCACGAAACAATCCAAAAATCACAATTCATAACTAATGATGACATAATAATAAAAATATCTATAAAAATGACAAAGTGATGACATTGTATATCCAAAAGCTCAAAGGTCAAGTTCACTGTGACCTCCGGCCATTACGTAATGCTGTAACCCAGGAAGGACCATATTTCCTCTAACTTGGCTGGGAGGCGTAGGGATACAACTATATATTGTTTTTGTTTGTTTTGTTTGCGCATCTCAGCAGATAGAGTTATTACTGGAGATTTTCCTTCCTGATTTGAACTTGGGTGTCAGTCGACACTGAGAACTGATCAATAAAAAATAAAAATAATAAAAAATAAATAAAATTCACTAGTAAACAGCAGTATAGTACTGATCCTGTCTGATGTCATATGTTTGCTATTTTTGTGTGCCTCAGGTTAAACCCATTGTACCATAGAATTTTGACTATCAGTCATAAAAAATAAATCTAGCCAATAATTAACAATTCCTTCCAATTCCAAAACTTTAACTACAGCCACAATTTATTAAAATAAGCAAGAAAGTAAGTGAGAAAGTAGTGCAACAGCAACTTAAAGACTAAATTAATCTAGGATTAAAAAACTCAGTTAGTGTCTTTAATTTATCCCGTCATTGGAAAACAGAAAGTTATAAATTGGAAAAGTTTCCAGTGTTCGCTGCTGAAGTTCATCCTGTCTTTCCCCCTCAGCATTGCAGCATTTCTATGAAGTCAGTAAATCATATGTATGATAATCCCATAGTAGAATTCTTCCACACAGTCATTCTAATTTATTGTAACATAGGTATAAACATCTACTGCGAATATATTACAAATCAGATCAGCACCGAGCAACTCCCCCAGAGGCAGTCATGGGGGGTAATAACAATGTCATTACTACTGGCAGCAAGGGCAGTGCAAAACTTGTCAAAAATATAATGTCACAACATGGAAACAAGAAGTGGTCACCGCAAACTTTTGGGCCACAAATAACCAGAGAGAGTGACACATATAAACTTTCCTCAACTAAATCTTATCTTGACACAAGCTGGACACAAGCCTCATGTTAATAACAGAGGTCTCCCTCCAGTTCGCAGCTTTTATGGACACATAAAAAACAAAATCCCCTCCTCTGGTTACAGTGGAGTGACAGTCACTCATGTATTTGATACCACTGGTGTAAACAACTGAATATTCATTTGAAAATTTAAGCACATGCCTGTGTTGTTATTAGCTGTAAATGCCTATTAGCTATTCTTAAGCGCTACTAGTTGAAACTAGAAATTAGTATGCAAATACGGTTTGCTGTAAGGGTTGGTTGCATATTTGCATTCTGTTACGGTGTTTTTACAGCAGACATCTATACACAGCAATCAAAATAACTGTTTTCCAAAACGCCAACACAGTCCCTGAAACAAATCCCGACAATTATCAGAAGTGTTTGCATACAGAAGCGGCTCAGTTAAGCTGGTACAATTGCGTTTTGTTTGTGGCTTGAGCTGCACATCGTGGTCGCTCATTTTAAAAGGTTACTACGCACTCATGAATAAAATATATGTACAGTATTGTTCAATAAAACTAAAGACTGTTCTTTGAACTGCTGCTCTTTTGTTACCAGGAATGTGGATGAACTTCATGCTTGACATCTGTAAGAAGAGCTTAGCTGGGAACAAACTGACCCTGAACTCTTAGCAAAGATGGCTGCTCTAATCTCAAAATGTCTTTTATGGAAATGTAAGTCTTCCCAAATGAATAAACAACATTTACATGCTGGTGAAAATAAATGGCTTTAAGGCGACATCTGATGTTCTGGTCTTACCTAGAACACAGGAGGTCATCTTAGGTATGTGTATTATTATGGCCTACACGCATACACGCACACACAAACTACACCGGCTCCTTGTTATAAGCATGTAATCTCTTTTTCCCTGAAGGCTGAAGATTGGACATAGTGCACAGCAACATCCCCAGTGTGTGTATATGAGTGTGTGTGCGTGTGTGTGTCGTACACCTTCTCTGGCCTACACAGCAGGGCTGGCTCGGTACAGCTGCCCTGCGGCAGGATAAAGTGCAGATGAGTGGGCGGTTTTGGAACAGCAAACCAACATCTCAATGAGAAGCTGAAGGTCTGTCTGCGGAGATGTGTGTGCGCGTGTGTGTAGCAGTGGGGAATATGACCAGACCCAATGGGCAGCATCGCTTAACAAGACTTAATGACAAGGTGAACACTGTCTCACACACACACAAACACACACAACACACTATAGCATCACACACTATAGCAATATGTTCAAAATGAAAATGATGGGAGGTGTATATTCTCATGTGCCACTTGACATTCATAAATGAAAAAGCAGTTCAGGTTGTACAACAGCCTCCTTTGTAGCCAGCTGCCATCTCTTTTTATTGTCTTCTCTCGCCTTGGTTCCCTCAAATCCATATTTCACCTCTCGTTCTCTCCAGCTCCCTTCTCCTATCCTGAAACTATTACTGTAAAAAACCCTTTTAAACTACACTTTCAAAGTTGAAGTCATGCCACAGACACAGCACATTCCCTCCTGCATTATCATTTCCAGTGCAACTCTTGCACGTGTAATGCATTTGTGCGGGGATGAGACCTTCAGGATTCACCTCACAGCATCTTTGATTTGGGAGTAAATCACCCCGTTTTGTCTGATTCCTGGTGTAATTAAGCACCATGAGCATCAGTGTGAGCTGAGGATGCTTGAAGCTGTTTTTTTTTTTTTTTTTTAGATTGAGGTTGAAAAGCATTTCCTGGTCCCTTGTGCCTCGCTAATCCCATTTAATCAAAACCTTGTTGTTTTTGTTGTTTTACAGAGGACAAGTTCAGATTCTGGTCAGGAAAACCAACTCTGTGTCACTTTAACATCAACAGTGTATTTCTATTACTTTGTTCTTTATGTTACATGTTCACTGTTTCACCGGCTCACTGTTTTATCTCAAGATCTAATAGGAATACAAACTTTATTATTTCTGTTGTGCTCTACTTTTCTTAACTTTTGGCCTTTAGTTGCTCTGCAACTTGTGTAATTTAATCAGCTCCATGGTGCCCAAGGACAGTGAGGGTGACTGAAAGAATAATTGAATAATTTTTATAGTGCTTTCTTTTATTTTCATGTGCCTCAAGTCAACTTACAGTGTACAGTATACTCAATACCTTCCTCCCTGCTGCATCTCTCTTTTACATCTAATATTGGTTGCAAGATCCTGTCTGTACCTTGCATGATGATAGATGTATACAGTTTGAAGTATAGGTAGGCCACTGCAATATATGCTGTCAATATTACCCCTTTCATTAAAAATCAAAATTGGCAATCCTGTGCTGTTCATACCGTATCTGAATGTGATGGAGGTTCATCCCCGGCTACAGCTGGTGAATATGTCTTTTAATAAATCTTTGTATATCAGATGGCTTTATGCATTATGTGTCCGAGCAAATAAACCCTTTGTGCGTTTCCTACTTAAAAACTTGCCTTACTAACAGTTAACTGTGATATATAAACTGTAAATTGTAATGTGTTTGTTTGACGAAGGGCCTGAAGGATAATTCTTGTCTGATCAAAGTGGATACTCAACTATCAGCATCTGGAAACGGTTGTAAACAACCCCCCAGATTTATTTGAGAGACAAAGCCAAGGTGAATGGGAACGTTATTGCTGTATAATTGTGTTTGCTTACATCACAATTCACAGACAACTTCAAGTTCAGCTGACATAAACAACTCACTTTGGGTTTAAAGTGGTTTTGATCATTAGTCAGAACAGTTGTCTTGTTAACAACCCAATCAGTCCAAGACCATCTTCACTGTATTCCACTTGGTGGTATAATATGAATTAAGGTGGTTCCTGGACTATTCCTGTGTTATGAACTGATGTTGCTGCCTTAAAGAGGGGCCCTCAACATTTGGTTGTTAAATTTTGCTCCCAGCATCTTTCAGGATAGATTATTTTATTTTTTCATAAAGCTCTACATTGCAGATTTTTGTCATTTTAGATTCCTTCACAAGCTCTCAGATCCTCCACTGTCAGGCTTTAGATATACACAATTTATATTATACAAACTCCAAACTCTAGACTATCCTGCTGAGAGCTTCATATACATGATGCAAGATCTGTTAACATTTTTAAGTTAAACCTAAAACCATACATTTTCTTTTAACTTGGCTTTTAATCTCATATTTTATTATTCATACTGTTTTTATTTTCAGTTACATATTTTTCATTTACTGTCTGTCTATTGTTTTCATTCCATTCACATTTGTTTAATTTTTATTGTAAAGCACATTAAGCTACATCTCTATAAATAAAGGCTTCTATTAGTGCAGTTTATATTGTGTGCTTATAGTGCATATTTGTAAATGGAAAGGTTATAAGCAAAGTTTTGTTCAGTCAAACTATCATAAACTAGTTTACACACAGGAAACCTGGTACCAGTTTGTATTTATTATTGCAGCACTAAAGTTCTTTGAAGTTGCTGTGAAGTTGAGAAAAAAAAAAAAAGTTTAAGATTTCTGGCCAACTGTTAAATAGATATAAAGATTTATATCTTTCTAGGCTGATCAAAAAAAGAACCCAATGCCTAAAAAATGCAGAAGCTGCACTCTTTCTACACACTCTCTCTCTTTCTCTCTTGGATAACCTCCACAAAATTCACAGAGAAACTACAGGATCTACCATCAACATGGATACTGTAAATGCCCTTATTTACTGTCATTTTGCTTATTTTCCCCTTTGTTTAGGCAACATGGTCCCAGCAGCCTTTTACAATCAGCCATTTTGTCTCTGGCTGTGTCCAAAATCATCCGCTACTTCCTGTATAGTCCACTATATGGATTTTTGCCATCTGTCCAAGTGCATTGGGAGAATTATTATACAATATGTAGTGGACTCATAGTATCCCACAATGCATTAATAAAAGTAGTACGCAACTAAAGGTCACTAACCAAGCTCTCGGCATAGAACTCTCTGAACAGTGAGTAAGAAGGAATGGATTTGTGAGTGATTTTGGACACAACCATTGTCTTTTACTAACTATTAACATGGTTGCTTGTGGTTGTCATTAATAATTTAATTAATATGTATATGTATATTGTATATTTTGTTATTATATTTTTGTTTATTTCTTATAGCCAATAATTTATAACATCAGTAAAACAGATGTAAGGGAATCATATACACTTAATATCACTCAATTTTGACCAAATATGTGATTACTTTATTTAGCCTCTGTAGTCTCGCTCAGATAATTATGCTGCCATGGGAACATGGACGCGACAGGTGTTTTTATCTTGCGGCCCCACAGCAGCTTCACCCTGCCATGGCCCCTGGAGTTTGTTGTAGTTTGTTGTTATAATGCTTAATGCACATCAGCAACCTCCATCTTCAAATATTGGAAAATGCGCTGAATAAATAAATCATCGTGACACTGTCTGCTACACTGATGACTTACATACATACTCATACATACTTTAATGTATTTATATTAAGCTCAAGCACAGTCTAGACTTTATTTGTTACATGCAGTAGGTGAACCCTGAAACAAGTTAATTAGAGCTCTAAATATGTACAGCCTGACTGTAATTACAGTCTGCACTGTGACAAATCGGCCTTTACTCTGCTAATAAACCCATTAACTCTTTAGGATCCAATAACACATGTCGACTGGCTCTTAGATGCATCCAGACCCTCCGACACCAGCCAAAGCTTAAGAAATAATCTAGTGCAAACCTGCTCATAACACACACGCACACAAACGCACACACACATCCGGCTCTGCAGGCGGACCTCACCTCCCACACATATTACTTTGGCAGTGATGGAACAACAGCATCTCTCCCAAGAGAGAGGACCAAAGCAAGGGAAGAAGTAGAGAGAGAGAGAGAGAGAGACAAGGAGGCGTGAGTCTCTCAGATTAAAACACTAAATATACCAAGATGTACAAGACATTTTGTTCTCTCTGTCTGTCTGAAATGCCTGCCTGCCTGCCGCCCTCAATTCAACAAGCTTTATTGTCTCAAAGTTCAACAATATTGCCACAGCAATAAAAGAAAAGACCAGCATTTACCCTTCAGAGCTTGATGTAAACCTGCCAAAGCTCAGTTTTACACACATTTTAATATATTTCTAACCATAAAGTGTGCGTGACTGACTGTCCACCATACATCCTTCCTTTTCTAAGTTAGCATTGATGTAAAAACAATTATGTTTAAAATGCATGGGGGTGTCACCTTTAATATGATCAAATTCAACAAGTGTCACCACCTAATCCTCAGGTCGTGGCAAGGTAATACACACAGGGAATTAGACCTGGAATGGATTTGTGTTCTTGTCTTGTAAGATTCATTAGTCTTCAAGTGAAAAAGAGAGGTTAGGAAGTGAATAACAGTATATTTCTTCAGTATATGTTTGTGTTTTAGCTTAACTAATGATGACCACGTATGCGGTATGCTTTAAATTGGAATGTCCTTCTTTTAATTGTTGACAGATCATCTTCTTTTTTAACTTCCCTCTCTGAAGATCCAGTCATAGCAAAATCCACCCTGACATCTTCTGGACGATATTGTTGGCATGTACTATGATGGGGCGTTAAGGCAGAGAGGAAGGGGGTCATTTTCCAAGAAAATAATGTGATTTAAGTGAGAAATTTATGGGAAAAAAACTACGTCATTACAGAAATACATTAAAGAGGTGAATATACAAGAAAAACTTAGTACTTAGTAAAACAAGAATTAAAAAGCCTTTGGGATTATAAAGTCATTAATTTGCAATGACCATGGTTGTGTGTCTTTCTTGGAAACTAAACCGCATCTCTTCACTTTGCTAGGTTGGATCAACCTCATTACACCAAAATAAGATAACAAGATCACTAACTGTCTACAAGCTGTCACAAAAAGTCACAAAAGCTTTTCCTCTGTTCCACTGTACATCATTTCCTTCAATAAAGAGGGAACCTGCTAATGTTACATTTAGCAAACTACTTAAGTACACTTTAGTTTATTCACAAGATGTCTGTGTAGAGGGCGGCGCTGGGTTCAGATTCTCCAGCTTCCTCCCACAGCCCAAAACAAGTTAATGAGGTTAATTGGTGACTCTGACTTGCCCATAGTTCCTGAGTGTGACCGTGAATGGAGGTTTGTCTCTGTATGTCTATGTCGGCCCTGTGATGGGCTGGTGTACTGCTGGACTGCCATGACACTGTAGACTACTACTTTTTTTTTTTTTTTTAAATCTGATATACTGTAACCCCAAAGTTGGATGAACTGAAGTGCCGTTTGATTAACAACATCTGTCATGTTCCAAACTTATTTTGTTGTTTAAAATGTTTAAATACATAAAACTGATTTCATTCATACCACTCTGAAGCTGTAGAAGCTGGACATTTGATTACTTTTAGTAAATTTATCCATTATTGGCATCTCTTTCACTGTCTGTCCAATACTTTCAAACTGTGCGAACCGTTTGAACTGTCTGCTCACTGCTTTGATGCATTTTAGCCATTAATTCATTAATCTTCACAGCTTAGCTTCACTAGCTTTTTCAATCAAAACATATTTTCTATTCTATTATTTTCTTATTAGCTATAATTCATTTCCCATGTACCCCCTGGGATACAAGTTTGTCTGGATTCTGCTTTGTCTCCAACACTAAATCCCTCCATTCTTAGTCTGACCTACAGTAATAATGGCCATCTATGAAGTCAATGGCCTCCTGGGGCACGTAAGCTTTTTTATTTCTTTTTTCATTTTATTTTGTAACACTGCTGTCAGCTGCACCATTCTTTCAAGTGTGGTCAGTGGTATCTTTGGTGATGCCTCAGTCATAAACCAGATAAGCCAGACATATAATTAATAAACTGCTGTTATTGTGGTTCCTCAAGACCGAGAGGACACAGCTGAGGTAAACTTTAGTCTCTCCGAAGTCTCCTTCCTCTGCCTCTCCATCTGTCCAAACAGAGGTTCTGGTCTTACATTAATTTCCTGTTCTGAGGACATTTACCTGCTGCTCTAAAAATGTTAACTCAATTAAATACAAAGCAAAAGTAATTTCCTTCATCTCATCGCAGCTCATAGCTGTCCTCAAATAGTGAAGACTTATGAACCAGAGCCAGACAGGACATGTTATTAAGCTCCTACCTATGGCCATGAAGTCCTCGTGGTCCCAGGCCTGCAGCTGAGCTAAGGGGCCACTGTACAGCAGAAGTCCGTCGGCCACGTCTGTGATGAACTCCAGCGACACGTGACTCTCGAAACAGGGCATCATGGGAGGAAACCAGGCATAGCCATTGCCATGGAAACTGTGCTTGTTCTGCTGGCACTCAGGCCCTTCGAACTGAGCTGAGCATTGGCACCTTGAGGAGAAGAGCAAATCAAGAGCCAGAATTACACAAGTCCATGAAGGCAATAAATAGATAAATGTTATATCTTGGTTCCAAAAACTTGACAGAGCCCTCTCTTAGTTGAAAATACTACTGTTACTATTCTGATCCCAAAAAGCCCTCCCCTTTTTGAAGTACTTCCTGTGTTTCAGACTTTCAACATTTTTTTTCTGCTCATCTGTCAACGTCTAGTTGTTTTCTGTTAGAGAGACAGTCATTCCCTCTAACTATCTCTCTCTCACTCCGTCTGTTTTACTGATGCAGATGTTCTCATTAGTGGCAAAACCACAGGGAGAATCACTACATCGCTAGAAAACTTCTCTCTCTCTCTGTATTTCCACACATCCAAGTGCTCATTTGTCATATCACTTCCTGTCTAACTTTTACCTCTCACCTCCTCCCTTCAAGTTTTACCACTGGGTTCCTAAATGCTAAATCCTTTCATTGTTATTCCGCTTTCTTTCAGTCTTTTCCCACTGATCTCAACCATTATTCTCATTTTCTTCAGTGCGTGTCCAGACTTTGAGAAAAACACAGACCTTTTTCCAAGACATTTGTAATAGTGCATGATGCTTGATCTATAAAGGCACTTTCAAATAAACAAAACAAGCAGAGACAGGATATTTCAATATGAACAAAACTCATATATAAAGAGACTTGTGGCATCCAGTGAAGAAACCAACATGAAACAGGAGCACAGCTAAGTATAGTGTAGAAAAATGATTATGTATGGCCAGATTTGTCATAGTGTCATAGAACAGTGACAGAAACAGGCGCATAAGACTAGCAGGGTCCTTAAGAAGCCTAGAAATAAAAATGAGCTTTTATATATAATTTTAGAACCAAATCATTATTGTTGGTAAAAGGTCCTATAATGTATAAAAGGTAGAGGTCCTTGTCTTCTTTAATTAAAAAGCAGGTCTAGTGTCTATATAAATACTGTGAAAGTATCATGGGTCTTAGGTCTCTGAGTGTTTACCTGAAATCTGATATATACTAATTTTAGTAATTTGGAAAGGTCAGTCAGCACGAGCTCCAGAGAGAAGCCTGAGAGAGGAGATGTGAAACACCTAAAAGCACAGATATATTTTCTAATGAATATTAAAACTTCAAATAAATAAATAAATAATAAATAAAACAACAGACAAGTGTAAAATATGGGACCTTTAAGAAATGAGTTGACATATCTTTTTGTGGTGTAAAACAATCTTGGAAAATCTCACTCACACTGCCCCCATTGCAAGATTTTAGCAGTGGGTTTGTACAAAAACAATTTGTCTCAAACATGGTAACAGCATGACAAAGGAAGAACCCGCTTAAATCTGCATCTTTATTTAGATGGGAACATGTTATATATGTGATACAATAAAATGTGTTTTCATTCTGTTGATCTGCTGCTCCAGTATGTTGTTATTTACTTTAATAAGATATGTTGTGTCCAGACCATGGAAACAAATCTGCACACAATCAAGCCACAAGTAATATGCTTTCATTTAAACAAAGCTGAAAAGAGGAAAAAAAGAGTCCTTCAGTGGCTATTATAACTACGAATGGAGAAAAGTAAGTTTATTATTGTAACCATGATGTCAAAAGTTCTTCTTAACCTTCAGGAAGTACTTTATTTAACCCAAACCAATCTCTTTTTCCTAAACCTAACTAAGCAGTTTTTGTGCCTAAAATGAAACCATGACCATTCACCACCTTGTTCAGGTTTTTATTGTTGTTCCCATGACAACGCTGGTCTAGAATGCTTTAACTGTTCTACTCAACTATGAGTTAAAAGACTTTCTGACTGAAAGCTACATGTAATACATTTGAGAGATGGAAAAAAATAAATGTTTTGCAACTCCAAATGAAAACAAAGGGGGGGCCTGATACTCAGAACTTTGTCCTGTGTGCAGACGAAGCCTGGTTAATAATTTGTGTGCACAAATTAGTGTGCATGAACTGCTTATTTTTGGGCACAAATTATTGAATTGAGGGCGCAAATAAATTGTGCACATGAATTATGAATTACAGAGCACAAATCGTTCAATTGTGGCTGCAAATGGCTGACCCAACACATACAGTATCAAAGATTTATTTGTTTTAGTACAGACAGTTAATTACTAATAGCCAAACAACCAAAACAAATCAATGTGCAGTACCCTAAGAAATATGGTATTTACCTAATCTGTTAATTCATTGCTGTGAATGTATAAGGCAGAAAAAATAAAAAATAAAATAAATAAATAAAAGCATGTGTGGCTGACATTAACGCAACTGTACACTATACTCCTGTATCTTTTGTGAAGCCCAAAAGACATTACAGTATATTACCGTATTTAAAAGGACTGACTGGAGCAGTTTTCTCTTCTACACAGGACATATCTAACCTTTCCATCTCCCATCATCTGTCCTGTATGAGGATGTGAAAGAAGGAGCAGAATTAGCCCAGAAAATGTGAAACACACTCGATCAGCAGCAGCAGCAGCAGCAGCAGCAGCAGCAAAGTCATTCAAGGTGATGTATAACTTCAGGGCTCTACACAAATCCCAGAATCATTTTCTCTTGTTCATCTGATTCTCAATATCCCTCCTTTTGTTCTCGCTTCCAGCTTTCACAGCTCTATAGGAATCTGATGAAAAAGCCATGCATTGTTTGGGCCAAATAAAGAATTCCCCTCACCCAATCCACCTGTTGTTAGCAATTATTGCATATACAAATTGCGCACAGAGCCTCCCTCCCGAGGACACACAAACACATGGCTCAGAGAAACAAGGTATTCCTCAATTCCTCCACTCCTAATAAGTGAGTTTTTCATTGGTTTGTGTTATTCACAATTCAACTGCTTCTCAAGATATTCTGAGTTTTAGCTTTGTGGATCCTGCAAAAACACACAAAAGGGCGTGTGCTTGTAAGATCCCACACACACACACACACATCTCATTGGAGTTCTGTAGACAGCTCATTTCTCATCCAAATGTTCCTTCGTTCTGATGCTCATTTTCCTGCCTCTGCTCTCATCCAGGATTGAAAAAGGACACATAAAACACACACACACACACACACACACACACACACACACACACACACACACACACACACACACAGTTAAGAAATTAGACGGTTTAGGCACATTGTATGTCACTTCACTGGCTTGAGAAAACACATGAGTAGATGCAGAAATATGCTACGTACAAACAATGTAATGTAATATGCGCACAGGAAAAGAGGGCAAGTAACAGTTAAATAGGAGGACATGTGTGTGCTTGTGTGTCTGTTACTTTACCCTCTGTACTTACTGTATGTGTGAAAACGTCTGTGTTGCAAAATGCAATACAGTCATAAAGGCACTTTAATGTCTAAGGAAAAACTCACCATGCTGCTTTTCATTTAGGGTATTCTACATTGTGAACATATCTATTGAAGATCATGGCAGCATGAACTGTTTGAGCTACTTCTGTTGAAGATGCAGAGAGATTGAAATGTTATACTAAAAGTAAAAGTGCCCATGGAAGCTGTTAACAGACAGGGTTTGATCAGATTTTGCTGTGGGTTGCTTTTGCTGACTAGAGTAAATAAAGCTGTGGTACTCATAGGTTCACACAGCCTCATACAAGTCTTAAAGTTGGGAACATGGGGTTGGGAGGTTACAGTTCTCCCACTGGGCAGCGCTACTTCTTCAGGCTACGGTGAGTCACCGTGGGAAGTGACGCGACAGGCCGCGGCCAGCTAGCATGCTAACGCCAGTAGAAGGAAAAAGTTGGCGGAGACAAGCGCTGACTACCTCTGGAGACAGCTGTTGGTCAGAGAAGGAATAAACGTTTGATGCAGAACTCACAACTTTCTTCTGAGCTAGTAATAAACAGCTGTTAATGCTATTGTTAGCTATTTAGCAAGAGCAAAACGTTCGCATAGTGTCACTAACACACGCTGCGTTTATTGGCGTGGGAATTGATTTAAACATTTGAATGAAAACTGCTCGACGTGTGTTGTGTGTGTGTGTGTGTGTGTGTGTGTGTGTGTCCACGGGTGAAGAAGCAGACTCACTTTGTTGAGTTTCTGAGTGTTGAAACTCTTTTTCCACACTACGTCACGTTACTTACCGTTAGTAAATAAACAAATGCTTCAGAGGCCGTAAACCTTCACTCTGTTCACATCGTGATTTGTGTGGGTGTGCATGATTGTGTATGATTACAGGCGTCAGGATAAGATCCGCGCCTGCATTTCCATTCTGGCAATGTCATCCTAATTCTCTGAGCGCAAGACAATCTGAGACATAGTTTTAGTCACAATGGCCAAGCCCTTCAATCCTCTTAAGGCAGCTTTGTTTTGCTCATTCGCTGTCTGCTGGGAATTGTGTTTGTTAACGTCGGACCGGGAGCTGTAATCCCACCCCCAACCCACAACCCCCTCATTCACCAAATCTCATTATTAATCCCAGTGCCTCGATTATCTACATGTTCTTCCTTCAATCTTGGGCCATAATCTGTTTGTGTGTGTTTGTATGTGTTGCAGTGGGGGTCATATCTGAAAGCCTCTGATACAGAAAACTATCCTGCAGCAATTCTATCTTGTATTAACTCTTATCTACATGTGTTATTTCTTGTCCTTTCACTTCTGTTTTGCGCTTTTTTATTTTCTGCTATTCTCTGTGTTCTTTTATTATTTCCTCTCCTTCCACTTTTGTTCCTTTGGTCTCCTTTTCCCTTCCTTTACCCCTGTTCGTTGTCCTTACTTTTACTGCTTCTTTCCTTTTCTCTCGTTCTCTTCATTACTTTTCCCTACCTATCTCGCTGCCTTGTTCTTTTCTAAATTTCCTTGCCTTCTCTCCTCTCTTCCGTCATCTATCCAGATTTTCTCCATCCCTGACATGCCACGTCTCGCCTCCTCTCCTTCACTGAACCTGGGGGATCACACAGCAGATGTTACAGGGATCGGGCAGCGTCGTGTGACTGAAAATGTGACAATCACGCAGCATCTGTGTCTCTGGGTTGACGTTGTCGCCTGCTAGGCCTTGTTCTCTCCCTGTCATCTGTTTGGGTGATACTTCACAAAGAAACACATTCAGCTCTTCCATTCTGGCCCACATTCACTTTTCATAAAAGGCATGCGGCACGATATTTTGGAGACTGCAATTTATCATTCCCAGATTTAAGTCATCTTTGCAGTTTTCAGCAGCACAGAATGAAACACCATTTTCACCTTTTCAACAGAAGTCCCCCATCCCCATCATCCATACCATTAGGGTAAGCATTTAGAATATTGACCACTGTAAAATCAGTCTCAACAACAGACGCATCATCCACACTCGGCCACGGTGCTGAAATAGTAATTCTGCATCCAGGTGTGCACGTACATTCCCACACCAGTGGTTTATTCTTTATTTTTCTAGGCTCTATATGTAGATGATGTAATGTAAATGAGCTCTCCTGTAAAGGAGAAGGTTATTTGAGGGAAGAACATCTGTAAGTCCGCATTCAGCAAGGGAGAGGAGAAGGTGTCGTGAACTGTGAAACAGTGCACACATAGGAATTAAAGTTCTTGCTGTGATCGTACAGTTAACAAACCAAGTACATTTACTCAAGTGCCACACTTAAGTGTGATTTTGACTAACTTGTATTTATGTTTCTTGGTATTTTATGAACATTACACTGTTTTCTCCATCACAATTGCTTGACAGGTATAATGACTATACTTTTCAGATTGACATATGACAATCTAACAAAGATACAAAAGATAAATCAGGGGCTTCCAAAATTTTGAGCTTCAAAAATATACAGTATCTAGTTGGGGCATATTTTAGATATCTATGAGGTATTAGCAGTTTTTCCCTCTTACATGGTTTTATTTATGTAACTGTTTGATGCCACAAATGATAAAAAAAAACAAAAAAACAAAAAAAACAACAGAGATTAAAGAAAAGTCCCAAAGCTGAAAACATATTTTTCTCTTATTTCCTCTCCCATTAATCATCTCACAACCTCCAAGACTTTTCATGTAATTCTTAGGATTCTTGACTGGGACCCACTTGACTCAACTACACACCAGTTTAGTTGAATATTAGCAATTTTCTCCAAAGTCTCTCCGTCAACCTCAAGCTGTGTATCAAACCTTCTGGCTTTATTATGATTCCCCACTCATTTATTCTTTTTTTTTTACACGTAAAGACTAAATGTTTTAACTATGTTATCAAAGTAGTGTGGAGGAACAATGGTGGGAAGTTCCAGGTGACGCAGTACATGGGCCGACAACATGTAAATTACTGGAAGCTGAGGTGGACAGACAGATTTGACAACACACAGGTGACACAACTGTTCATGTTTATCATTGTTACCATGACCATGAAAGGTCTAGTAAGCTTGGTACACTTCAACTGGTCTTAATATTTGTACCATGATCACAAAAGTATAGTACATCTGCCGTTTTTACAGATCTATGTGTCTATAGGTTGCATCCAAGTGTCAACCCACCATCACATCACCTCTTGGTTTGTGAGCTGCCATTTTGAAGCCTCCAGTTTGAAATTTGTCACCATTTTGACTTTCTGAAATTGTATGAAACCATATTTTAAACCATATTTTAACTTCTGTTGCTCATTAGATAAAATGAAGGTTTAAGGCTCTTCAGCATTGGCTTCACTTTTCAGACCCAGAGACTACATTCACTTTTATAAACAGTCTATAGGTGTATCTGAGGGTTGGGATGTGGTTCCTTAAATTGAAGATATATTCCTTATTTGTGATGTCAGATTGTTATAAAATCTATATGGCCGTGCCTCATGGAGTCACATGAATTATGAAAAGACAAATTCACTGGAATGAATGAAAGTGCTCTACAATTCTGACAAAAGTAAAAAAAGTCAAAGATGTCAAACACAACTAGGGATATAACAAACAAAACTAAAACAAAAAAGGAAAAACTAGGATTCTGTTCAATGATGCAGTGGACTGGAGGGTGCGTAAAGATACAGATATCTGTTCTATCAGTACAGTGAACTGGGTAGTAAGGGTGTCTATATGTAAATCATTGCAACATTCTTTGTAGATTAAATTAACAACAGGAGAAAATGTCTGCATTTCCAATAATTGTCTACTTGTGTGTGAGTGTGTGTTTGCTTGCATGTGTGTAATCCTGGGATTATGTCTAACGTGGATCCAGCCAGTCACTATGCTCTGGTCCAGCAGTGAGCCAGATTACACGCTGGCTCCAGCCAGCCAGACTCAAATCCTGCCCTTTTCACTCACTGCTTTTAATTAAATGAAGCTGAAGGGTAAAATTAACTTCTACAAGACACAGCAAGAGAGCTCAGTGGACATGTGTGCTATGAGACTTTATAGTCATCTGGTATCACATACGTTCAGAGGGAGTATGTTAGTGTGTGGGGCTGAATGCACATGACTGTGCTGCTGCTTTAGGATTAAAAAGCATTTGAACGTATTCAGTATAGAGCACCTGTAGCAGCTGCTCCTTCTACTTGTCTGAATTCAGCCAAGGTCTGATGTTGTGTGATATGTGTGTGTGTCTGTGTGTGTGAACTTGACCAGTTCCCTCCCTGTGTATGACAAATGTAAACATTCCTCTAACCATTATCACTTCAAAGCTGAAATCTCTCGCAGTCATAATTATAATTTTACTGTATCTGCATGGTTGAGTGTTGTAAGATGTTAAAGTCCAACTCTTGCTTTAGAGAAAAAAAAAAGAAAAAATCAAGCAAACTGGAAAAATTTGTACTTTATACTACATCTTCATCAGAGCAAACCGCGCTGGTGTGACAAAGACTGCCATTGTGGGGGCAGTCACAGTGTCATCGGGCTTTTCTTGTGTTCTTGCAGACTTGTGAAACGTCATCAGTCACAGTCTAAGAACTGCTCTAATTCAAAGTCCACATCCAGCCAAGTGCAGAGCAAATATCAAAGTGCTCTCGCTCCGCCCGTTTTGTCGAGGATACTTTGGGAGCTGACTTGTGTGTACTGGCTTTGTCATCTGTAGAGTTGTGATATATGATATTGTTTCTTTTGGAAGATGAAATTTAGTCTCAGAGATGAAATGTAATATTTGCTGCTGGCGTTTTTTCTGAAATGATAAAAGTTGAATGCATAATAAAGTTTTGTTGGACAGTTTAACAACAGAGGCACCTCTGTGGAATTCTGGCTTCTTATATGTACAAATATATGACTTTACATTACATAATTGGAAATGTGCATTAAAGCAGATGGATGGAAACCCACCTACAGACCATCCCCTGAACTTTACTCTACTGTCACCAACAGGTTGAGCTTTTGTGTTTACAGAAATGTCTCACCTTGCGTTGGATGAATTGCCATGGACCTTTGTACAGATATGCTCTGCACACTGAGAATAAACTCACTTATCCTGTAAAATACCTCAACATCCACTGATGTACAGACACGGTCCCAAGACAAACTCTGAAGGTCGGCATTTTCGGCTTTGAGTGAAATGTCTTGACAACTTTTGAGTGGGTTTTGATGTAATTTAGTAAGAGAGGATGAATTGAAATAACCTCTGTGATCCATGTAAGTCCAACTGAAATAGCATTTTGTGCAGTTTAAAATATGATCAAAGTGTTTTCTGATATACGGTTGATAGTTTCGTGTTATAAAACAGAAGGAAAAAGGTCTCTGGGGAAATAGAAAGGCTCCTTTTCCTCTCTGCAAGGCTGTAGGGGCATGTCAGCCTCTGAGTTTGACTGACAGGTGTTCACCACAGGGAACAAGACACAAAGTAAACAAACGCGCACTTTGCAGCTCCGGGTCACGGGCAGACGCTGTGTTGATAGCAGTGATTTTGAAGAGGAAGAACCGCAGCAGCATCCGACCAGAGGCAAAGTGACAACTCCGTGTAAGTTTACATGTTGTTCGATGCGCTGCAGCTGAGCAGATAATTAGCTATCTGTTCTGCAAACTGAAGATCCCACTGCACTGTACGCTAAGGAGATTTTAAAGGGATCTTTGTGGTTGTTCGACGTGGGGTTGTGCGAGGTTGTCATACATAGTCAGTGTACAACCTGCAGGAGATTCAGATCAGTGTGCTGTCAGTTAGGAGAGGCATCAAGCAACACTAGCGGAGCAACACGCTGCTGTGGAGCCGTGTTCTAGACACTTTTAAAAAGGTGCCAACCAAAACAATCCAACGTGCGTTGAAATGTGCGCTTCATTTGCAATATTTTCAGTGATTTATCCTCCCAGCAGCGCTTTCCAATGCACCAGCAGACCTATGACAGGCACATTACACCGCGTCCCCGGGTCAGCTGAGTGAATCGGAAAGCAGAAAAAGCTCAAGTTCACTTTGTTTTGACAGAAAGATAATAAATAGACACTGGACTGTTTCTGTGACTTTTAAAAGCATCTAAAACAAGCTCATCACTCTGTGCCAGTGCTCCTGCTGCTTTGCTGAACTGGGAGCTGATCTGAATCTACTGCAGGTAACACAATGAATCTTTAAACTTTACTCACTTTAAAGGGTCTTGTATACAATTTCATGCTAACTTATACTCCTCTATATAACTTATTAAGTGGAGATGTGGGGGTCGACCTTTAAAACAAGAATAAATTCAATAGTCTTACACCAAAAATTAACAATACTTGTAATTACTAATGCTTGTTACTATGATCACACCATCAATTGTTTCTAAATGTGAATGTTATGAAATTTACTCATTTATATGTAGAGCTAAATCAAAGTCACTCCCAGTCTGTGTACGTTTTCTTTACAATACAAGAAAGCAAGTATACAAGTATTTATAAATGAATTGTATAAAAAGTAAAAAAGTCATTGAAATGATGTGCATTTCTGTTGTTGGGGTTAAATTGTGGAACAGTCCGAATGTAAATTTAAAAATCTTCAAAAGAACAGTTATATTACAGAGCTGATTTTCAGGGATTTCTACAATTCTTTTATGGTGGACAGCTCAACATCATGAAATTATCGGGAGCCTCACACGAGCTTTCCGCCCCTGAGCCTGAGCCTGTTCACTCACTACTTAATACATGGAAAACTGACTTTGTTTTTACAGTCTGTATTGTTTATGTTTGCTTGTTTATGTACAGGATAAAGCTAATATCAGTTCAAGTGCATGCTTTGTTTGAATATTTATATTTATTGCTTCATGTTTCCGTCAAACAGACCTTTCCTTGGAACTATATATATTCTATATATAATTAACTATATCTTTTTTCAACCATTAAACTACCATATTCCTACGCCCAAGCACAACTGCATTTCACTCAGTCTGACAGCTGATCTGCAGCTGATCTGCAGAGTAATACAGTGTGTGCCATAGGTCTGTGTGACTGTACGCTACAATGGATATTGCCTTTTTTTGAACCACTGACTTTGTTTTTACAGTCTGTATTGTTTATATTTGCTTTATTATGTGTGATGACTGTGTAAAATACTAACACTGTTCTAAGAATTGCAAAACAAGGCGTGTGTTTGTGTAAGTTGAATAAAAAGTAGACTTTAGCAGGAAAGCTAAAGGGGGTTGTTATTCAGTGTCTGCAGGCTGCTGTCTGGCTCAGTGGGAAAGCCGGCCTGTGATAGAATACACACAATACTGCTTAGTGCAAGATATATCAACCCTAACCCTCACATAAAAAAAAAAAAAAAATATATATATATATATATATAAAATGTTTCTCTCCTACAGTTTCTCAAAGCAGAAGCTTTTTGTCTGAAGATAAACAACTGAAGATGCTGATGCTACACAGAATCATAATAAATCATAATATGTGAATATGTGACAACAGTTAAACTCTGTAGCCTTGTAGGTTTGGCTTTAGTCTGGTTTACTGGTCACTGATCCCACAACAATGGTTTCTTAACTGATCCTGCACCTCTGTAAAATTGAATTGTGTCTCATGAAACATCATTAAAGTCGACTGATTTTGTTTACCTACAACCACCACAGGGAAAAAACAATGTACAGAAAAAGATTTCAACTGCATTCTGCAACCAATGCAAGAGTGAGAATTGGCTCTTAATTTCATCATAACATTCAAATTCTGCATGGAGTTACAGTGGAGACAGTGATAAAAGCTTGCTGTTTCATTTAATTGGTTGCAAAGAGCCCTTCATTTCCACCATTAAAGATCTGAGCCTGAGGATACACAAAACATCAGGCTGAATTACACAAAGTTAAACAGGGTCAACACGTCTCCTCTACCACTAGAAGCACCAAAGAGTTTGTTTCGTCATCGTGTTTGCAGTTAAAAGGATTTGTTGAAATACTCTCACCCCACTTTTGGCCTTGTTCACAGGGTGAGCTATGCTAATGAAGACACTCAGTTCACTTGTTTGCCAAAGATGCGAAACAAGAACTGGCAGCGCGTGACAGCTAACATGCTAGATTTTTCATCTAATACGAGGCTGTGAAAGGTTTGATTCTATTTATAACGCAACAGAAGCAAACAAGAGCTGTATTTCAAGTTGGGCTCCACCAAGAATATTCTGAAAATCTCATTTTTCATCCGCATGTCAGACTCCATAAGAGTGGAAAGGCCAGGCTGTTAAACCCTGCCAGGGAACTGCAGCACACGTGTCTGCACCCACCGAGGCCTTGTAAACTAAATATTATGAACCCAAATGCTGCAAAATCTGAGCATGGGCTCCTGCCAGTTCATGTTACACTGAAGCGTGTACTGACATATAGATAAAATATATAATAAAAGTGTGGGTTGCAGATTCTTTGAACTGAAGTAGTCCAGTGGAAAGAAAGAAAGGCCAGGGTGTTTAATGTTTAACAGAGCTGCTTTGATTGCCCAAAACTCACCACCAAACTGTTCATCGTTGTCAGGACACTTTGGCCGGTCCTCACCACTTCAAAAGGGCCCACTGATGGTCAGAACTTTTTAAGATTCAGGTTAGCATTTGATTTAGGTTAAGGTTCAGTATATATTTGTAACAAGTGACATGACTGTTGAGGTTGTTTGACGTGGGGTTGTGTGAGGTACAGTCAGTGCGTTTACCTACAATTGATACGGATCACAAGCAGCAGCACAGAGGCTTAGGGATGTGCTGCTGTGCACAGGGCCATTCTCAAAAATTCAATTAAAAAATGGCCACAGAATAAAGCTAATATCAGAGTATGTAAGTGTATACTTTGTTTGAATGCTCATGTTTATGGCTCTATCTTTTCTTCAAACAGCGCTTTCCTTTGGGACTAGCCATATTCCTATGCCCAAGCGCACCTACATTTACTGCAGAATAAAGTGTACATGACAACTGACAGACAGTTTCAGTGGACAGTTTTTAAGTGCCTGTAACACATTTCGTCTGTGCTCCTGCTGCTACTTGGTTAGGGCAAACCAACCGAGGGTAAGCTGGGGCTGTGTTAAGTTAATGTGTGTCTTCACAACTACAGAAAGATCAACAGGTGTGTGTGTGTGTTTGTGCATGTGTGTGCAGTGGATTCAGAAATTTTAAAATTTAAACCTTATTTCCAAAGTATTTGGACCCTTTGCTTTGGTGAATTGATTCCACCTGTAGCAAGCTGAATTTATTGGCCAGGGGTCTGCACGATCTGAGGAAAACCTGTCCATGACTTGCCAATAAATAAACAAATACTGAAGTGTGTATTTTAACCACACACCTCCTGTGTCTTTCTCTTGAACTGGTGCACTGCTAATGTAGCAACTCAAACACTGAATAGCCTATGCTCACTGAATAAAAACAATAATATAATAAATTATAAATTATTTCAAACATACTTTTATTGTACAAATTACACATAACCAACAAATTAAACAGAACACTAATTTAAATTAGTCATTATAACTATTAGAAATTAAAGTTTAAATTCCCCAGCTCCCTTTGTACTGTATTCTTCTAATCTCAACAAAATAAAATATTGTAAAAAAAAAAAATCTATAATCAATAATTAAATAAATTCATTAATTGAGAATGAAATTTGAACACAACTTTAACATTTCCCATTGCAACCATCGACTCTGCTCAACAAGATGCAGAGATTTGAAAAACTGAAATAGAGTAGGATTACTAAATAAAGAGAAAATTAAATATAATCAAGAAAAATATCAACCCTTTAGGCCAAGTTACTGCCTTAATCTTTCTCTTGGGGCTGGATGTGCTAACAAGCCTCTCCGAGGGTGAATTAGTGGCAGGTAAACAAAGATACCGCTGAGCTAGTTTGCTGAGCTTTGGGTAGGTGACCTGGGGGAGTTTCCACCAAGCCAAAGGGTCAACTTCACTGTCAGCGGTGTGGGACAGGAAGTTCAGCTTCCACAGCTAACGCCAGCTCCATGGACGACACGGTGGAAGTTAGTCCTGGATTAGTTTTGAGCAAACTGCCCAGTGATGACTTGGACTTCTTGTCATTGGGTGGATCCAGCCTTTGGGCCTCACTGTGGTTCGAAGGTGTTCCCTCCTAAAACGATGATCTGGTCATCTTTTTTTATCCCACTTTTTTGTTGCTGGTCTACCTGACCCTTGAACCAGAGGTCCATGAAGGATGCAGTATCCAGAGGTTCTCGTGTTGCTGGGTCATCACACTTTGTATTCAAACAATCCGGGATTTTCACTTTAATAACCCTGGTTAAAATCTGCGTCATCTTCCTTTTCTGCAAGAATTGATGTCCTTTAGCGATAAAGAGCTGGTTTCGTGCCAGTGAATTTTCACCAAGGACGTAACGCCAGGTTTACGGACTAGAAGTAAACCCAGGTCTGCCAAGAGGACAGAGTATTGGTTGGGCATTCTGTGATGAGTGTGCGCTGTGGGAGGTTGTGCTCCTGTTGTGCTTCTTTCAGTGCCATCTTCTGCTTCCAGCTGCGGGGGAAATGTCCCACCATTTTTTTTTGCAAAGCCCAGCAGCATGGGCAATGCAGCCAGGCGATGCGTCATCTTTAAGAACATTTTCTGGAGGAGAGGACATGAATACACTTGAAAAAAAATCTTTGAGCTTCAACTAATCATTTTAGAATGACTGTAAACGTCAACAATTTTGCATAGTTATAATTTAAGGATGACATAAGTAATTCCAGCTCTGCCTGACAACTACAAATAGATAACCCATGTGTCCAAGGCTCCATCTGATAGGGCAAAAGTTAGCAGTCAGTTATTTTTCTTACTCATTGTATTTCAGGCAGCCTTTTATGTTCCAATCACGATCTGTCAGAGTGACCATTGGGTCCATGTTTAGCTCCTGTCTTGCCGAGTTCCTTGGTTTGGCTTGATGGACAACTATAGGAAGCATAACCCCCATTTTACAATTCCTCACATCATAAAATAGAATAAGTGTAGAGTTCTAGACACATTTCAAGGATGATTAAAGGAACAGGAAAACACCTGAACACAATTTCACATTTTAATCAGGGAGCATGACGCAAGAAATCTGCTGTGCAGACAAAACCGTAGGAAGGCCCTGATCTGGCATCATCTGCTACCTGGTCCCTTGAACAGCAGAGCTTCCCAGCATATTTGAAGTCGGCTGTGATTGTGCCTGTGCCTGAGAAACCCAACCCAAGCTGTCTGTAAGACTATAGACCTGATGCTTTGACATCTGTTATCATGGAAATCTTTAAACGCCTGGTATCCTGGTATGTGACATCTCTCCAGCGTTGTCCAACAGCCTTAACAGTCTGCATATAGAGCGAACAGAAATGATGATGGTGCAGTTTCACCGTGCCTGCACAATTTTTACATCAAGGTCTTTGGCACCTATGCAAGAGTTCTGCTTGCTTGCAGTTCAGCTTTTAACACTCTTCTGCCATCCAGGCTGTTTGAAAAACTCTTTCAGAGGGAGCTGAAGAGTCCCTGCATTAATAGGTTCTTCACTTTTTGTTGGAGAGGACACAGGTGGTGAAATTTAACAATGAATTCTCTAAACCCTTAAGCATTAGCAATGGGGCCCCACATAAGGTGCGTACTGCTCCCACTCCTGTGCTCATTGTGCACAAATGACTGCATTTCCCATTGCCAGTCTGTTAGGATGTTTAAATTTCACTGATGACACCACGGTAATGGGTTTGATCTCTAGTAGGTTTGATAACAATGATGAAACAGTTTATAGAAGTAAAGTTTTATCTCTGGTGGACCCGTGTAATACAACAAACCTCAGGATGACATCAATGACACTCAAGTTCAATAAGCAGTCAGCTGCTATTCTCAAGAAACTCTTCAGTCGAGAAAACTGAAAAAGTGGTATATAAAGGGATTTTACAGTTTTATAGAGCAGCAGTGGAAACTATCCTTACCTACACAATACCTGCATGATTTGGCTGTGGACAGGGCACAGTTATAGGATCTGATCTCCCAAAAGAAGGGCCTTAAAATTCAAAAGGACCACTCTCACTCCTCTAACAACCTCTTTAACTTCCTTCCCTGACAAAAGACAAAGAAGCATTGAGATACGAACGTCCAGGTTCCAGAGTAGCACATATTCTGAAGCTGTCCACTACCTTCACATTGTAGACTGACACTACTGGCCACTCAGCAGGCTAAAGTACTTTATTTGTGGGTGGTTGATGTTGCTGCTAATTCCTCTACAGGTACTAATCTTTTATCTATGGTGTTCTCATGTTTTGGATATTATTTCATTTTACCCATTTGCTTTATGCTTAAATGATTTTTTTAGGTTTTGGATTTCATTGGTTTTATACATATTTATAGGACCAGTATGTAAGATTTTGTAGCATGAGGTTGCAGGACTTCTCTAGAGCCAGTGCTCGGTTTGTCCAGTCTGGTTTACTGGGGAAACATGACAGGACTCATTCTAAGCCAAAACAGTCATTTTTAGATTCAACTGATAATAGAATAATAATTATTGATTACTGATAGAGCTCCCTGAATCTTACAAACTAGTCCATTATTGTATTCTGTGCTTTTACCAACACAAATTGAATTTCACCTTTCACCTCATCCTATGTACATGTGCTTGACGTTGTGGTGGCATCCCTGTATCAGTGTCAGTGGCTCCTCTGATCACACGTCAAAGCTGCAAAGAAAGCTGCTGTTCCGTTTTCAAATCACTTCCTATCAGACCTCTCGTTCTAAAGTCTGCATAATCTTTAGTGTTATGTTTTGCATGTGAGTTCCCTTATGCAAAACTAGATACTGTATAGTGGAGCTTTAACACTGTAATTTAAAGCGAAATGCAAGAGCCATTCAAGTGTTGAATTGTTGCTTGGAGGCATAGGGACACAGTCTCACTTTTACTCCTCTGGTGTTTTTTTTTTTTTTTTTTTTATTAGAAGAAACTGTCAAACTTTCTCCAGCTGTTCCCAAGCACTCTTTACACAAATTCTATAATTCCAATAATGTTGACAGGATATTTAGGAAGTGTGGGAAGAATCTGAAAACACCATAGTAAATCTTGACAGATCTGTATTCCTCACTGTTTTTAAAGATTTGCTCTAGACACATGGTTTATTCTTGCGGTTAATTGCCTCATCAAAAGTCTCTCTCTATCACTGAATAATCCAGAAACTATTGTCACTTCAAAAGTTGAGCTATGAGACAATCAGCTCTAGCCTTTGTGCAAAATCAGCGTCCTTGTGTCAAACCCTGCACACACATCATTCTGCACCTCAAATATTCAAATACAAGACACAAAGATCCAGGTGAGGTAACAGAAAGCAGAGTACATTTTTGAGTGGAGGAGGACTTTGGTGTTAATCAGGGCTTAAAGTCGGCCGGAACAATCTGGAATGGCGTTCCCGCTCCTTCGATTAATAAGTAAATAAATCTGATTGACAGTTTCATACATAATGATGTGGGCTGGTGGACCATCAAAAAATCCATTAGGTTTTACCAGCCTGTCTGTCTCTTTACCGGCCCTCTGCGCCTGTCATTCGCCGTGTGCTTGGCAGCGAACCGGCTGCTCACTCCGTACGCTCACCCCAGACGTATGGATACTGCAGTGCTTTCAGCATCCATTTCCTTTAAGTGATGAACTCTTGTGGTTTGTAGTAATTTCCTGTAGCCAGGAAGCCCTGCTTAGTGGGAATGTTTTATTAACATTGTGATTAACACAAGACTGAAACCTGGCATTAACGTGCGTCTTCAGTGATTTGATCACAAGTGGTCAGCTCCACGTAGGTCAGTTCACTCCCAGAATTAACATGCGTCTTCACGTATGTCTCGAGTGGCCATTTGTGATCAGATCTCATGTCTTCTCTCCATATGCAAATAAAGATGTAGGCATTCTTGTTTTTTAGCCAATTCAACTATGACAGATGGGTCTGTTGTCAATGTGTTTGTTTTCGTGAGTGTGTGAGAGAAAGAGATTGGAGAAAGGAGGGGCTGAGCAAATCAATGCCCTGCACACACTCTACAATGAAATGAGGTTTTTGATTCATTATGAAACTGTGTTAGGACTAATCACACTGTGGCAGAGCACGCCAGTAGAGGAGGTGGTCCTTCAATGAGGACCAGGACGCATTTGCATTAACACTCCTTAAAGAGAGATGGATGTTAATAGCAGTGCTGAACAGGGCCGGAGTTTAAATCTAGTAAAGCTACAGCTGAAGCTGAACTTAGGCAGAGTGATGCTAACATGTTTACCATCTGACTTTAGCATTTCAGCATGCTAACAGTCAACATCGTTCCTGCCACCAGCGCTATTAACCTAGAGCTTGCAGGACACTTGAACATTCAATTTCTCTTCATTTAAAATTTTTGACAGTAAATGTCTCTAATGTGTCTCGATATGTACGTGCTGGAAACAGAGACTATGGTGCACAGTGTCAGTTTTGTGTAATATTGCTGTTATGATGTCAAAATGTCAATAGGTCTAATACATGTGTAGTTTTGCTGCTTGATGCACACGTGTGAGAGACGTGGATCTCACACGCGTGACACGCAGGCAGTGGAAAATGTAAAGAACTGACCTGTTGACGGGGCCAGATGAAAGGTGTATTTGTTGCAGCTTGTAAACTTCAGTTTTAAACCCCGTCACAGGTGTAAACTGTTTTTATTGCTGTTAACAGCTGCGTGAATTAAAACACTGAATGCAACTTCAATCTAATTCAACCTCATCTGCAGTTGCAGCAAACCAACGAGGAACGCCATACACTGTTGTTAATGGGTGAAATCAGTGTGAGAAGACCTGGGAGTTCAGATTAAGAGCTCAGTGGTTATGGGATCATTAGAACATTTGCTACCATAGTATTAAATAAAAGTTTCCTTTAGTGCCATTGGGCAGGTCGTTTGTTTTGATGTGTTCATTCCCCTCACATTTTTTTAATCACCAAAATCATCTGAGAAAGAATTTCCTCTAAACTAAACACAGCAGGAACTCATTCGCACACAGTTGCACACTAACACCACAGGCATTTTGCCTTCATTTTGGCAGCACAGTCTCAAAAGCATATGCTTTGAGGTTCTGTTTACTCCTGTAATTTCTTTCTAATTCCTCCTTTCTCTTCCATCATCTCCCCAGCTCTGCTTTTCACAAACTATCTCACCAATCTAGACACAACTGAACGCTGGAGATGAATTTGTTCTTGACTTTAGGTTCAAAAATATTACTTGTGATAAGTACTCGCTGCCTTCTTCACAAACCTTCTTCAAGGTTCTTTACAGTGGGAATAACAGTATCAGCCAAACTGGGGCCTTGTTTACTGTGTCATACTTCTTTCCAACTTTAACAGCAGACAGCACATCCCACAGACTGCAACTTGTTAGGTCTGAAAGCCAGGTAGTCGACCAGCTAAGCTGCTGAATTTGGGAATTCTTCATGTCTGGCAGAACCAAAAAACTGGCATAAAACAAGCACTACAAGATGTTTATTGATCTTGATGCACCGAGAGAGAGCATTCAAATCTGAGGACATGCCCGCTATATCAATGCAAGCTTTCTTTTTCAGTGACAGCATGAGTTGCTCGGGATTTCTCTATATTTGTTATGTCTGCTCCACCAGCCTGATCCTGCTGACAAGCTGCACGATTAGTTGAGCAGAGACATATACAACCACACCTCTTTAAGAACTATGCAAACATATTTCTTCTAATGTCCAGAGATTATTCATGATTGATTATCTTTCCAATTAGGTCACCATGACATTTAATTTAAAGCTTCTCAAATAGCAGAAGATTTCACATCTTTCATGGGTGGAAATCTTTGTGCTAATATCATGGGAAATTGCATGAAACTACACTATGTGTCTAGAAATGATGTCAGCTGGTTTGTTAACTTTTAGATTTAGATGGCTTTCCTCTGAGGGGTAAAGCAGACTTAGTAAAACCCAGAGTTTTAATATAGCTACATATATGTTTGCATCTATCCAATCAGCTGCCAACTTTGATGAGTTATTTAGGAGTTTTACTCTGACTCTCAGTGTTTAAAGCACTGAAAATATTGTATTTATTGTTGAAAAGGGCAAAATTAGCGGTGGATTGATCCTAATAACAAATATTTCCTTTGTAGCCATGGTTAAATTATTGCAGTGACACTGAGCCACACCATTGTACTGGGTGACATGATGTGCTAGCTGCTGTGTATTATTTCCCAACTGCAAAAGGTCCCCCCCCAAAAAATGCACGAGTTACTCTTTCAGTAACATTTGCTACAGCCTACATACAGTGGGGTCCAAAAGTCTGCGAACACTTCATTTGAATGAGGAAACGGAGACCAATTGAACACCTCTGCAGAGACCTGAAAATGGCCGTCCCCTGTCCAACCTGTCAGAGCTTCTAAAGATATGAAGAATAGCAGAACATCCCCCAAACCAGGTTTGCAAAGTGTAATGGGTCACACCCAAGAAGACTCCAGGCTTGAATCGCCACCAAAGGTGCTTCACCTAAGTACTGAGTAAAGGGTCTGATTACTTATGTCGGTATATTTCAGGTTTTTTTTACCGCTGCTCTCTCCTGAAGATTTTGGAGCATCAACATAAAATGTAGCAGCACCACGTATATTGGCAAACATTTCCATTTTATATGATTTAATAATTTGTCATTTTATAATGACCGAAATAATTCGGTCACCACTGCTCTGTTTCCTGAGGACACATTCATCCCATAGCCTGATACTGTAATTAAAGCAGCTTGGTCATTCAAATGCTGGACTTCAACATGGCTAGTCCAAATATTTACCAGCCTCCCTCGGTGCAGGATCCGTGCGTAGACTATCTCACATGCTTTGGTTGACATATCAGTGTCACCGTCAATCCTGAAGGGCAGATAACTTTATCTTTTCACAGGTCTTCTTATTCTGTGCGATAACTCCACTTCTTTTTTAACAGTTCAGTGTGACCCTTGAATTTAGTGAATGGCAGCACTGCGATTGGCTGCTAAAGACTAATGAGTAGATTCCTACTTTCAAAATGCTACACTTCCATCAGTGCATCTGCACCCTCTTAAGTCATGCTTCTTTGCTGCTGTTGTACTCTACGGGTGTTTCATGGTTAAAGCTTGCAGTCGAGTTCCCACAAATGTTGGGCCACCCAAAGAGTCGGCTGGTGCACACGTAATCTGTGGGAGCTATTCCTGCCGGAGAAAAGCGGCTCAGCACAAGATTGTCTGAATTGCCCTCATCAGAAATTTGGGACTGTAGTGGCACAGGAGGATCTGAATGAATCGAGTTTGCTTCATTGTCACCTAAAGGGCCAAGTGAGAGTGAGAGTACTTACAGACACAGGTAGATGACCCATGCAAAATTATCCCCATCCCACATTATGACAAGAGTCTTGTATTATCTCCCATCTCTTATGGCTCTGTATCTCTCTCTCTGTCTCTCTTTCTCCCTCTCTCTCGAGCTCTCACTCACACGTATTTTTTCTCCATCCTGGTGTTTCACATGATGTACGGTGACTCCTGCTTGTCTGCTTCCACCACTCAGACTGGTTTATCCAGAGCCCCATAAAATATTAATCATTTGTGTGAGAAAGATTTGTACCAAATCTGAAAAACATTTTTTTTAGAGTTACTGGGATATCACCTTCACAAGGCCCAAACTAGGACCTTTGACCATCAAAATTGAATCAGTTCATCCTTGAGTTCAAGTGAATGTTTGTGCATTTGAAGATGTTTCATGAAGAGATATTGCACCAGACACGTCAGACACAGAGGCATTAAAAAGATATGCCCCTGGTGATAGAAGTTTGCTTCACTGATACAAAAAACAGTCACTATGCCACCAAACGGTCATTAACTGTAGATTGATGAGGTAAAAAAAGCCCATTTAAACAATTTTAACATAACAAAATGTGAAAACTGGGAAGAGGTCTGAGCACTTTTCGATTGCACCATGAGCACCAATTTTGCACCATCCAAAAATTTAATATGTAATATGTAAAAGTGAAATGATTTGAGTTTTTATAAAAAAACAAAACAAAACAAAAAAAAAAAAAAAAAAAAAAACATGGTCACATTTTTATGTAATTTCGATTAAAGCAAATTGATGTTACTTTGTTTTCTTTGAATAAATACAGACAACCCAACAACCTCACATATTACTTCATTGATCTCAGCAGCTCAGACAGACACACTCCAAACACAAGTGGGACAGGATTCACAGAGGTTTAAATAATTATCCCAAATTTGAACCTGAATAGTCTGGCAACCACGAAGAACAAAGACAGCGAGAGAACAACAAAGAGGAAAGAGACTGAGAGAGAAACCTCCAGTCACATAATACAAAAGAACAGCCTGCGGTGTTCAATGAGTTCCCTACACACACAGATTCAAATTCAATCTCTAAAAATCACACACACACACACACACAATTACACATATATAGCCAATCTACTGTATGTACAATCATGTCCATATTTACCCTGTGCACTCTTGGCAATTGTATCATCCCCTGTCTGTTATTCCCTTTGTACCAGCTCACTCTGCTGGCCTCATACACCACAATTATATTTTGGGTTTCGGACACAAATACAGAAATAATTTTTTTAGTGATTTGAGATAAAACTTTCAAAGTGTCATATTTTTATCTTGTTAAGGAAAAATCAGACCAATAAAGGAATTCATAGATGTGAAACGAACTCAATACGTCGTTTGTGTTGGCATGGATCCAAGTGTCAGAATCACCTTTTAGTAAAATCAAATCAAAAACAGAATTTCACTAATGACCCTCACGCTGGTAGCACATTTATATGTAAACAGTTTCAGGACATTGCATCATTGTATTCACTTCTTCATCTTTTTTCCTTTTCAGCACATCACAGCTCCGACTTCCTGTAAATGATTGGGTAAACTAAGCAGCTCTGAGTGTCCTACGCTATTGTCTTTGCTGGTGAGATAAAGTCCAAGTGAAATAATGATTTTCAGTCAGAATTACAGCCTCTGCTAACTCAGGGACTACAAGTGTCTGTGATGATAACTATCATAACGTGACTGGAAAAAAAACAAGAAGAACTTGTGTTACTATAAACAGCGATGGCCTGCTACCACACGCTGGTGTTCATTTTCAACTCACCTGTAGCCATGCTGAGTGTCCACACACACTCCACCATTGAAGCAGGGGTTCCTGGGATATGCAGCGCAGGGCTGATGGGACTGCTCTCTACCTGTGCAAGAGCACACAGCTGTGGATTCCACGGTCACAGATACAAGACTCATAGTCCCACAATCCACCACTGTGGGTGTATCTCGCACATTCAAAACGTTAGTGCAGCCACCGGTGCCGGCACACTCTGAACTGGGACACTCGTCTATCCGCACTTGGGACACGCTGACCTGCAGGAATGACTGGAGCTGGATGGAGAAAGACAGAGAAGAAGGTGAGACACAAGATGGCACTATAACAGTACCACTTTGTTTTTCTTTTAAGTGACTTTTTGACTGACCCTAGAGACTCTAACAGTACAGCAGGGTCTAGGGTCACCAGCTTCCCACCCACAAACACTGCCTGGAGTTAAACTCTGGCTCTAATGTGCTTATTCAGTATTTAAGGGGGTGTGTGTCCATTTATACTGCTTGAAATTACATTTTAAGTTGTGCTTGTTATTATATACAACGTAATTTTACATTTTAAAAGGGATCTAACATAACATTAACATAATGAATTGTTACCCCTCTTGACAGTATTGTGCAGCTATTACAGACCACTGAAAAATAACAATGTTTGTCTTCATTAATTTTTGGGCTATTTTTGTATACAAAGGAATATTTATTGCATGGAGTAGATATTGAATATGCCCTTTAATGGTTCCCTATTAAAAATAAATACAAAAATATAAATATCGGGCACATCAGTTGATTTCTCAGAAAGGTTCTAAAATGTCTAAAAGTCTAAAATGTGGTCAAGGAAGGATGGATGGTAAGTCCAAGCAGGTGGCAGACAGAGGCTAACGTGTGGAATATATCTTCTGTTCATTTGCCATGTCACACTGGCTGCGAACCAAGAAAATTAACTGACTCCAATGCAGCTTTAAGATGAAAGTGTTTTTGATCTTCTTGCATATATCACCATACACCTTCAGTCTGCTTTGTGTACATTACTGAGTCTGAGTCGAGCAATATCCATCTATAGATATGTTCACTGACATAAATATATGCTGAGTAAAACTCTCCTAATTCAGAACCTAATGTTTTCAGTCAAATACCTAAGGTGATAATGGTTTATTGGAGCAAATAAATAGTTTATTCATGTAGTTACATGTAGCTCTTTCACACTAGGTCTCATTGTCCTATACTATCATGTATTTACTGTAAATGCATGAATAGGTAATTATGTCTGGTTAAACCAGTGTAACCATACCAACAAACAAATGTGCATGCACCCAACATACAGACCGACAAAATAACTCAGGTGTGGAAAATGCAAATTCACTTCAGGAATGTATTACAGTACAGTCAAAGAAATCAAGCTGTTTTTCTGCACTAGTTCCTGGAAAAGTGGGTTAAACGGTGATGAGGCAAAAGGAAACTATGACTCTCTAGGTTGAGCGGTTTGATAAGGCAGTGGAAGGGAAAATGAAATGGAAATTGAATATGTGCTCTTTGTGTCTGGTGTGTGTGTCTCAGTGTGCCTACATGTGGGTGTGCTGTCCCTGGCTGGTGAGTCTGACACTGGTCAAGTAAATTTCCACTCAGTTTACATACACATGCATGCCTTCAAGTAGATTAGGCATGAGCAGGAGCCACGCGCACACACGCGCACACACACGCACACACACGCACACACACACACGCACGCACACACACACGCATGCATGCATGCACGCACACGCACACACACACACACACACACACACACACACACACACACGGGCAGATACACACACTCAATGTGAACTGTGTTGAACCAAAAGAGGGTCACCTTATGCTCAATGTTCTGGACTGATTGGACCTCATTCAGTGCGACTGGATTGTGCTCACTAACCATGCAGTTCACATCTACTCCACTTATTCCCCCAAATGGCCTGTGCTGCAGTGGCTGTAACTCTGATACAGGTTATGTTTTATGGATCATTGTTATTGCTGACTGATGTCTCCGACCATTTAAACACTGTGCTCAGCAGTGGAGCTTTTTTCCATTCACAACCACCTGCTTTCATTTTACCCACCTGTGACATTAATGCTTCCCCTTAATAGTCAATTTTGGACACAAATGTTTTTATTTATTGGTTTCCCTTGACTTAAGTGTTGGTGGTATATGTACAGTCTTGTGTAAATTTATTTAAACATGGTGGGGGAGTGTGTGTTTATCATATATTTACACATCTATAAACCATCTTCTCTTTCCCTGTGCAGTTAGGTGTTACATGACTTTGTTTTAGACGATTGATCAACTGAACACACGGTGGGGGGTGGTGTTCAATTGCCCCCCTTAGAGCAGACTGGCTTGCAGGACAGTGAAGCTAGTGCGAAATGTGATTACAGCCATGGTTGGTGCTGCAGGGATGTCCATTAGGTGTCCTTTTTATGAAGAATGGCTTTCCTGTAAACCAATCTAATGTAAAAATACACACAGCGTAAAAAATAATGTGTCCGCAGGCCACTTACAATGGGTACAAGACAAATCACAGAGGCTTCAGAAAAGCTAAGAGAATAACATGCTCTGCAATAATGTATAGGGAAGGTATGGGATAAGGTGAGTTGCACTACCGTATGTGATTTTTGCATATGTGCAATTGTGTTTTAAGGCTTTTAAGGATGGTATTATATATAGCATGTTTTATTATCCTCAACAAATACTGGGAAAATATCAAAAGCACCAATGAATTCACCCTACTAACAAGTACTGTGAGTCCATAAAAGAGATGACACATTTCTCTATTAAAATCAATATAGCCAGTATAGTAAGCAGGGTGAAGTCAGAGTGTCTTTTATCCTCTTCAGGGGATCTGTTAAAATAATAGTTCACATTAAGGCTGTTGTATGGATTGTGTTTTAACCTGCATATCTCATCACAAGAATTGTCACTTGGTTAAAAACAAAGGGGCCATATTTTGTGTGCTGTCTCCTCATGAAGTACATTGATCAGGTGGAAGCCAGCAGAGGTGGCAGATTTTGGGACATGAAACAGATAATAAAAGTAGCTGTAGACACACTGAGTATTGGGAAATTTATTAAAAAAAAAAAAAGTCAAGCTACTACTCATGTCAAACTAAGAATTCATGTTGGTACTGAGACCAAAAATATATGTACTGAAACACACCAGCAACAATATTTAACAACACAAAATGTTTAGAACAAACTGAGCTCACAAATGAAGGATTTAGAGGTACATGGACATTTCTTGGGATTTTTTAAAACATTTTTTGCATTGTAACCTGTGATCTTTCATACTCACATACATACTCTGGGTGTAGCACTCTTTTTGAGTGAAGTAACTAATTCTTACTCTTATGAAATCTATTCCCAAACTGATCAACAGATATAAATACAACATCTGAGGTTGTGTCAGTTGGGTTTCCTCCTTAATGTAGGTTAAATTCTTTGCTGCCTTCCTCTTCCCAGCACAGGATAATGCACACTTTAAATCTCTGACAAGAAGCCAATCAGTCACACTAATGCAGTGTAACGTATGTCTGCAAAAACAGCAGGGGTGCACAATTCAAACAGTGTATATGTTTCATATATATATATATATATATGATGGTCAGAGGTGTAGTTCTTTTTGCTAGTACCAGTGCACCTATGACGTGCGCATATGCGTGCACATGCACCGTTAAGTTGTAGTTAATTTCAAAGGTCATGTAACCATTGCTCCATTGTTAGTGTGACATTAAGTGACAGGTGGAAGAACACGAGTAGTTTGCAAGTTAAATTAGCTCATTTAATTACTATGCTAACAGGCTAGGCTATGAAAACCTAGTTAAGATAATAGCCTAGGCTCTTTGAACATAGCTAACCTAACTTTCATCTCCAGCATCTCTGCAGAAGCAGCAGTAGCTGCCCAAGTTTAACAGACTGCCTTGTTTCTGTGTAAATGCATCACAAATAAAGAAACTTCAGAAGAGTGAGTGATGAATAAAGGAATGTTTTCTGCCTTTTCATCTTCACTAATTAACCATTTAATTCACTGAGCAGCTCAAGAGCAACCGCCAACTACCAGACACGTGGTGGAATATTGTTTTCTTGAGTGTTTAATACAGTCAGTACACCTTAAATATCAATATGACGACTTTGACATTAGTGCTCTTGCATGACATACACTTTGCTCACTTTAGTGATCATTGGATCTTCAAGCGATTAAAAACATGAATCTGCAGTGTATGATCAAGCTGCTTCTTCCCCTTGAGGCTATAAAATCTGAAATGTGCCTTCAATGAAGTCGGGGCACGTTGAATTCAACTTTTATCTTTACGTTTCCTTTTTTTCCCCCCAATGCTCCCAGTGCACTTTTTTCTCAGGTATCAGGGTGAAAAATATTGCCCTCTGTTGTACTGGTGTGCCAAACATTAAGATGTAAACCAACAATGTTTTAAGATTGAAAAATATGAATTGTGAGCATTTTTTTTTTTTTTTTTTTTTTTTTTGCACACCTCTGAAAAACAAAGATGGGGAGAGATGGAGACCATGATTCAAGCAGGAAAGCAGATGCAGGAAGTACAGAAAGGAGGGAAACATCTGGGGATGCGGACAGCTGTGGTGAAGTCAGCGTCATGCTGCTTGTCACACTGTTATAAAGTGGCTGGTGGGGAGCAGATATTTTCACCTAAAAACAGCCATATGTACAGGTAAATTACTACATCCTGTTCAGTGACACTCAAAGGACGGCTTTATTTATGCTGGTGATTATTTCTCGTTAGTTTGGAAATCCAATACATCTGTTTAAATTCTTGATTTTTCTCTAATTCTTTATTCCTTATGTCTCATCCATGGATAATGTCCAATGTGTGGTTTTCGGGTGAGGCTTTGCTCTGTGTGATGTCTTTCCTCTATATTAAGATTTTATTTTGAAACGTCTCCCGCCTCTATGTGCTAGAAATACTTAATCACTCATTGATGTCTCTTAACTCCTAGGGCCTTAATGAGTGAAAACAATTGCCCCATTTTTTTCAATGTACTCTTCCAAGTGTTGAGGAAATGTACATTGACTCTTTCTAAGGCAGAGCAGTGTATATAGCAAGTAACAAAGGACCAGAGGGACGTATTGTTCCTTAAGACTATTGTTCCAATGCACTGAATAGATTCCACAAACCTCTGCGCTGCCCTCAGGGCCACATTAATATAATGACAAGATGAACCTTGGTATCCGAGAGCCATACCAATGATTTTTAAAAAGTGGAAAACCAATGTAGTATCATTAAAAGTCAAGTGGGGCGTGCTAGATTGAAAACACTGAGGGATAAGTTCCATTATTGAGGTAGGGCAGGGAAAAAAAGAGAGACATAGGAATTAAAGATTTTTCTTTTTTCTAAATCTTCTACTTCTGAGGCATTACTGGAGAATTGAGAACATTAATGATAAGCGCCGCTTCATCTTCTGCCCCCCTCCTCCTCCCTCCTTCCTCTTTCCTTCCCATCTACCAGCCCCCCTCATCACTCCTCCTCCTCCCTCCTCTATCTTTCCGGCTCTCGTTCATCCTTTCCTTCGCCACGCTTCACATCTCATTCTGATCAATGTCCTCTCCGGAGAACCTGCCTGAATTCAGATGAAATGCTCGGCTCCCTCCTCACAAATCACACCTGAAGGCCTCGGCTACCTCTCCGTTTACACATCTTTCTCTTTCCTCTCCACTTCTCTCCGCGGCCATGCTTTGCTCATTTTAAAAATGTATTCATATACCGGTGTGCTTTCTTTCCCATCTCTAATCTTCCGGCTTTCTTCCTCAACAATAGTCAAATGAAACAAAGGGAGGCCACAAAGGAAAGAAGCAAAAGACAATTTTTAAAACAGAGATCCCACTTTTCATTATACTGGCTTTGCTTGTTTACACTGAAAAAAAACAGAGCAGGTGGTCCATTAATCAGAGGGTCAGTGGTTCGATCCCCTGGATCGTCCGGCCCATATGTCGAAGTGTCCTCAGGCAAGATCCTAAAGGCTGTATTGTGTGTGAATGGATGAGTGTGGCATGTATGGTAAAGTGTGATATAAGTGTAGTTGACTTGTAACACAACTGCATCTCCATATGTCCAGCCACACCAGGTATCCTTTGTTCCACAGGTGTCGATCCGACTCTGTGACGACCGGCTTGAAGACAACACCACCCCCCTACCCTCGAAATCTGGGTTCCTTTCACACCACCTCAAACAGGTGGTTTAGGATTAAAAGCAAGAGGCAAATGTTTGATTGCAGTAATAGACCTGAACTGACCACCATGACCATGACTGGACTTTCACTGTTTCTCCTCCCCAACAGACACACGCATGCAAATACAAGACTGGCTCATCATTCCCTCTGAGGACCCCGGGTCAGCTCTCTCTCTCTCTTTCTCTCCCTGTTGGTGAAATGCATACAATTTGACTTTCTATGGTTCACGCTCTCAAAGACACACACACACACACACACACACACACACTCACAGGTTCCTTATTTCCATTCAGATTTTTGAAACGTGAAATGAGGTCTGACTGGAGCCAGCGGCCAGTGTGCGTCAGTGTGATGAAGTGAATTATTTGTGTTTTACCAACTATCTTCTACACAGCGTTGATATGCTTTTTTTGGAGTTTTGAATTCTGTTTAGTCCGCTCTCTCTGGTGGGTGAAATGTAATTTATTAGGACCATTTATGACTAAATATAGGGAGATCTATGTAATTTCGCACACCCTTCTCATTTGACAGTGAACAGTTCCGGTGGGATTTTTTTTTTTTTTTTTTTACGTCCTGTGACAGCAGCAGCAAGTATTACAGACATAATCCACACAGTGCATTTCTGTAAGAGACAAATTGGGTTGGATTTAAAAGGATGTTCCACATTCATGGACTATGAATAAAGTAGAAATAACAGTTTTTATTCTTGGGTTGTGAAGCTGGCATATGAATCAGCCATCAATTAAGAAAAGCATTTTCAACAGAAACTCTTCACTCACACTGTGTAAAGCTGAGACAAGGTGCCAGTCTTTGAGCTAAATACAGTGGAATGAAAAACCATTCAACTTGATTCTCTTTCATAAACCACCTTTATAGGGAAAAAAGCCAAGAGGCCCTAATCCAGGTCTGCCTGGTCTGAACTGAAATATTCATAAATCCATAGTATTTTTTTTTTTTTATTTGGAGCCAATCCCAGCTGGCATGGGGTGTGGGGATACACCCTGGACAGGTCGCCATATAGAGACATACAGAGACAAACAACCATTCACACTCACACCAACAGGCAATTTAGAGTCACCAATTAACTTAACGTGCATGTTTTGGACTGTGGGAGGAAGCCAGAGAACCTGGAGAGAACCCACGCAGACACAGGGAGAACATGCAAACTCCACACAGAAAGGCTACAGGCCAGGGAATTGAAACTAGAACCTTCTTGCTGTGAGGCCACAGTGCTCACCACTGTGCCGCCTTGAAGTAACTCTATTATCACGCTGTTCTATAGTCATAAATAATATATAATTATAAATATAATATGAATATATATCCATATTCTATAGTCATAATATCTGTATGTTTAAGATCATTGTGTTGCTACACTGTCTTTAAATCAGAAAATAGGTTCTGCACTTTCCAGCCAACACTGATGTGATCAGCCTCATATGCCTTAGAGCTGAATGTCAGCACTTATAGTTTGATTTTAAAACCAGCGAGCTGCACACCAGCCAGAACAATGAAAAACATCTAAGTGTCTAAATACTTGCCGACTGCACGACAGTGATTATAACCCCAGGTGATTTCACACCTGCTGTGCATAAGGTGGTTGAATTAAGTTGTACACTGTTTGCACCAGATCTGTTTCATTTAGACAGGTGAGAATGGCTCTACCAGAATCTGAAGGAGAACAAACAGCTGCTCCCTGCCTGAGAGAGCTGTTCTCACAATGCCTCCATACCCAGAGGGAGAATCATTCAGACTCAGAGCTGGCACAGCCTGGTGGGCATTTTGCACTTGTTTTTTGATCTGTTTCAGGTTTCAAGTGATCCACTAACTCTTCATTCTTCATTCTATGTATTCTTCTGCCAGCGTGTGTGTCTGCGGTGATGGTACCATGGCGTTCTCATATCAGGTGTTTAGCAGGTAGCGTTACCTTTACCTTTAACCATCAAACAGTCAGAATCTCCCATTTAAACATTTTAGCGCATTCTTTGATGGAAGTGAGAGTGAAGCTCTGAAGCTGCTCCCCCTATCGGTTTGTGTTAGCTTGAGCTGCTACAATGCAGAGCAGGTAGTTTAAGGTCGGTGTATATGAGGGGATTTTCTTGCCAGATTTTTATTTTATATGTGGCAAACCACAGACGTAAGAATCAATTTTTAAGAATTGAATCCAAAGAGCAGACACACACCAGGTGATTTAGTCAAGGTGCAGGGCCTCACACTTTGCGTTGATACTAAATGATTAAACGGTGGTGATTCAGAAAGTTGGAAACTAAGAAAGTTTTATTGTTGGTCTCAAGCAGGACGAGACTAAGCTACTGATACAAACTCTCATTGTTATTTGTGCACAGGTTGAAGGGTGAGTTTGATCGTTGGAAGTGTCACAGATCTTCCACTGCTATGGAGACGCTGTTCCATATTACTCATATTACTCAGTCCTCTGGTTCCTGGTGCTTCCCGGGCAGCTTGCTCTCATCAGCTGAAGTGAGTTTCTATTCAAACCTCCCATAGCTGCCATCATACGACAGCCATCATACAACACCCAAAATTTCCCCAATTATCCTCTAGTGAGGGGCCACTATCAGGAGACTGACATGATATGATAAAACCTCACAACTTTTACATTGATGTGTCTCATAAAAAAAAATATATATATATATATATATATACACACACACACACACACACCCTATGTTTGATAATAATTAGACAACTAACACACGTTTCATTTATAAAACTGTGCATTGGATTCTTACCAGAATATTAAGTGTGCGAATACAGAGAAATGTGTACAATAAAAAGTAGTCAGATCAACTGTGTGTATGCAGAGAACACTGCAAATGTCACTTTAGAAATCTCAATCAACTTTAAATATGTGCATTTTGAACTATGTTGCATCCAAAACACTTTGAATTTGGTGCAGTTTTGATGATTATTTCATCAGTTGATGTGTTTTAGATGAAAAGAAATCTGGAAATTCTGGGTTAATGTCGGGGAGAGGCAGACCAGACTTTCCAAAATCTTCAACCAGACAGACCCTGGCATCATGTGGTGTGCTCCAGGACTGGACTGAATATGACCATCGTACACCATGATGCTCTTGTCTGAACTCTTAAGGGTTGGGAATATGAAGATTAGTCTGTGACAGATGGATAAAAGATGTAAATGGATATGATTTGAGTTGGTCTGTATCTTTTTAAACAAAGAGCTGCTTATGGAGAAATGAGTAATGTTACAAACGCAACAAAACAAAGCTGGTCTTTATGTTGATCACATTGTGGATATCATGTATTAAGAAGCAACATCAAACCTATGACAGGGTGAAAGGGTCATTATGAAACATCCAGCGTTAATTCTCTGATTCCACTACACTACACTGCCATCTAAACTCTTACCATTTTGCTGTCAAGTTTATTTTTATATTAATTATTCTATGGGGGTGGTGTACACACGTTTCGAGTCCTGCGTTGTGTGTGCACAGCGGTTATAAATGAAGCCTCTGGAGTCCAATTTACAAAGAGTCATCAGAATGCAAATCACAACTGGCCATTTTCACAACAGACAAAAGGTACAGGTGTTACTAATAACATTAACAATGGCTCTGTTCAATTCAAGTGTCCCATGAAGCAATGACAATGTGACGGTGAGACAGCATGCAGAGAACCGAGAAACTGAAGCAACTAATTGGAATTCAGCTGGTGTTTTTTTTTTTTTTTTGTTATTTACACTTGTGTGTTTCCTACTGTGACATGGCAAAATGTCTCCCACACTTTTGCAATATTGGCCAGAAAAATTACAGTTTTATATTTGTCTCTATTCAGTGAACCCTGAGTCTATGTTGGTGAATACTAGTGGTTTGTGATGTTGCTGCAGTCAGTAATAATATAAATGATGCAGGTGCAGCTCACCACCACCATCAGATTTAATGTAATATGATGTGGATGATGACTCGTGACAGCTTTTCATCCCTCTCTTCAATATAGACATACTAACAAAGTGGACACAACTTGGCTTGCCAACCTTTATTTAACAGTAGCTTGTTGGCCCCTCAGATATAAAAGAATGACATGCTGTATTGGTACAGAAACATATTCCTTTTTATTATATTTGACCAGCCAGGTCGCACTTTACTGTTACACACAAAAAAAAAAGGTGGAGCTGGGGTGGATGGATAAAGACAAAAAAGGCTTTCGTGAAAAACAAAACAAACAAAAAAAAAAAAAAAAGCTAAACTAATGGCTAATTATAAAATGTAAGTGTAATCATTCATTATTTCAACTTTTTATTTATCTATTTATTTTGGGCGCCTGCACAAACAGTAAGGACCAGGTCTTCAAACACAAGCACCAGATGTCAATCAAGCTGCTGTGCTCCCACGAGGGCAATTAGTATTTTTTTTTTTTTTTTTTTTTTACATATTTTGCGTGTTTTGCTCAATGCTAAATTGACATTACCATGGAGATGAGCAGCGAGTGCAAGAGTCCACGTACATAACATGTCAATCAGAATACAATAGCATTCTTTGCCGAACTGTCACAACCAGTTCCTGCAGTTAAGTTACGTCTGTCCATTCTTTGTTGGCCCTCAGTTCCTGTTTTATTTTGAAAGACTCACTTCTTGTCTCATTACAGATCACCCACTTCCTGCCCTCTTGTGTTTCCCGCCTGTTTGATTACCTGCTCCTCCCCTCATGGGTTTCACCTGTGTCTCATTATCTCCCCTCCCTCTGAGTGTATAGTCCATGTGTGTATTCCCCTCAGCGCCAGTTCGTCTTGTTCCTCTAGGTCAAGAGTTCCAGCGTCTTTGTGAGTTTCCGGTCTAGAGATGTGACCCTACCTGTTTTTGGCATCTCGTATGCCCTTGCCTACTTTTGATTTCCTGGTGTTTCGATCACAGCCTGCCTGACTGTGTATCTTGGATTTAATAAATACTGCTGTTTCTGGAACCTACTGAGTCGCGCATCTGAGTCCTTTGTTCCGTGATACGAACAGCTATGGGAAACAAATTAACTTGACGAGTTTGGACTTTCACTATGTAAATTTCTCGCATTTTAATGAGGCATGATGTGGATGAAAATGACCTAAATCCATCTATTTCACAGATAGTTTTGATGCTCACTTGGCCATGGCATCTTGTTTTTCTGTCATGTACAACTCTGAGCAAAGTGGTACAAAATCCACAGAGAAAGTTGTCAGGACACATCAGCATCAGTATATTGAAAAAGACATACTTATGTTTTGGGGGTTGTTTTGTTTTTTTTCATTGGGCCACCTGATGCGAGTTATGTGACAATGGGTTATGGTCATGTATCTGTCAGAATCTGAGCATTATAGCCATTTTGTCGCGGGCTAAAACACCAGTGGCATGTGACACGCGTTGTGATGAGTGCCTCAAAAAGGCAAAAATTTTATCATTTCGCTTCCTACATCTGCAGCTACTGTACCTGTCTTACTTTCACTGTCTGTATGGGTGTGCTACAGAAGTCAAATACTGATGATTTTGGATAAACTCTCGGTTGCCCATGAGTTTGGATGAACCATACTCTATTTTTTTAAAGGGTGTGGGAAAAATGTCCTGAGTCGAGGTGGAATTAAGTTTTATTAGTTTGTGCACTATGTTGTGTGTAGAAATTTGTATCCAGTGAACAGAGACAACAATCCACATTTGATATGTTGGACTTTAACACAACTTTCCGCCAAAACATCGCCAGAGGCAAAACCGCTGCCTGCAACCAACCGAGTGTCAGAGCAAAGAGAGAGAGAGAGAGAGCACAGCCCCGTTTGGATGGTTCACTCTCGCCCATGTGGGATTTCTTTTTGGCTTGACTTATCCAGCAGCTTTTCAGAGAACTTATTCACTGGTTGTTATATGCAATGCCATTCGTAAGGTTATATCGTCAGTCAATCAATTTTTAGAATGAGTCATCCTTCAGATGAGCCAACAAAACAACCCAAATGGCATGAATTTATTGCGTCTACTTCATGCGTTGAAAAGGATAAAAAGATAAGGGCACTAACAATGACCTACCTTTTGTTTGTGTGCAGCCAGATAACCGTGCATTTTCTCAGGCTGGAGGAAGGACGGGCCGCCGTGCACGGCGAAGCGAACATCCAGCATTCGCTCCCTCACGTCTATAAGGCTAAAGATGTTGACATCATCAGGTGGAACAGAGAGCATCTCGGACAGAAAATCCACCAGTAGCTCGTAGCGGCTCCGCTGCTTCCCTCTCAGTTCAATGAACTCCTTTGCTGTGATGTCTGAGAAACACACACACACACACACACAATTAGAAGTGTAGACTGTATAGAAGTGGCCTCATTATTTCCACCCCAGCACCAGGATAAGTCCAGTTATTTTCAAACTGCGCCCGATTGCTAAGGTAAAAATGACTTGCTATATTCCTGGGGCCTAAAAACTGGGATTGCACTGTACTTGTGGTGTCTAAAGGCTTTGTGGGGAACAAAATGCTGGGGGAGGCGGCATGACTGTTGCTTGCAGGCAAAGATAGTAATTTGCAGTTGGATTTCAATTCCTTACTGTGTCAGCTAAGGGTAATTACTCTTGCTCCTCTTGAGAGGCAAAGACTGACATTTCACTGCACCAGTTCAGAATATACAAGGGCCAAATTTGCCAGTTAGGTAAATAAGAAGTGGACTAATAAGATCTAATTTACACTTAATCGACTGACCATTCATTTTTATTGAGATTAAGAACAGGTGAAAAATGTCATGGCTAAGATCAGGCCAAGGACCCTCAGTCAAACAATCGGTTCATCTTAGAGCAACTTCAGGCTGATTAACCCCAATCTGCCATTATAGAGACTCGGGCTTCAAGCCTGGGTTCATGTTTAGCACAATGGTTAAACAGATGATGTTGATATCCTTATCTGGACCCCCATGATAAATTTGACCTATTTTCATGGTTGCGAAGATCTGGGGCCTCATATGTGAATCCTTGAGTAGAATTCATACAAAGACAAAGTGTAGGTACAAAGCTGGAAAGCAGTGTACGCACACAAAAAAAAAAATCCAGATGTATGAAGCTGTGCACACAAAGTTTTCCAGACACATTTTGTTTGTGCAGGTGGAATTGGGCACATACGCACATGTGCGGATACCAGCTTGGACTGCAAATTGTACTTTAATGTCACTTTATTTATCTGACGTATGGATTATCCCGTCCCATAGAGCTGGTGCTGCTGCTGAAAGACAACTGGTCTGCCAGTTCTCTCTGAAATTCTTCTGTCTTCATTCTTGAGGCATCATGGGGAGGGGGTTTGTAAGACTCTCCACCTCATGATGGGGCTTGAGGAAAATCCTGGAGATCACGAAAACCCAGTAGGCTTCATCCTCTGGGGATGAAAGTCCAATAGCAGTTGATATATTCCAGTCAGTCCAAGGTGGTGGACTGATCGACTGGCTAACAGACCGACACCGATGATTCCCTCCTGCGCCCCTACAATGTGTTTTTAAATGAGTAGGTGAAAATGGTGGGATACACAGCCAGGACATACTACAGGGTTACTTTTAAGAAAGTGACATCAGATTCCCCTAATAAATCTTTTTTTTTTTTTTTTTTTTCCCCTGAAACACAGCGACATCAAAGGAATATATGTATAAAAGATGGTTCCCTCACAAAGACAGGTTGCACTGGGGTTTAGTCACACATACACACAGGAACATTTGCACATCACCCCATAAGTTGCAGGCGATATTCTTGAACATGTCAAGAGAAAAGAAAGTGAGTGGGAGGAATGAAAAATGGAGGGAGCTTTTCATCCAGCCTTTTGTAATGATCTTACTTAACTCTGCTGTGTTGACAATCCCGACTGTTACATAATGTGTTCTACAAGAGAGCTTAATGTTGGTTTTAAACTACAACTTGCAAGAAGATAATCCAATGTCAAATATTTCTGACTACAACACAGAGAGGCAGTGCGATGGGTTGGGTTTGGCCTGTTTTGTTGCATTAAGCTTCAGGCTTGAACTATTTTAAAACATGATATAGGGATACATTGCCCTCCTCATCAGACATCAGTCTATGCCAAGGTCTAGCCAATGTAAGCTGGTTAGCTGATGGTTAGCAAATTAAAATAATGATGCTTCAGCCATCAAATCAAGTGGACATCTTCCAAAGTCATGAAACATGTGGCCAGATGAGTGTTGTTTTAAGATGGACCAGAAATCTTCAGACACTGCCCCCCACAATGTCTTTGTGATCAATACAGAGATGGAAGAACACACACACACTTAAACAATGAGGTCCAGCACTCTTTCCCAATGGGGAAGAGGTCTCGGACCTTTTGACCCCACTGAATATAAAAAAGGGTGTGCAGGGTGATTAGGCTTGTGAGTGTGTAAAGGGAGACAGCCTTGGCACTGAGAGACAAGACAGGGGGGCTCAGATCGGGCTCAGTGGATACAGCATGAGGGATCGAGGCTAATGTCAGCTCCCATCAGTCAGTCCGGCGGGAGAAACAAGGACACAGGCAGACAGAGAGACAGTAGGAAGGATGGGGGATGGGGGCGAGGGTAGTGAGTCCTAACGCAGAGTGGCAGCCTTTGCACCTGGCTTTGATCCAGCCTCACAATTCACTCCTGCTTTCTCCTTCCCACAGGCTTCATCAGAGTCGGGTGTCAAGGCGGTAGTGCACAGACGCGCTCCTGCCTGTAGGCTTGTGATTTCACACAAATAGGCACAAAAATAAAAAAAAGGATAAATATCCTACACATGCAGTAGCATACTGTTGACAAGACTGAGACAAAGCAGTGAGGAGCACTAGACCAACATCAGAGTCTTTGTACAGTTTGTTGTGCTTCTACTTGACAAAGGCTGAAACATGACTGAAACAGTCTATCAGTTTTTAGTTCTTTGGACAAAGCAATAGATAATCTTTTTCTTTTTTTTTTTTTTAGATTTGATGACTCTTGAAGTTTTGAAAACAAACGCCTAATATTTTTTGAAAGGAACCAAATGTGCAACAACACGCTGCTTCCACAAAAGAGAAATTTCTTTCTTCACTGAAAGACAACTGATGTCACTTCCCATGAAAATCTCCCAAGAAATACATTTTATTCAAGAAAGAAAGAAACCAGTAGATCAAAGCAGAGAAAATGATTAATAGCAAAATAAGAAGAATAATTCAAAACACAAAGTTAAAATTAGCTTAGCTATTCTAAGATATGTTTATGGAGGTTTCTTAATTTTGGACTTTTTTTGTTCCATGCCCTAATACATCCCCTGCTTTATGGTCTGTTTTCCTCTAAATGGGACCATCATTTAAAAAATGAAAATCATGTTGTGTTGAAGGCGACTAGAGACTAGAGACTGAGACTATAAATTCATTAGGCTTAAGGCACTTCAGTCTATGTTCCTAGGCCACATTGAAGGACCAGCTCCTCTGATACAGTCTAATTAGTAACATCACATTTTCATAATGAACTTTTTTTTTATTATTATTGTTTCAAATGGATAACCTTATTTCACTGTAGAGCTGTGAGCAGTGCATTGATTCACTCAACCCCTCTGTGCCCCTGTCTCTCTCTCTCTGACTCACTCAGGCTGCATGCAAGCACATTGACAATGGACCCGTCTGTCTGATTGACTACAAACAACAACAACATTGCATACCTGTTTATTTGCATATAAAGCGGAGAAATTCGATCACAAGAGACCAGATCACAAGTGGTCACTGGGGACGCATTTTAAAGCCAGATGTGAACAGGACCTTTGACGTTTAAAAATCAATGCACTGTACCTTTAAGGCTTAATGAAAATAATCACTGGTTGCAGTCTTAATCCACTGGTCAAAGTGGATGCGGGGCGCATCGGCATCCGTTGGGGTCAGTACCTGAGGAAATAGGAGCGATATCTAATGGGAGGTAAACAAAGTCCCAGTGATTGCACATATAGTCCCTGCAGTAGAAAACTGAGATACTTCTTTTCCTATTTCTGCGTATTGATCCCGCGATGCACACACTTCAGAGGGCAGATAAATGTGAACAAAGAGCTAGAGGCTACTTGGGTAGCATCTCAGCACTGTATCTTCTGTACAAGAGCAATCTCTTGGCAGGCACAGTTCATGAAGTCCTTCTCTGTTTATCATGTAACTAAAACTGTGTGTGCAGTCTATGTACTGCTCATGTGCTGACTGTCTGACTGTGCTTTCCCCTGAGCACTATGCATTTCACTCTAAGCTAGTTTTATGTGGACATTTCAAGGACTTTCTGTTTACCACATTTCTTACCTTTCTATCAATATTGAGAGAGAGAGAGAAAGAGAGGGTGAAGTAGAGTGAGAGAGGGAGGGAGCCTTAATCCCAGCAAGGCAGATTTAACTAGTGCTCTCTTTGTGCATCCTTATTGCATTGCACATTTGTTCTTGAAATGGGATTTAAAATGTCAAGGAGGGTGTAAGTAATGCTATAAGTAGAATATTTTCATAATCCCCCAGACTGAGAATCAATGAGACTGTTTACACCAAAGCTCCACATGGAAAAATAAAATCTTTGAAATGGCTTCTGTTACATATCCTCCGCATTCACCTCTGTGTTGGTAGCCTGCCTGCACTTCAGGATGATCTCAGCGTCATCCTACATTTTGTCCTGAACCCGCAAATGTACACATTTTGTACATTTGTTCATGGTTGAACTGTGGGTTAAAGGCATCTGAGTGATTTTGACACTGTATTCACAGCAGTGGCTGACACTGGTTCTCTCCAGCTCAATTTAAGTCCCTCTCTAAGGATGGTTTAAATCAATACTCTCTGCAGGTAACAGCCCTTTGATGACAGTGGAGCCATTTAAAAATCCTCAATGAGGTGACCACCCCACGGGCATAGGCTGTTGACAAACCTAACCTTATTATGCTAAATTGAATAGATGAAAAAATGACAAGTTGTCATCACAAAAAAAAAAAAATTAAGAGCTGTTTAATTGAGCAATTCTTTCATATTGATTCCCATTGTTCATTTTAAACACACATTTGCTGGTCTGCTTTTTGTGCATGGGTTCATTTTCCTTGTACAAATATTGGAATGTGAGCACCAGCTGTTCTCCGCCCGCCATCTCTGGGTTTGATGCACATTAATTTACCTCAGCCCTGTTTTCAGAATGACAAGCGAATCCTTTTATCTACATATGAGGCTTGACTCTCCCTTACACATCCTTTCCTTTGCTTCGTTCCTCCCCTCTCTTCACCACTCATATTTGGAGTTCACCTTCTGCCCCCCCTCCCCCACCCTTCTTCTTCTATTTCAATATCTCTGAAATCATAAAAATCCTTCAGCCATGTCCCATTTCTCCAGAGTGAATTTAATTCTGAGGAGACAGCCGATGTGCCGTACATCAGGTAATGATGGATGCTGCTCAACATGTGGGGAGAATGTGCTGGTTGAGCAAAACCTCTTGACTAATTATTTTGCCAGCATAAGTAATGGAAACAGGCTTTTCTGTGAGTGCACCGACAACGACGACTGAGAGCCCAGGAGTCAGAGAGAGGGATTAATAATGAGTGTAATCTTTTGCTAAGGAAACATCTTTAACTGAGAGTGTGACAGGCCTTTGAAACACTGTAAGCAAATAGTGCAAACAGTAATCAGTGCTCATTAATTTTCTGTGACTGGAGACAAGTCTGCAAATAATGACCTATGTTCTCCAACTCTCCCTTGTCAGCAGTGCTGAGTTGAGCAGAGTTTTAATTTTTAGGCAAAGCGGATTTTTATGAGCTAATCGCACACTGGTGTGGTTGGAAATCCTACCTGTTCCTGTAGAGTTAGCATAGCATAAATGTTGCAGGTCATTAATCAAAAGGTCAGCACACACTAAGTCTGCAGGTGATGTTTGCCGCAGCTGGATAAAGTGTGCTGAGAAGGCCAAACGCAAAGGGGTCAAGCTTGTTGATGTGAATGTCAAAACAAAGCTGATACCCAGGAGCATTAAATAACAGCCCCAAAGTACAACCGGAAATTGTAAGTCAAGGACAGTTTTCTTTGTGGCCGTGGACGTATCAGGCTTTACTGTGTCAGTCTTTATGAGGGAAAAGATCAGTTCCCAAGTAAATTATTACACTTCATTTTAGTGTTCAGAGCTATAACTGTATCGCAAATTTACAGCATTTAAAGCATACACGTACACCTATACTTCAATGCATCCACTCAAGACAGAAAGGATGGGTGACACTGACAAATGATTGGTGGAGTGTGTTAACACCAGAGGCTGTAGTGTAAAACCTACACATTCGCTTGACCAGAAATTCTAACTCAAGGTGAACTGACAAAGCTTTTTGTGGAGCTTCCAACAGCATCTTGAAGTGTTTCTCAGTGGATGGGGATTTCTTAGGGCAAGTTATAACAATTCACTCAACTGTGTCAAATATGTACAGGACATCAGTCACATAATAAAACACAAACAATAGCAGGGGCTGCCTCCTACAGAGGCTGCATTAGAAAACCGACTGCGTCACAGCGTGAAACTTAGTTGTCCCATTTCATAGTCTCCTTTAAATATGGTCTAGAAATGTGTCCTCCTTTTCTTGGGTGATAAAGTGCTTCAACGGGTGGGTCCTTCGTGACCCAACCTATCTCAAGATTCATTGCACCAGTAATGAAAAAAACACTGCAGCAAACAAGTGCCCGAGGATTAGACTTTTAAATGTAAGTATTGTGCACAGGCCAAAAAATGGAGTACCGTCATCCACAAACTTGGGTCGGCGTTGACATCACACCCGACTGCTGTGTGGGAATTGACATCAGTTATTCAGAAAGGATCCTGCATGAAGACTGGAGACAGACAACATCAGCCTGTGAGAAGGAGTCAAAGGTCATCAACCGCGATACAGTGGACAGACGCAGATGATCGAGTAAGACATTCACGTGTGACCATTTTTGAGCAGAGATTGTTGGTGTGTGTGTGTGTGTGTGTGTGTGTGTGTGTGTGTGTGTGTGTGTGTGTGTGTGTGTGTGTGTGTGTGTTCGTGTAGGCTTGGAGGGCACTCTTACCTGCCAGGCGGAGGGACCCTGAGTTGTAGATGGCCTCGTCTCGCAGCTCCCTCACATGCACGGTGACAGTGGAGACGGCATCCGGCCAAATTCCATCGGACACACGGACCTGGAACTGATAGGTGCCGGGTGGGGCATTCTCCTTGATGATCAGGAAACCTGTTCGCTTGTTCAGGATAAAGTAACTATGGGAAAGAAACAAACACACAGACATGCAACCTTTTAATGCCTTTGTTCTCATTCACCCAAGCTGAGCCCACGACAGGATGAATAAGTTTAATCTCTCACCCTCATGAATCAACACACTGAAAATCTAGCTTTTACTTATTCAGACAATGAACCCGATCAGCCCACAAAAACAAGTCTAGAGCCGCTGCATCCACCTTTAATCACTGATTTAAGTAGAAACCTTCCACACAGCGGTTCTTTTAAGAAGTATTTACTAGTAACAAGCAGGAACTGATGCATTTTGGGACAAGCTGCTGTCATTTAAAGTGCAGTCACATGGGCCGATCTCGTGGCTGCAGTAGGCTGGATCACAATGTGACCTCGGCGCACAACTGGTTGGTGTGTTTCACTGCATGAGAACATGATAACCAGCTGAATGTAAAGAAAAGCTCAGGATGACTGGATGCTTGTTGTCTGCAGGCACTTTTGGTGGGTTCACCATAGTTTGCATACAGGGAGATTTCTAATCTGCAAGGCAGAGCTCATATACTGGATTTGTTCATAGAATTCTAACTATCATACAGTCATCACTAAGTATCAGCTCAGTATCCTCACATCTATTTTGGACATTTCTGTGCATCAAGATTTCCATCTAATGCAGGTGACCACAGCCAGTGGAGGAAGGTGTCTGCCTTAGTATAGTGAGGTCAAAAGTAAAGGTGTGGAGGTTGGGCTAGCCGAGACGTTATAGACGTTGGAGCAACATTACAGACATATATAGACTCTAACCATACCACAACTACAGTTTATTTAGATACAATCTGTGTGTAGTTGTCAGGCTTATTCATTGTGGAAATCTGGGACAATCTGGACTCAACATCAATGTTCTTCTCTGGTGACTAGATTGCTAAATAACTGATGATTATGTGCTTTCATACTTATAGATGCTGCCAGCCACCAACACTCACTGTAAGCAAATCAGCAGCATGTAAACAACAGAGAACTATTCAAAGTTATCCTCCACACCCTTCCTTCTCCGGCTGCCAGACAGATGAAGACAGAACGGTACAAAAATACCTTTTTCTCGACCCCCCCTCCCAGCGATGTGCTTTACCCTGTGTTTTCCTGTTTACTCCCTTCTCTGCTGTAAACCAATTGCCCCTAGGGACAATAATAGAAAGTGAGCACAGATGATACATTAGGGAGAGAAGGAGAAAAATGAGACTGACTAATAGGCACAAAGACATACGAGGAAGCAATTTCACTTGCTTCTTGTCTACATGCACCCCTGTACAGTAAATGAGTTCATTTGAGTTTAATTAGAGAGGGAATCCAAGGCATAACCTTGGCAAATCAAATAATAAACCACTTGAGGAGACAAGGGCCACATTAACTCATTTTATGGCACATGCTGTGGTGTGTAGATTATGTCTTAGGTCTAAACACTTAATTCCAGCCTCCACATCACTGAAAGACAATTTTACATCTCTAGTAAAACCACCAATATTTTTCCATTCGGTCCTTCACAATCTCCTGATGCAGCCGTTTATTGACATTTATGCTAACTACTTACATTACTGGCCACTTCTCCTCCAGTAAAAGTAGGATACTTGCAGTAAAACTATTATACAGGATGCACTGATGTGCTAAGTCAAAACACAAATGTCCTTTCTGTGCCTTGCAACGTGGCAGTTACAACTACAATTCAACCTCTGGATGCACAACACCAGAAGATTAATAGGCCACGTACACACACACACAATAAACAGCAGGTTTATGGTTGATTTGATGTGCTGAAAGAAAAGCAGACCAGACCAGAAGAAGCTATGGTCGGTTCTATTTTGTGAAAAACCAGCACAGCAAAGACAAGACAATGTGTTCTGAAGTCAGGTTTGAAACTCCAAGAGCTGTCATGAAATGTTAATGCCTTATATTACACCCAGTCATCCAACCTTCTCTATGACAGAGATGAACAAAAGTTTGTCATTTTGAGTTCAGCTCAGTTGAAGATGAAGACTAAGGTGTTGTGAGGTGCTGAAGTGTCACTCTGTGTTTTTTTGGGGACATGTGTGTGTGTGAAAATGTGTGTGTGTGTGGAAGTGAAAAAATATATCAGCGTAATGTTCCCAAATGCAGAGGGAACTCACAAGGAGAGCATCCTCAAAAACAGACCAGAGGCTCTGCAATCACACAAGAGGAGAGGGAATGAGGAAATTAGTTATCAACCTCAGGAGGAAAATTGGACAGAATGATGAGGTAGTGATAAAAACGACGGTAAAGGATGGAAAAAAATTGAAGGATGAACTTCAGAGTTATCAGGCTGATTTAATGAGGGTGTAGTGTCTTAATCAATACATCACGGAGGCAGCCTGGTAGTTTGACTGCTGACCACATCCCCGACATAAAACTGGGCTTGCAATCATAAAATTGAGCAACCGAGGCATTAGTGACAATTGCAAAAAGGTTATTATGAATCAGCAAAAAAATTCAGCAAACAGCAGCTTAAGATAACAGTTTATATTCTCTGAATTTCGAGGGGGTTCCTTCATCATCATCAACAAAGCTTCCGCTAGTGTCCATAAGGGATTACAGTTCAAAAAACATGAGGAATCTGACAAATACTTGACTTGATTTACATTATTTAAACCACTAAATGATGAAGCGCAGTGACACGGGATTAGCTGGAAGATGTAACATGGCTCATGTAACCAGATTAACTTTCCAGGGTGGAGCTCACTCCAAGTAGCACCGGTACATCAGCTATCATTCGGTAAGAGTTTTCAAAACTTTTCGGGAGCGCAAACAAATAACAGATCACAAGAGTGTTATTGAATTTTATCTTTGTATTCCCTGTTTGCACCATCACCTACGCTGCTGGGTGAAACTGTCTGGAAGATGAAGAAAAACTAATTATTTCAGAAAAAAAAAGAAAAGGAAAATGACAGTGTATTTATGTAGCTGTCCGTACAATCCAGTGTATTGCTACACTGACAAACAACCTTAATTACTCTTAATTCATATGATTTAACTATGTCAGGATACTAAACAATAATAATCAAATAATCAATAAATAAATAATAAAAACGCAAACCATCTTTTTTTGCATTTTTTTTTTTGCTTTAAATTAAGTTTCATTTTGAAAAAGTGTAGTTGCAGAACAAGTCATTGAAGTACAATATATTAAACTGTGAAAAAAGGAAAACTGACAAAAACGTCTTCACAATCTTTAGATTGTCAAAAGACACAGTTAATGTTAATGACACAGTACTGATTAGAAAATGCTGATCCAGACAACTAATTTTGACATTTATGCCATTTTTAGTTGATGCGAATGTGTACTTAAGTGTTGCATTGTGCAGCTTTCTTTTTTTGGTCTTATATGTCTGAGGTCTAAGTGTGAAGCAGCATGAACGGTTGATGAAGAGCCACATTCTTTACCTTGGCACATGTCCTTCAAAGATATACGTCTTGTTGTCCCAGTCATCAGGGTCAGGAGAGTAGACCTTTCCGAGCACCGTGGTCGGCATACGGCCTAATGACAGACAACACATCCGTTTATCAGTTGACCGTTTTAGGTGTGTGAGACACAGTAAGTGTGTCTGTATGTTATTGATACATTAAAACATGCTGAAATTCAGCCTGTTTGTTTGTATTTTCCTCAAATTTGCACACTTCTGATACAAATTGTTCCCCTTTGTGGCTTTCAGTGGCAATAAATAACAATGCTACACTATCTTTTCAGTCAATTTAGGTGCAAGTATATGAACAAAAGCTATTCATCATAACAAACAGTCCATGTTCATCTTCTGGAGTTGGTGGAATATAGTACCTTTTAAACCTGATTGTTTGACAATGTGTTTCAAATCCAACAAAACATAATTTTGTGTAGACTTTTTGTGATACACAATCTCCAGATCCAGTCTATGCGTTTTTTTTGAGAATCTTATACCTAACATGCAATGATGAAGAGAAATGATAGCTGTGATTAACTGGATGTCAAATTGAGCTGTGGCTTGTCTTTGTCATCCTCAGAATAGCACCATGGGAGTCATTCTGATTTAACACCAATGGCGCCAACTGCGATAATGCATTAACAATGAGTGGGATGAGGCAGAGGTGAAAAACACAATAAAAATGTTTTGTGTGTGTTAATTACTGCACGCTGATTAAGAATTAATTGGCAGGCAATATGAGTTTCACCTAGAGAAAAAGAAAAGTACCGAAAGTTCAAAGTGCTTGAAAATTGCTTTTTTTTTTTTTTTTAAAGTTAGACGCATGTTCCTGTAAAATCCTGAGGCCAGACACTGTTTCCCACACATATTTATGAACATAGAATAAACCATTAACACCTCTCACTTTCTTTGGACCATGTGAGCTGAGTTGGATACAAAGCTTGAATTCATTAGACACAAGTTGTGCTATTCAGAAACACACAGACGGAGCTATTTGACAAATCATAAATGGAATTTTGTCTTTGTGCTTATTGTTTCAATTTAGCATGGTCTAATATTATATCCTCATTATTTATTGTGATGCATTCTGTAAACCTTTGATAGTAATTTACCAATCACAGTTTCTGACACCTCTGTCTGTAGCCTAATGAGGACATCTCTAGTCCTGAGACTGGACTGGAGACTGGTTGGATTGATCACACTAAAGTTTACTGATGAGCTCAGGTCGTGCTGCTTTGTTGTCATTCTTTTCTTACCTATGCCTGATAACATGGCACAGACAGTGTTTCACAATGAGTGAGATTTATAAAACACTTTTAGAATTCTGAGCAAAATAATATGTACGCATATTTCTGGTTTCATGCAGACACAGTTTTAATCAAGAATTTACAGAGTTTTATGTACCTGGCCCCAGATCTTCATCTCTGGTCTTTGAATGTTTCTCACCTCGATGACTATTGATGAAAATTTTCTTCTCCCCTGCCATGTGTGCATGATCGTTTTGGTCACCGATGGTCACCGTCAGGGAGCTGGTCACTGTTTTGGCTGGACGGCCGCTGTCGCTCATAATAATAGGAATGAGGAATTCTTTCTGCCGCTCACGGTCAAACGTTCTCAGTGCTGTCAGCGTGGCAGTGCCGTTTAGGTTGTCCTGTAGGTAGAAGTCGTTGCTGTATCGATAATCGGAGGGGATGGTGAAGTGAAAGGGTGGACCATTCTCGGGAGAGTCCTGGTCCACGGCTCGGAGGAGGGTCGATGTTTGGTTCAACCTTACTACCTAAACAAGGAGGGAGAGAATGAGGCGCTGTGGCTTGCTCAGGATAATTCTGCTTAGCTTAACTTCCTTATTTTATTTTCTGCTTAGCTTAACTTCCTTATTTTTACAGACTCATTGCATTAATATCATTGAATGTCATGTTACCTGTGGTCCAGCCACATTCTCAAATACGATTGGAGAGTACGCTGCCTCAAACTCTGGGCCATTATCATTCACATCCAACAGAGGCATCTGGACTGTGGCACTGCCCGTTAGGGCTGGAACTCCGTGATCAGTTGCTATGACAACCAAGTGATGCTGAGGTACTCTCTCCCGATCGAGAGGCCTGGCCACAGAGAGCACCCCGGACTGGTCGATGTTGAACAGCCCCTCGGGATCTGAGTCCTCTGACAAGCTGTAGGTGATGTCACGGTTCTGGCCGGAATCAGAGTCACTGGCCACCAAACGCGCCACACTGGTTCCCACGGCGATGTCCTCGGGTAGCGGGGCGAGAGACAGGAAGTGTGGAATGAAGACAGGAGCGTGGTCATTGTAGTCCTCCACCTCCACCACACAGTGCAGGAGGCTGGAAAAGTCCAAGTCCTCAACCTGAAACGGGATCCACGCTCAGCCTCACATGTCACAGACAAGATTTACATGTGAACACATTCATCTTATCAGTCCCAATAAAGCCGGGCTGTTGTTTCCAAGGCACCCTTCATTAGCTGTGATTATAATTAATTGCAATTTTTCTGTCCAAACAGATTTATAATGTTGTGCATAGCCACCAGAAAAAACAAATAAGAGTCAAACACAACTTACCAAATCAGTAGTAATCTCTGTTATCAGTCCCTTGGTTATAAAGCAATGTCACACCATTCACATTTGTGTTTTGCTGATATGTGTATTGCTGATTTTTATTGGTTTAAGTTATTGTCAAACAGCAACCTCTCACTGCCCCAATATGAAAGTTACCTGTGGACCTTTAAAGGCTGTAACTGAGATATGACTCTTTGTATTTGCCTGGCTTTGCAGAACTTTCTTCTTCTTCTTCTTCTACTTCTTCTCTTATCTCCTCGACTCTCTTTGTCTTAACTTTTGACGGGTGCGGCTGACAGGTTGCTTTAAGGGATATATGGGCAATGAGGAAAAACTAACTTTGAGGTGATTGCTTAAAGAAATGCTCACAACCTTTTTGCCATTTTTTCCCATTAGTTGCAACAATTCCCTAAACTTTGCAGGGACACACTGTATGGGAAAGCACCCAAACTTAAGATGTCTCCTAAAACTCTATTTCATATTTTCAACACTTCAACAGCAGGCACCACAGCATCATTCTTCCTCTGGCTTCTGTTAGTCTTGACTCAGGATTTTTTTTCTCAACATTCACTTCACACATGCTTCATTCCCTACACTCAGGGTTTCTTTCACAGGAAATTAAAGACATGATAAAGAAGGTGAATCAAGATACAAGGCTGCGTGGTTGGTCAGTCTCCATATACCTTCAGCGTGAGGTTGAACCTCTGCTCGCTGTGTCGTTCGTAGTCCAGACGTTTCTTTAGCCTCAGGGTGCCGCGCTGCTCCTGCTTGTGACTGACCATGTAGAACTTCTGCTCTTGGTCTCCAGACATGACACTGAAGGTGAGCTGGGCATTTTCTCCTGTATCTCTGTCCTCGGCAGCAAGCTCCAATACCTTAGAAGAAGCAGAGCACCATGTGAAATAAGTATGTAGGCTCTGTCCAAGTGGGATGTTGGCCTCTTAAATTTTTGATGCATTAATTGAAAGCTTTTGTTAGCATTTTTGACAGAAGCAGAGTGTCAAACAATGCAGACTATGGTTGCTAACAATTCCAGACAATTTATGATGATAATACTTCAACACAGATTGATCTAAATTCTGTAATTATTCAATAAAGTCTACAAATAGGACAGACTGTGAAGAGTAGAGCGGGGTTATTGTACATGCGTCCAGATGATTTGTTTGCACCAAGAAAGACCTAAGATAGCAGCAAATCAAGTTTCAAGCCATTGTTTGCTAAACATGTTAGCAAATAATGGCTTGGAAAGACAAGCAGCAGACACTGAGCAGTATGGGAATAATTCTTAGCTACATGATGAATATTCACTGCTATTTAGCTCTTGGAGACTAGTTTGTGGTGTTGGGCCAATCTCAGTTTAATAAAGAGGCTTTAGATGTCAGTCTGAGGTCTGACTATTGGTTTGATCTGTGCTACAGTCACAGTCTGACTTTGTGGAACTGGACCTTTTACAAAAAAAAAAAAAAAAAAACTCACTACAGGTCACTGCAGTTTGACAGATGTTTGAGTTTCTACACTCGTCTACTTGGGCTCTGTGTGCTTTTTTTCGACTGGGGGGGATTTGAGGAAGCGGCTATGCCTACAGACTGACCCTGACCCTGATCATTTTGATAATGCAGGTTGTTCTAGTCAAATGATTAATAGCTTTGCATTCATTTAAATAAATAAATGTGTTCACATTTACACAATAATGAGAGAGATCTTTTTTTGATATGTTAATTGCAATATGGGCAAGAGAGAAAGAAATACAAACTAAATGGGTAAAGATCAGAAAAATACATGCGCTGAATGTGCCAGTCTAAGCGTTTGTATGGAAAAATACTTTTTTCTAAAAGTGAAGATTGTTCTTGGCAAACAGATGCTTTAAAATGTCTGACTGACAGGAGCTGTACCTGCTGTAAATAGAAAACTTTCCTAACTTTAAGACAGAGCGCTGACTTACCTCCTTCACCTGTTTTTTGTCTTTTTGGAAAATATTGGCTTGTGAAGCATTTTATCATCATCATGTACCACTGAATGCTGTCTTTACATTTGCAGAGATCATTTAAAGCATATAGACTGGTGCCTTATCATCAACGAAGCCCCAACCCACCTCTGCATTGGGCTCTGCATTCTCAGAGATCCTTGCCAGGCAGGAGTGATCTGTGAACCTTGGAGCATGGTCGTTCACATCCTTGATCTGAATGGTAGCAGTTCCGGTGCCCGTCATCCCTCCCCCATCTCGGGCCTCCACAACCAATAGGTAGGACTCAACCTGCTCTCTGTCTAGCCCTCCCATGGCTACTGTGATTGTCCCTGTGGTGGGGTTGATAGTGAACATTTCTGAGAAGGTGGGCACTCCTTCGAGCTCGATGGTAGCGGCATCTAAGCTACCCACGATCCTGTAAGAGAGCACGGCGTTCTGCCCCACAGCTGAGTCATCCAGGTCGGTGGCTGTCATCTCCATCACGGACGTCCCCACTACTGAGTTCTCAGCCACGTCTCCGTGGCAGCTGGGGGCGCAGGTGAAGACAGGCGCATTGTCATTGATGTCCCACACATTGATGATGACGTCAGTGAAGCCTGTCAGACCTTCGCCACCTTCGTCTGTAGCCAGGACGACAAAACGCCACACGGCGCGCTCCTCGCGGTCCAAGGTCCGCTGGGCATAGATCTTGCCTGTGACCTCATCAATTATGAATTCGCTCTCTGCACCCTGGCCGTGGAGGGAGTAACGTAAGGCCTCCTGGTCGGCATCTTTATCTGGGTCAGACGCTGTTACCTACAACATCAAAGGCACAGAGAGACAGAGATGGAGATGAGTGTAATCACCAAGTTTTTTTTTTTTTTTTTACTATTTAATTATTGAAATGCTGCTGACTTTGCAATATATCCTGACTGGAAACACTTCACAACTCCTTTGAGCAGTTATGAACTCTTCACTAGGTAAATCTGGCAAATATCCAACCTCCTCTACCCCAACCTACACCTCCTCTGCCTCTCTTGCTCTGTCTGTTCCTTCTTATTCAACACATCAGCAATTACACCCTGGGCAGGCCAAAGATGTTTCAATTTAGCACCGTAATTGCAGTGTGATGTAGAGCCAAAATTAACTGTGCTCCTTTAAAGGGGTAAGAAATGTGCTCTGACATATGTAGTGAGGGAAGAGAGCGCCAGGCTTACCGTGAATAACTTTCAAACCAAACTGTACTTAGTCTCATGTAATTGAGAAAGGCTTAATGGTGGCGAGGAAATATGATGTGTTATTAAGCTCAAACTGAGCTAAACTAGATGTACACAAGTGTGACGACTTCACACAAGTTTAAATGTCTGTTCTATTCCCCAGAATCATAACTTACACAACACATAGCTTCAAGGTTAAAGCCCAAGTGATCACGCAATGGACTGAGTGTGAACATGGCTACGCAGTAATTACTGGATAATAACTGAGATCAATTTTCCAAAAAATTAAATCCAAACAGAAGAAAGAGACAGGCTCAAATTACGGTGAAGTCAATCTGAAGGTTTAACGAAGCCTGAACATAAAATCCTTAATTATATAAATCAGAAATTTTGAATTTGAGGTACTTTCAAAACAACTCAGACTTTTAAAACTGCGCCTCAATTTTAATAAGTGGTGTGTTTGTATGTTTGCAATCTTGGCCATTTTTTTTTTTTTTTACCTCAATGGGACTTCATGGCAAAATAAAGGAACCAATAATAATCACCATCATTTCTAGCAAACAACAAATTAGACAGATACAGTAACAAATTCCTTTCATGCAAAGGGGTTTTTATCAGCTCTATGAGTCTCTGGTTGTCTTTTCTGGCTCACTTTAGCGAAAAGCCTATAAAAGGATAAAATAGATAAAGTCATGATATTGTGCTAAAGATTGAGGCTAAAGCCGATGCCTCGTGCCTGCATATTTTTAATATCGTTTATATATTTTTTTTTTTTTGTTTTTTGTTTTAAACCACAAATAACATACTAAGTAAACAGAAGATTACAAAAAAAAAAAAAAAAGAAGAAACTTTGACAAGCTCTATTATGCAGCTGAATGACTGGGCTGTACCTGTAGCACAAACACCGGTGAGCCATCCAGCTCCTCTGTTACACTGCCATAGTACTCGTTGACGGTAAACACCGGAGCCTCGTCGTTCTTGTTAACCACGTTTACCGTCACTGTTGTGTAATCTTCCCACTTTCCATCTGAAGCCAGGACATGAAGCTTGTACCTGAGCAGAAATTTCAGCTTCATCAGAGGCTTTCATGACATAAAACAACAGTTTAGATGCAAACGGGCTTTGTAAAAACACTTAAATTACCTGAGGTGTGATTTAAAGTGTCAGAAGTGAAGTTTAAAGCTGTAGCATATACCATGCCACACAAAGAAATATAAAAAGAAAAAAGAAAAAAACAAATAATAAAAAAAAAAAAGGATGAAAGGATTCTTCCCTGGAGTGTGTTCCTACCTTTTATTCTGTTCATAGTCCAGAGTCTGAGCAATAAAGATAGTGCCCACTTCTGGTTCCACATCAAACACCCCTCCTGTGTTCCCTGAAGTGATCTGGTAGCGCAGCTTAGCGTTTCCACCTGCAGATCGGTAGAAGATGGAGGATGAATCAGGAATGACAGTGTGTATAAACGAACCTTAGATACTGACAAAGCAGACAGGGACCGCAGTGGGTCTTTTTGGGAGCTGTGCTGAAAAAAATAGGCAGGAGGTTATCATTTGGAAGTCCCCATCTAGTTCAGTGCTGTCTGTACCTGCCAGTCCACCAGTCTGCCTCTCTGAACTGAGTGTAGACAGCCTGCTTTACCCAGCAGACTGGAAACAGAGCTCGGATTGTTATGAGCCTTTAATCAACAGGCGACCTTTAACCTTACACAGATGATGACTGTACCTGCTAGATTATCACAGCATCTTAATGACTAAAGCTCTATGAGGAGGTAACAAGATTTCAGATCCACGCACTGGAACTATTGTATTACTGTTGATGTCCATACCTTCGGTTTAGAAAATAAAATCTCACAAGCGTGTTTTCTGTTTGATAATGTCACACAAATAGAACTGACAAAAAACTGAACTCACATTGTTGCAATGAAAAGTTAGTTATCTGCTAATTAGCATGCATGCTCTCAAAACTATTTTCATTATGCAGGATGTTCAGAAACATTCAACAGTCAACAGGTTTCTATGGAATTACAAAATATTCTTTTTACTGTTAGAGACAAAACCCATCACACTCAATACACAAACCAAATACACTTCAGTTTGATGAAGTTGTTCATCAGAAGCCAGTGTGACTTCAGAAAACGACAACTGCAACACACTTTGCCCAAACATGTTACTTTTTTTTAGTTATTTTTCTCAAACCAATGTGATTCTTTCATAGCAAACTTAAGAATTTAAGACATTATGAATCAGTTGGATGAGAAAAAATGATTTCAATGTATCAGAAATGAACCAAATGTCAGTGTCTCCTGCTACTGAGGCAGGTTCTGAACAAAATTGTAGCAATTTTTGCAATTTCTTAGTCATCAAAAGCTGATAACAATGGTATTTAAGTAGTTTTTAAAGTAGACTCAAATCCAGAACAATTGAGCAAGGTACTGAACTTAAAAGTTAACATTTATTCTAGGTCTTCAAAGAAAAAATAAAAAGAAATGGCTTTTTCTAATGCTAAGGAAAATATATCAGGAGGAGTCAGCGCATGTAATTAGTATTGCCATAAGGGTAAAGCCATAACTAAAGGCTTTCACGTTGGGTTCTTTCAGGGCTCCGTGAACTAAAGCTTGTGACCAGTTCATTTATAGCTGTTAAGTGCATAACCTTAACTTTGTGTAGTTTCATTTCCACGCTTGTCAAGGAAACAGCACAGAGCTCTCATTTGGAGATGAATAATGTCAGTCTATCATAAACATGCCATTTCCAGTCTGTGACAAAAAGTACTGAAGAACCCGTATTATGCAGCCAAGACTAAAACCCACAGAAGAGATTAAGCTCCATCTTTCATTGCAGGTACAAGTGCCATGTTTAAGGTGAACTTAATACCAGAGGAAAGCCAACAGAATGCATTTAAGATTTGTTTATGCAGAGATTCACATTAGCTCCATTTATTTGGTTTTCAATATGTGGGGAAGGGTCAACCTCCATAATGTAACAGGGGGTATACTTTCTCTCAAAAGTCTGTAAAATATCAAGAATGCTAAAACACAATATAAATATAGTAATCCTTCACTGAATAATTAATACCCCATTGTTCAAAGCAATCTAAAATCGTGTTGCTGTGAAGTCCCCCCTCCCTCATTTCCAAAGTTCTCTCTCCCTACCTCACTTAATAATCCCTCTTCTGCTCGGCAAAGCGTTTTTAATAAAGTCCATTAGATCCTGATCAACAAAATGTTCCCCCTTAATGTAATTACTGGTAAAGCCAAGGCCCACATCTCAACCACCAGTGCATCCACCACCACCCCTCATGTTATTATCCAAGAGAAAGGAGAAACCTCTGAAGACGAGATGAGATCCATAGTTTATTAGCAAGATGAAAGTGAAGGAAGGAGAGGAGAGATTGCCCTAATCCAGATTGTTTTGTACTGTCTTTCTGTTGCCGTTTTAAATGAGACATTAGGGATACATGCCATTGCACTTCTTCTTTTCCCTAACTCTTATTCTGTTTTTTTTTTTTTTTTTGTCTCGCTTGTCGCTTAAGTATTTAGAAAACTGCTGAGACCCAAAGGACAAAAAGAAACAGAACAGGGAATAAAACAATAGTTAAAATACACAAACAAACTGAGAGAAAATTAATGTTTTTTTTCCCCCCAAGTGTACCAATTTCAAAACTCTTTTCATCTCCCTAGGTACTGCACTTTACTGAAACTGGAGTGCACAGACAAGAGAGCGGGGAGGGGAAGACACACATACACACACACAAACCGGCAGACATCACTTACAGCAAGGACATCAACCATTTTATGCACTTTATAATTGAGAGTTTGGAGAAAGATCTTTTGTACTTGTTCCAATTGTTATCGCTATCGCTGACACTGTGAAAGAAATAGATGTTAAAAGCCTATGGCCATACGTATTCAAAACTAGGAACGTTTAATCACAATATGTTGTGTTGATAACATACCGGCTGAATGTGAATTATGTGTGATAATTGGACTTCCCATTCAGATAAGATATAATCCAATAGCGAGCAGAGGACACTGACGCTCTGTCAATGACATTTTTGTTGTGTAATAACACTCATATATTCAACATAGGAGAGTACTAGGAATAGCTGACCTACACATAAACAATACTTCCTTTTATTCATTCATATTATTATGCTGGACAGCTACAATATTACAAACATTGAGTAAATGTCAAACTAAGCTTTTTTCCCAAGGTGACTTCCCAAGGTGAACAACATTTTTAGAAATAGGCAATAAAATTTCACATTAACCGGTAAAATGTGTAGCCAAGTGCTGCAGCCAAGTCTGGTGTTGACGGCTCACGGCTGCAAGTTGTCAAAATAAAGCAACATGCTTTCTGACATGAGAGTTTTCCAGGTGAACAGCAGGAAGAGTGACTGTCAGAAGACTACAGAAGGACTTGTCGCTGCAAATGCAGCATCACACAAATACCGATACATAACTGATACAAAAAAACCCCAAAAACAAAAAGAGACAACTGAACCTTAGGTGGCCAAAAGAACTGAAGTCAGTCTAGGGCTTACAGAGCTGGAGGACAAGTGACATCTGGAGACACGGCATGAGGGAGGGCCTTAAAAAATAAATCACGATGAAGGAGCGGCATGGTTTAAACAACATTTGGGAGTTAAAAGGAAAACTAGACATATTCAGGCTCTGTGGCAGGACAGGATATTTTGACATCAGATAAAACTGCAGGTCACCATTTGAATTTTCTGTGGGTTCAGAACAAAACAAAACATTAGATATAAAACATAGACTGACTCTGGGTCTAAAAAGTGAAGCCAGCGTTCATATGCTTTGAACCCGTATTCCATCTAATGACCATCAGGGGGCAAATTTAGATTGTATTGAAGTCTGTGTGAAAATGTCCCTATTTCTTACTTGATTTATGACCTATTAAAGCTTGTTAACACTTTCCTAATGACTTTTTGGTCTCAGTCTCTCCTGCTCTTATTAGGGCATGGCTACCATGTGACCGACGGACTGCACCACACACGACGACCTGCAGGTCAGATCCACCCCCCACTCCTCCTCAGATCCACCTTCTCCTCTAAATATGGTTTCTTCTGGTTTCCAAAAAACAAGATGTCAGCGGCCAAATTACAAACTGTCACACCTCGCTCTGTTAGTGGAGTTACTTTTTGATTCCCCATTGTCTTGTCTTATGTTTCCTGTTTAATTTTGAAACTCAGCTCTTGTCTCGTTTCAGGTCCTTCACTTCCTGCCCCGCCCTAATGTGTTGCACCTGTGTCTCATTGTCTTCCCTCCCTGTAGTGTATTTCATCTGTTTTCTACCTTGTGTGCTAGTTCTTTTGTACCATCCCCGGGTCTTCTAGTGTCGTTCTCTTGTGTTAGACCTGTTAATGCTCTTTTGGATTTTGCCTGCCGTTTTTGTACCTTTGCCCCCGCTGCCTACCCTAACCCTCCTGTGCACCGACTTTGGCTTTATTAAAGGACTGTTCTTCTGATCACCTCAGAGCACAGGTCTGCTTTTGAGTCCCAGCTCACGTCAGCCCTCACGCAAACTGGACACTTCAAAACTGCAGTTCACAAACCAACGGGTGATGTCATGGTGGGTTGACACTTGCTATAAACCTCAGAGTCACTTTCAAGCCTATATTTACTACTGAAATGATTTTTAATGGCATATGCTCAACAGCATGATGTAACACAGATCTATTATAATATATGGAGTGGATATGCTGATGATTAGATATTTTTATTCCAGATCTTTCTAATCTTTGGTTTCAGTCCAGCCAGTCAAATTTCTACAGGAAGTCTTCAGATTTGGCATTTGAGGCCATCTATAACTTATACATCCTCACATTCTGCTTCTAATAGTTAATACATGGACTGGAAATGAGCAATCTATAATCCTGCACATGGTAGCTATATTAGCTGTGCCATATGCACATTACAGGCAGCGGCATAAAAAAATCCCTTGTGCTATTCCTCCAGCAATTGAACCCTCAAAAAAGAAAATCAAACGCACACAGATGCACATATAACTGCTCCCTCCATCGCTCCCAGTTGGTGGTAATAACCTCATTCCTGACTCAAGCAGGCTTCATACATTCACACACCTACGTAAGCAAATATGTGACTTCTTGTGATCCTATGTGTATATGTGTAGCTGTTGAGGGTTATTTATCACAGCACAATGTGAAATGCACAATGTGAGATGCACAGCAGGCCTCTGCACTCTGTAATTATAAATGCTGGATACTATGGGAATTTTACTTCTCCCCCCCTCATCTCTCCCCCCTTCTCTTCATCTTTACATACACAAATCCGCCCTCTCCTTAGTTATTTTTCTGCTTGTGTATAGAAGAAGTGATGCAGAATGGCTGTGGCTCTGTGTGTGTAAATATGGCAGAAACATCAAGGCCACAAACACATTGTGGTTAAAAGAAGAACTTTCATGAGCTCATATCAGTGCTGAGTATCGTTACTTAGTAATGTCAATCAGGGAGAGAGTGTGGTGAGCTGAAATTGAAAATGTCTTCTCCCAGGGTCATTTGGACAAATTCTGGAGAGATAATGAGACCTTTACGAGTCAGAATATTGACTGGCTCTGACTCTCAAACGCGCTTCTTAACATCTTGCCAGCGTGTTTCATTTTTGAATAAAAACACTGGCAGCAGTAAATACACCATGCCCAAGCTCTCCCTGGGTGGAATTCATTCGGTTTGCATGATGATGACAGCTCAAGGTGAAGGTATCCTTTTTAACACAACATTGACTTTCACATTTGGGACGATTTTCACAAGGAAAACGTAACAGGCTCATAATGAGCCCCGGTTGTGTACTATTTGATCCAACTTACAGGTACAAAGTCATGTAAGATAAAAAATTTGTAGCAATTCAGCCTGAATGTACAGTTTCAGATGACTATGATCAGGTTTTTTTTTTTTGTTTGTTTTTTTTTTTCAGGTGACTAAGGCACTGAAGCATTTGAGGATGGTAAAATATATATAAATTATGTCAAAGTATAAAATTGGTGTAAGCAGTTTGTTGTTGAAACTTTGTTTCATTTCTCAAACACATGTACTGGGATATCTGATGCAAATCAAACCAGATGCACTTACAGTCATGTATTTTTATGCATTTATTTTTATAAAAGGATAAGTATCTTCATTCATTCATCAGAATTTTGGGTCTGCTTTGGTATTCAATATGAAATGAAGTGTGGCTGAAACGACAACTCACAAAACCAATCAGCACACGACACATGAAGAAAGCTTGGAGGTCCTGTGAGCTATTGAGAACCTCCCTGTCTTCTTCCCTCACAGACACACGTTTTCTCCCCCTCCCATCGAGTAATAAACGAAGAAATTAAACTGATACACTATCTCAAACTGGGCATATTTCCAAAACCAATTTTAGTTGCATCGTCTCTAAAAATAGACACAAAAAGTAACTATAGTGGATAGTCACAATCTGGAGGTCTGGCAGTTGTTTGTCATTTCTTACACTCATCTATAGGCTTCCTCAGCAAGAAAGGAGAACAGAAAGGTGAAGATGTCCAGGCAGAGAGCAGCGAGATGCAGGACAGAGACAGGCAGCTCAAAATCCTGAGGCAGGACAGGACCTGAATTTAAGAGAAATTTGCTGCTACTGTTGTTCTTTCTGTGTTCCTTACTTTTCTTGTTGGTGCAGCACAGCTGAATTGTACAGTGAGATGGTTTTGGGGGGAGGGGGTCCTTGGTTGTTGGGCTCTGCTTGTCTATCTGTAAAAGCTGCCATACGGCATTATACCCAATTGGGAAATTAGTGCCACCGGCTGTTTACCTCAATGATATTTCATTACAATTGAATGGAAAACTACTTAGTGGCAGCAAAGCTACACCCTTTCAAATCTGTTGTGTAACGCTGACAGAGACTAGAGTTGGGTGCAGAATAACCACAACTAATGCTCTTTAGAAAAAAGTCTGATAAATGAAGACACAGGATCTGTGCCCCCTGACGACATAACAGAGATTTTTGCGTCAAATTACTTTTAAGGATCAATGGCCAATCACTTACTAACTCACTGACATTTGGGGCTGTAGCGTTGGACAGTGGCTAGTCGAGCTAAAAAAAAAAAAACAAAAAAAAAAAACCTCACTCTATGCCATATTAGCGATGAGCTGGTGAGGGATCTAAACATCTTGGAGTTAAAGACCAATAACATTTCTCTCAGACGTTTGTGGAGACGAGGAGCATGAATACTGGCCTAAGTAAGTTTTGTTACATAACATTAGTCCTAACAAGTGCATTTATCCACTTGTACTATGCAGAGGTGGCTGCGCATTAGTGTATATTAGCTTGTGTTGGTTCCTCCCTCTTGATTTCTAAGGTATTTGCAATACCCAATTTCTTGTGTGTCTTCACCTCCGACAAGAGTCATAACTCTGTTCTGGTGGCTAAATATAGAGCTGACAGCTTTACCTCCTAGTCTTCTCTGCTCATTTTCCCATTCAGCTGTATCTTAATGTCACGCCTCTGTTGCTACAGAGCTACAGTCACTTACAGTCAGTATTTGATTTGAGGTGAATATAATGTTGATCAATAATTACCAGACCTTTGCCACCAGAGCAGTGCCCGATTTCTACAGGCCTTTTAACAGTGTAAGCCGCAGTGTTGAAAGATGTGAGAGACTTGTCATTCCTCAGAGTGATAATGGTCTTGTCTTTTCTGTCATGAGCTGACATTGGCCTCGGGCCATGACAGCTGAGTGTCTCGGCATGCTCCACTGCAGACCTACACCACCGCTTCAAAGTTTTACACCTCAGTTTTTTCAGCTGTTATTTAATGTTACATAATTTAATGCGTCTGTGTTTCTGAAATTAAAGAATTAAAAAAACAAAAAAAACAAAAACTAAACTATTTGACATTTTAAAACAAGAAATCATTGAATCTTCTTGTTGAACTGAATTCCTTTTGACTCACCCAGCAGCTGATACACTTGTGGCTTCTGTCTAACAATGAAAATAAAATATGAATAGTTGACTTCATCCCATCTCTACTGAGTTTCCCACAAATGTGTTACACTTGTAGATTGCTTTGACTTCACCTTCTATCCAGATCAGTCACATGGGGTTTGAGTCTGGAGACTGTGCTGCTCCTCCATCACATTTGGTTCTTTTTTTCTAATGTGTTGGGTCATTATTTTTCTGGAGGGTGAATCCCTGACCAACCTGTCTGTCTGTCTTTGTTACTTCCCTTTTTCTCAGAGTCTGGCAGCAACATACGGAACTACTTCATTGCTGCAGTACAGTATTGTCTTTATAATTAGATAATACAAATTGTTTGCAAGGCTTTATTTACTCCCACTGTTGAGGGAAAACTGTGGGTTAACTGCTTTCTTCGTCCCTGTTTTCTTTTAAATTCACCAGATTTTTCAGCCTTTAGTGACTTTTTTTTTTTTTTTAATGTCGGGCAGGTCACCACTTACCCTTGTACCATTAAAGATAATAAACTGAACTTGAACTGCTTAAATTTCAATAAACTCTGGAAAAATGTGTGTGCTCTAAAGATTCTGACCGTGACTGTAACTCTTTTCATTTTAGGACCTTGGCGAGGTGTCAGATCCTAACGAGGTCTCTTAATTAGTGCTTTGTTAAAGTGATAGTTCAGGTAATTTAGCATGAGGTTGTATGAGGTACTTCCATAGGCAATGTATTTTTACTGAGGGTATATTTGAGTGCACTCCCAGTTTGGAGAATCAGCCAAATAACCTGAATTATCACTTGAAAGGTGCAATAGTTAGACCAATTCTCAATGGACAAATGTTGTATTTAATAAATGGCAGGACTATTGAACTTAGTTGTGCTGTTCCTATCTCCACTAAGAAAAAACTGAATAGACTGTCATATGCTCCCTTACAATAACAGGTTTCCACTTTAGTTTATAAGTTCATAAGATCCTGTTATTCTCTGTGAACTGCAGCCATGTGCACCTTACGACTACACACATCCTCATGTGAAAGGATGTCAAGACTGATGAAATGGTAATATGATCACAGTTGGAATATTTAATGGAAAACATCATCATGTCTGACTTCCAAGGACATCTAGCAGCTGCAGACTGTGTCTCTGGGGGTGGAACATCTTTACAGTAAGAAGATGACTAAAGTGAAGGAGAAAACATTTTTAGATGTCCAGAACATGAAATGTGAAAGTACACATTCCAACACTTGAGAGCTTCTTTCTTTGCATCCCACTGAAAAGTTATATTAAATGGTTCCTCTACAGTGTAAAACTCACATATTGCTTCGTTTTTCACGACTTCACAACATGTTTTGTAGTGCAAACCATCTTTTCCATCAAAGTAAAAGGGGGTCAGACAAAAGCAGAGAAGTGAAAATTGAAAATTCCTCCTGAGAGAGGGAAAATATAAGAACTTCAGCAAAACTTCAGCAAAGTGCCTGAGTAAATGTGCTCTCTCCATATGCATGTACTCAGATATTCCTTTATTCATGCCACCTACCTTCATCCCCATCGTTGGCACTGACAGTGAGAATGGCGAAGCCTATGTCAGCGTCCTCATCCACATCAACTTCATAAGATGTCTGTGCGAATGCAGGCTTGTTATCATTGACGTCACTGATGAAAACGCGAACATATGCCGTGTCTGAAAGTAAAAAAAAAACAAAAAAAAAAAAAACAAAACGACAAAGAGACGACAAGAGAGAGAGAGAGAGAGAGAGAGAGAGAGAGAGAGAGAGAGAGAGAGAGAGAGAGANAGAGAGAGAGAGAGAGAGAGAGAGAGAGAGAGAGAGAGAGAGAGAGACGTAAGTCGATTATAAACATGAGGTTGTTCTTATTCTGTCAATGTATACATGAACATCTGTCTATCTCTCTTTGGAAAGCAGCAATTTAGTGGCTTTTCACCAGTGTGCATGTACACACACATTCACACACAGACACAGATGAGAAAAGAGACATTTCCTCATGCATGCACAGACAAAAACAAAAATAACATCCTTTTTTTTTTTTCCCTTCCATCCACTGATCACGACAACTTTTCTATTATATCTGTCATCTGTGTCTGCCATTTGTGACAATTTTAACATTAAAATCCAGCTGTTTCTTCTGTTCTTCAACATCCAACCGCAGGCTGAAATGAGGAACAAAGCACCCCGGGGGCATCAGTGTAAGGCTTGGTAGTTAAGCAATCCAACATATTACACTTCCTTTGATATTGGTATCAAAACGAGCATAATTTGCAATACACGCTTCAAGATGAGATAAATTATTTAAGCCAGGGTGGAAGATATTGTATACAGTTCATAGCACAGATAGCAAACTAATGCAGCCCTTGAAGCTATAACAAAACAAGTCGCAGATGCCAGGGCCCTGCACGTGTTCGGAATCTGTCGGAGGGGAGCTGGAGGAAAAGGTGGGGAGGGATGGAGGAAGAACACAGAAAAAGTGGATAAGAAGATGTAGCAGCAACGGCCCCTTGTCCTCCTTCTCATCCATGTTTTTACACCTCTAGAGGCATGTATGTGTAAGAAAAAAAAGCGGTAAGCAGCAGGAGAACCTGATTTCTGCCTGTGAAAGCAATGTTTATCAAGGTTATTTCTGCGGCCACTTGACAACATTCCACCGTTTTTAGTCTGCAACGTCTATTGTTGCCTGGCATGTGTGTATGCATGAGTGCAGAATTAACCATGGCAGTTATCGGAGTGATACGTACTTTTAAATAGAAGTTATCTGACAGATGAAGCTTCAATATTGAGACGTACAGGTGAGGTATTGTCACACAACCATGTGAGCACACAAAGTGTACTTTCTCATAGTAATACAAGTGGTGAGCGCTGACAGCCCTGCTAATGTTATCTCGAAGCAGTCTCTTGGTGAACACGGCAGCATGGGGTTCATTATGGGAAATTCTGTCCAGCCATAGATAATTTTCAACTAAGACAAATTCGTCACGGTCAAATGCTTTTTCTTAATCCAGAGCAACAATGAGACCACCGTGCTATTGTGTCACAAAAATTTGAATGGTGCACCACGCGCATTTCACACATTGTCTTTTGGAGTTAATGAAGTCTGATTCTCCTAAAACCAATCAAGGCAACAGTCCCTCAAAGGTTGTTACAAGAAATCCTTGACTAAGAGTAAGAAAGGTAACAGCAGTCCGAGAAGCAGCAGTCTTTTATCTTACAATAGCACTGCCAGTCAGTGCTATTTGCCAGTCAGTGTGTATTTTCATACATTTCACATTGGTAGTCCAATGTGAAATGTATGAAAATACACATAAATTAATGAGCAACATGACAGTTTTTATTTTTGAAGTTCCCTCACAGTTGGAACTTTGCTGTATACATCCAAAGGAGACAAGGTTGTTATGAAACTGTAAAGTCTGCACAGATATATTAGTAAAGTAGAATTCAAATAAAACAAAAGTCAAAATATGTAACAGCAGAGGCAGATAAATCAGTATCTATGCTTTCAACTTGGTTCAATAAAACTAAGTTAACCTTGTTCGGGACAAGGTTAAATGTGATGTGCTGGGACTTTTGAGAACCATCTCATTTTCAAGTATAAAGGAAAAATGTTCAGCCTTAATCACCAATACAACAAAACGTTTTTAACAAAAGGAAGCTGAAAAGGAGGGGAAAAGAACTGCCACTGACTTTGGGAGCGTCAGCGGTTGAATCAGTGACTATCAAGACTATAATTCTAAAATACATTTTAATCATCTTTAGGAAAAAAAAGTATCCCCCCTTTTTTGTTGTAACACTCTTAAAAGTCGGATTATTATCTCTGTATTTTATTTTTTGTGTTCGTTTGTTTCCTTCAGACTGATTCAAAATGGGAGTTTTCAGGGTATCAGTCTTTCAAGGTTTAACAGACTGCGGAGTAAAACTCACTCACGCCACAGTGAAATGATCTCCCTGTGGAAATCATTACACCAGAGATTGACAAAAACTGTGTGCGCGTGTGTGTGTGTGTGTGTCTGCGCGAGTGAGTGAGTGAGTGTTTTGATGTGTGCATTCGTTGGTAAGTATCTGTTAATTTTCCTGTCACCCATCCTTCTTCATGCCACCTCATTTAATATTCATAGCAGAGAAATAAATTAATAAATGGAATATCTCCCCCACAGCTTTACTGAAGTCTCTCAGTCTCTGTTCTGCTTAATATTTAACTTCTGTTTACGTTGCTGTGTGAGCCAAACCTAGAGAGAGGATCTGTTAATAATCCATGATCATATTTATTAAAAATATATCCTGGTCTGTCTTGCTGTTTCTTCAACACCTCTCTCCATCCACCCATCTGTCTCAACAGCTGCTCATTTCTTCATGTCTCTATCTTACCATTGAAGCATGTATGCATTTCATCTGGCAGCAAATGAGAGAGAAATGGAGAGATGGAGGAGGGAGCAGACTGAAAGAGAAAGATGGCCTTTGGTCCTTCAGTCAGGAGAGATGAACAGATGTGGGAGAGAGACAGAAAGAGGAAAACAGAGATTATGGCTGCCTTCAATAAACATTTGGAGCCTTAAATGAAGCCTACAGAGCAGCTGTCTGCAGCTCTCTCTCACCCTTTGTGCTTGTCCTCTTTTTTTGAGTCTTTTTTTAAAATTTTAACAGCAGCTGCATTCAAGAAATAAACCAGATAACAACTCTGATATCAGCAGAATCCGAATCATTTCTGCAATTATGTCAATCTGTTTCCATTTTTACATGAAAGCTGGTGATTTTATAACTGGTGTAATGAGCTCATGTTTGAAATGAGCTGATATACCCCAGATTAGATCTCCTAAGGAAAGCACTGGCGTATGTGGGGTGGTGTACTTGGGGAAAAAAATCCTTGTTTACATAGATTCTGGTTGAAATTTAGGGATTTCCTTTATTCAAGTGTAGCTGTATTGGTAGCATATTCAATACATGCAATGGCTTCAACGGCTGAGTAAAAATTTAGCTGTTGCAGCATTTTTTGATACGTTATATGAATAAAATATGCAGGTTAGTGGGTTCAGCTGCATTGGCCATTGCTAAGAGGTGCAAAAAAAAAAAAAAGAAAAAAAAAAAAAAAGAAAAGAAAAGAAAAAAAAGTCAGGCATACAGCCAGGAAATCTAAAGTTACAAACATTTTCAGCAGAATGGGTTGCTCACTGACTTTTAAAGTGCAGGTGTCAAAGGACATCAAGTTTCCAATACGTCTCTTCATCAAAGTCCATGACAGGTCAGTAGTGAGGTGAGAAGACACACAAGCTCCCAGAACAGGACTGACTGACTACAACGGTCCAAACTGCCTCCGGACACAGCATTAGCACAAGAATGGTTTGTGGGGAGCTTCATGACATGGATTTCAATGGCCGAGCTGTGGCACATGAGGCGAAGATCACCGTGTGCGATGCCAAGCCTTGGTTGGACAGGTGTAAACACACCCGTGATTGGACCCAGGAGCACTGTGATGTCTAGTATGGAGTGATGAATCACGGCTCACTAATTGGATGTCTAATGGGAAAACACTACCTGCCTGAATGCATAGTTCCAACCATAGATGCATGGCCTGGGGCAGTATTTCATGGGTTGGGTTGAGCCTTTTAGTTACAGGAGAAACTTTCTGGCTTGATTGCTTTGCCTTTATGTCAGGGTCAGGCACTGGTGTACTGTCATAGCAAGTATGGAAAGCAGTGAAATTGATTAGAATGAGACTAGAGTGGAAGAGATTTTTCTTCTTGAACCTGATCTCAGAACATAAAGGATCCAATGTCCGTTTGCATACATCATGCAATTTACAGACCACTTGTACCAGCAGCAGGCTGTTGTCTTTTGATCTAGGTTGACTATATGATCTATAGTCTCTTTCATCGTGACCTCACGTATATTAGTATTGTTACTGAATATAGTATTACCATTTTTAGCTTATTAATTTTATATTCTGTTCCTATTGTTTAATTTCTTAATATACCTTCCTCCTGTGATGCTGTGTCATTTTAAATTTCCACTATGGGGATCAATAAAGGTAAATCTTACCTGATCTATTGGTAAAGTGTGATGTGTGTCAAGATGTCCATTATGAAGAAATCAGTGGTAATATGGCATGCATCACATGCATGAGCAGATGCGCGTGGAAACTAAACTTTGAAACGCACATTAGAAAATTGCTTCCACAGTATTTTCGTCCTAATCGTTAAGACGCCGCAGCAAGTAAACAAGCAATTTACACTGTGACTTATCATTTCTGTGATAGATCTGCAGCAAGTTCGAGCAAAGAGTGAGACTTAAGCAGTGCAGCTGTGAACGTAGCAGCAATGTATGTGCATTTTAGGGCTATTTGTCAGTAAATAAATGTCACAACTCCTCAGGTTACAAGCTCCCTGCCACATCTCTCCTGTGCTCCCTGGATACAGTCTGGATGATGAAGCAGGAAAGGCTAACAGCACTGAGGCTGGAATGCACTGTCATTGGAGTGTGTCATAGTCAGCTAATGGTAAATATTTTTCATAATTTATAACTTCAGAGGTGATTTTATTTATTTATTTAATATTTAATGTGGTGGTTGGTTGATCGGTTGGTTCTCCTTGCCTGCCTATAAAAACCACCACACACCACTGCGGCTAAGGTTGTTATATTAGTTAATTTTGTTAATATAATTTGCATTTTAGACTTTAAGATCCAAACTGAGCTTACTGAAATACAGCAACTTCATTCTGGATGAATATATAGTAAATCACATGAAATAATGCTGAAAAGATTTGTTTTATGTTTAAGTTTGAGACATTCACTGAGTACGATGATGTTTAAGAAATTGTACCCTCCCAAAAGTATATGTATATGCAGATGCATATGTGTATCTAAAAGTGGCCTCGTACATAAATTTATGTTGGAAGAAACAAAAACCACTGGCCATACTCACAAACGCTCGTGTAGTTGAATGGGAGGAAATCACACATAACTTCAAAATTCAGGTGGAAAGCCTCCCAGCTGACAGTCACACATGACTGTGGTGTTCAGGTGTCCACATATTTTTTATTTTACAGAAGTGACTCTTTGTTAGATATGAGCACAGTTTGAATAGTCGGGGGTAAGTGAGATATTTCATGTTAAGTTTTATAAGTTTCACCTCTGTGCTGGAGCTATTCTTTATCTTTATCTGAAGGCTATAACACAGTTAGCAAAGGAATTTAACCTGGCTTCTTCATGACAGCTTTTACCACTGCTGTTCTTAAGACCTATTTGACATATGGAAAAAACACCACAGCAGTGAGAATTGAACCGTTCTGTGTAGAGTCAGTCTTACCAGTGTTGGGCTGCCCATGTTTGCCAGGCCGCGCTGACTCCCAGCCGTCCACAGACTGCACCTCCAGTAGGTACGAGCTTTTGGTCTCGCGGTCAAACACAGTCTGTGTGTAGATGAATCCGAGCTCTGGGTCAATGCGGAAGTACTGGTGGTCCCCACTGCGATCCTCCAGCAGGGAGTAAGAGATCTGGTTGGTGGGGGTTGGGTTGGGTTAGACACAATTAAACAGCACTGAAACACAGGTAATTACTGCTAATTTACATCTTTAGGATAATGAGAAGCAAAGGGACACTGACAATATTAACAGTGCACGCACTGAAAAAGAGCTGAGGCTGAACCAGCTCTGGAAGAAGAAAAACACCATTTTAACCACTGTTTGTGTATCTGAGTGGAAGTTTAGGTCTGTTCTCACCTTGCCATTGAGGCCCAAGTCTAGGTCATTGGCCGAGACCTGGAAAACCAATGTTCCCGATTCTGCCCCTTCAGTGACTGAGGCCTCGTAGATGGAGGAAGTGAAAAACGGGACGTTGTCATTTACATCTGAAGAAGGAAGAGGACAGCAATAGAGAGTGGGTATTCTGAAAATTCATTTTTGTATTGTATGGTGAGTTTGATAGAAACATCAGAGGTGATTGATGGGCTCTTTGCAAGGTCTGAATTGCCTGTAGCACAGGATAGTTACATCCATCTGGCCTGTTTATCACCAACAAGTGATTGTTGGCGGTGAATTTATCAATTAAAAAGATAAGTTGTGACATAGTCATATGACAAGTTGAAACTTTTATTTTGGAGATGTCCAGTGTTTTTTCCTGTGAGTGTGGTTAGAAACAGTATATGGCAGCAAACGTGGATATGTCTTTACAACATACAGCTTTCGGCACAATTTATAATTTCCTACCATCTTGGACCAACAGTTTAAATTCAACACAACAAAATTATGTGATTACAGAAATCATTTTCACGCAATCTCCACCTTATCACACACGTGTGTCTCCAGTGTGTCAAACCGCCATTAGTACTTTTAACAAATTTCCATCTTTCCAACTGTAGAGGCACTGATGTTACAAGTCAGTTGTAACATCTCTGGTGTTTTGTTATTCATCACTGCTCATACTAAATAATTCATTTTTCTGATTTTATTTCATCATCTGAGCCAAACTAGACTGTGCATGTCCATGTAGATCATATTTCTAACTGTGTATTAATCGTATTATTCTGAAACAGTATGTATCATCTTGAGACAAGGTTAGACATCCTTCAACACCGATAACATGGATCATCAAAAATCCACTATCTACAGTACAAGTTCACTTTCCTTATATCAAGGAGCTTTAGTTTAGTAAAATGTGTTCATCAGAGACCCATACTTTTCAAATCTTACTACTAAAAAGAAAAAAATTGAGATTTCTATTCAAATCCAGCAACAGAATAGTGAACTAGAACTCCAATGACCTGAATACCAGATCCTCTAAAACTACTTTGTTTAAAAAAAAACAAAAACACGTCTAAATCCTTTAATTAGCCTGCTAATTCTTGTTTACCTGTTGCTGACCTCCCATAAATTCGGTTTAATGAGTTTACCTCTATTTATTTAAATGAATTACTTGACATTGCGCCTCACATCCATCTGCCCTCATCTAATCTAAATGTTCTGCCACCAAAAATACTACTGTCTTCTGCCCACTGTCCTCTGATCACTGATAATGAGCCTGTCTGTTCTGGTTTGGTCCCTGACTATTTCCTGCTTCCCTGCAACTAAGAGATGTTGCTAAAATTACATTAAACACTGCCTCGAGATAAAACCGACCAAATCCTAGATTATTTTACTTTTTTGTTCATGTGTCTAAGTGATTATGCAAAAGTCCATCAGCATCTGGACCAGAATGCAGCAGGATGGTTTCTGGGCAACACCAAGCGCACAGAGCATGTTTCTCCAGTCCTGACTGCACTGCACGTTGCGTTTTACACTTCAGTGTAAAGCCCTTTGTCGTTTGGTTCCTTTGTGCATTTCTCATCTCCATATACTCAACCTAATATTCTGTGACCTAACTTTTCCAATGCGCTGACAGCTCTAAAAATGAAAGAGCATTATGCTTGTAAATTACATTGAATCTTAGTATTAGGTCAGCAACTATAATCTGAATAAATTTTAGATTTTCCATGAACTATTCTCATGTATTATTGTTATATTATTATTCTCATGTATTATACTAGTAAATCTTGTCCTACAACTTACTCAAACTTCTGTAGAGGAGAAAGAAACTAAACTAAACCTTATCCAAGTTAAACTAAAATACTAAAAGAAGTGAGCTTTTTCCAGAACACACACATTATTTTTTATCAGCCAATCAAACATGTGCTCGTTCCTAATAGATTTCTTTGTAGTGCGAAAGCTGTATTTCTCCTATTTACTTCACAATCATTGCAACAAAAGATAAAATAATCACATTGCGCCTGAGTATTATATACTGATGTGCAGTGTTTTCTTCAAATTCTCATTTGCAGTCTGAACCACACCAGCTACACTATATCCTGCATCTTTCATTTCTGAAAACTAAAGGTAATTGTGTGTGTTGTGGGTACACTGAAAGAAAACAACTGGCAATGACTATCAAAGCTGTTTGTTATTGGTGCACTTCTGGCTTTCAGGGCGGCTTCAATCCTCCCAGCATCCTCAGTTGATATTGGACCTTCATCTATATGCAAGCCTGCAGCTACTGGAGTAAGGCTGAGAATCTATATCCTATATAATGTCAAGATCTGAGTGCTGGAGAGGACATGATAAGAGTGCGCCAGCCTATTGATTCATGTTAGTCTGCGCATTTACTGTAGCCCTGACAACTGACGTGTTAATGTCATTTTTGCTGTAGTGGTTTTATATCCTGGCATCAAGACGAAGGTCATAGCAGGTAGCAGCAGCATTCAGGGAGACAGGATGAGCTCTAAAGTTTGTCTGAGTAGCAGAGTAGTAAGATTTTAACATAGTTGAGTTAAGGCCAAAAACCATTACAGAAATGACTTGAATAGAGCAACACATTAAATCTAATGCTGCTCCATGTCCCATTTTTTCCTTGCCTTTATTCTGAGCAAATGTCTTAATCTATGAATTAAAAATGGGGCCTTAAATCCATTACAGACTGCCCTCCCTCCCTCCCTCAGCTGCATTGCCTCTGGAGGAGTCAAAGAGCTTTCTTATTAAGACGGATAAGGGAGAGGAGGGGTGAGCGAGAGGAGGAGAAGGGGAAGTTAGAAGAGGGACAGAGAGGCAAGAGAAGGGAGAGGGTCTGCGTGAATTAATTATTTTTCCCTGGATTAAGACCAGTTTGATGGAATGGGGTAAGAGTGTGTGTGTGTGTGTGTGTGTGTGTGTGTGTGTGCGTGTGTGCGTGTGTCTGTGCTACCAGTCGATTAAAGGCAGGGGATGTGTGGGGCATGTGGGGTAGGCAGAGTTATTTTGAGGAGCAAGGTCAGGGGCTAGCAATGTATTAAGCAGTGATGATCACAATTTAAGCCAGGGGCTGAGCATTAACTGAAACAGAGTGACACCAATACTCGTGTTCAAAAGCGTCATAAAATAACGATGGGCACGAGAGAGAGTGATAGAAAGAAAGGTGATAATCTGATAATCTTTTCATAACAAAGAATGAAACATAACAAAGATTTTAATGGAGCAACAGGATCCTGGGGACATTTCTCAGGGAAGTGGGCTCAAGCATATATGTTGCACTCATAGGCTCATCACAGTCACAACAGCTGGTGAGCTCTGCAAATAATTTGGATTTGTGTGGCTTTAGAACCCAAGACTTAAACGAGTCTGATGGTAAATTAGAACGCAATCGGTCTTAGAGAGCAGCACGATACGTTTGAGCATTGTCTTCTTTCCCAAATGATCTTTATTTTCTCTCTCTCGCCATGGCCTCCATTGTGGAACAACTGTCACGTTGTACATTATATGTTCTTTCTTTATATGAGGGAAAGAGCGTAACATGTTCAAGGTTGGCACTTTCATAATAATATATGAGCTGAGACCTTAGCTGGCTGTGAGGCTGCTCAGATTTTGAATCAGCATAATGCTTGTTGCTTTTGACTGTCTGTGAGTTTGTCCCTTTTATGTTATAAATACTCCAAAAGTCCATTAAGCCCATCTTGGAAATTAATCGTGTTAAATCCACTCTACTCGTCCATTAGCTTGCATCCAAGAAATCCAAAGTTGAAGAATTAAACACCCAGTCTGTCCACGTTCCCTTAAACTGATTGAGGCTCTATAGTCAGTGCATCACCTGCGCTCCCAGTTTGGGAATCCACAGAAAATGTTTAGCCACTTTAAGAAAATACCAACCAACAGAAGCCAGCATCAGTTGAAGTGTATACTTTATTTTGATTATTTTCAGCTCTTTATCTTGGTGTGAAACAGCTCTTTCCTTTGGAACTAGCTCCTCAATTATTAAATAAAGTGGACTCTTCAATTGACACAGGCCTCTTTTGGTGGCTCTTTTCTTTAAGTGGCTAAAATGTGTTTTTTTTCCTGCTGACCCCGTTCACAGCAGCATGTCAATCAGTTTCGGTGTTCCGTCTTCTTTTCCAAACTGGCAGCACACCAATCCAAATCTGCTCCAGGTAAGACACTGACTATGTAAAAGTTCCCCACACAACATTACATTACATTTATTGCTTTGGCAGATGACTTACAAGTGAGCGATCAGTAAAGCTTCAGTGCAGTGGGAGGCCTTTGAGTAAGTATGTGCTACTTCAAGAGTGTGTAGTGAGTGCTAGTTAGACATGTTTCAAGAGCTTCTTGAAGATAGAGAAGGACGCCCCTGCTCTGATAGGATTCAGGAGCTTGTTCCACCATCAGGGAACCATAGATGAGAACAGCCTGGACTGACATTGCCTTGTTTGCAGGGATGGGAATGACAGATGACATTCCTTGCAGGAACACGGCTGAGAATGAGCACAATTGAGTTCACTCTGAAGGCAGCAACAGTGACTTGAATTTCGTTAGAGTTAATGATTTAAAACTGGAACCCCAAACCCATTAATCACTTTAACTTGAAATAATACTTTACTTCATGTAATCAAACTGCTGGTGGGCAGCAAGGTGATTACGCAGAACCACAATGGTGTTAACATGTGTACATACATAAGTACAGCATACTTCAAAGAAAACAGCTACATTTGGGAACTGGTAAAAAAAATAAAAATAAAACAATAAACAATTTAAAAAGCCCAACCTGTGACATTGACATAGACCATTGTAAAGGCTGCCAATGGTACAGCAGCGACATTCTGAGCTCGAACCCGCAGCATGAAGTTTCTGGTGGTCTCGTAGTCCAGGGGCTCTGCCACCAGGATGGAGGCCGAGCCGTCCTCTCGGTTCGGGGTCAGATAGAAGCGAACTGGCATGTTGGTCTCTGGGACCATGCCGTCCTCCAAATTGTAAGTCACCCTTGGGTCCCCAAGTGGGGAAGTGGCTTTGATGGTCTGTTTAAAACAGAATATAGGAGAGAGTTTAACAGTGATTGTGAAACATTTCAATATGATAGGATAACTCCCTCATTTTCAACTGCATGTGGAAAATGTTAGTAATGGACTACAGCCAGTACTTGTCCCATTGAAAACCCATGATCACCACCACTTATAATATATAGCTGTCATTTTCTCTCTTTTGGAGCATTTTGCCACCCATGATCACTTTGTGGTATAAGTGGTCATAAAAATTGCCAGTAGTTTGACAGAAATGCAGAAGTACATTGTAAATAGTGACAAATTATCTGCTTCAATGAAAAAGACAGTTTCATAGCCTATAATAATGTAGTCTAAAGTATTAAGGCAGTACGTCTCAAACTGTTAGACTGGACAACAACCCACTGAAATCCTGTGGGATCAAATGGGGATGCTCTCTGCTCTTGATCATGCATTCTCCCTAAACCAATTAAGGAGAGGCTACTCAAAGCTGATGCTACACACACCCCAATTAAAATCAAAAATGCCATCTCGGACGTGATGCAGCTTTCCTACGGGTGACCTAGCTGTATCCATTCAACCTGCAGAGCATAGCAGCTACAGTAATGAGACACCCTATTAGGCATGCAGAACTGGCGAACATGCCTGACGACCGTGTGAGCTGATCTGGGCCATAAAAACCTCAAATTTCCACAGCAGAGCTATTACAACTCGCTGAGAGTCACTGCATCTTTGCATAACAGTCAAATCAACACTGATCTGCCATCTCGATTAATACAATATACTGTTGGGACCAAAGCCTCTGTCTTTCTCACTCCCTTTATCAGCGTCTCTCACAAACACAATTAAACCCATGCACACGTTCCCTGCTAAAGTACTCTCCTTTGTCTTTTCATTTCCATATTTTGGTTAATAGTAGTCTACAGCAACTTTAATGGACTTAATTGCTTTCAAGAGATCCTGTAAAAATATTGTTAATTGGTTGAAAATGTGTTGGTGGTATGAAAAAGGCAAAGCCTGTGAATAATCAAATCCAGCTGATAGGATACATCTGAATTGCAAATTTATAAAGCTTCATCAATGGAATTGTGTTTTTAAATCTTACACAAAACTGATAGTTGCTCCCAGAATATGTTTTTTTTTTTTTTTTGTTTTGTTTGTTATTGTTTTTTGTAGAGAGAAGCAGGAAAGAAATGTATTAGAGAGCAACAAGCATCTCTGGGAAAACAGAGCCAGAAATTTTACACAACAACATTGTGTTTTCACTGTATACCCAGATGTCAAACGTTGTTATTTTTGTGTTGAATTAATATAGATAAAAAGAAAATTCTTCAGTTTTCAGAAAATTTATTTTTGGTGAATGTATCTGTTGCGACTTTATTCTATTTGGTAAGCATGCTACAAAAAAAAAAAAAAAAAAAAACGTGTAAAACTCTATATATGCAGCAGCATGTAGCAATGCTCCTGTGCTTATGTCAAACTTTATGTACTTTGAGCTGAGCTGACCTTTCTGTGTGTAGCAAATGGCTGAAGACTACTGGCTGTGCTTTAGGTCAAGGTGAAGGACAAGCACTTTAAATTGCCTCTTTTTTCAACCTTTATTCATCCAAGTAAGTTTCACAGACAGCCAGGCTCGCTTTTACCGTTGGGGTTAAGAACCTTGCTCAGTCTGGGCATGTGTCTCTGCCCTGAAGCCTCCCTCCCCTGTAAGTTGTTAAAGTATAAACATGACCATGCATTGCCTGTTTTTATACTTAAAAATGTACAAATACTACTCAAATGCGGTTGCTTGGAATATATTCTTCAGTGTTTGTGCATCTGCTTCCTGTGCCTGGTAAATACCACACCCCCACCCCAATGTACCACGATAGGTGTGTCCCGAACAGTGTTTTCTGGTATGACCACGCTATAGCTGTCTTTCTCCCACTGCGGAGGCTGATTCTTCACATTGGTGATGGTGACGGCCAGCTCCACTGAACTGCTCCTGTTCCCCCCGTCCGTGGCCACGATTTCCCTGGTGATGTAGGTCCTCTGAGGGAGGAGGTCCGCAAAGATGAAGAGCAGAGAAAAGGAGAGATCACTTGATGGTATGTTCTGATGTCATTCCAATAAGTCTGACACAGCAATGACTACAGGTTCAATAAACATTGTAAATCTAGATCACACAGATTTAGCCAAGCAGCCCATTTTGCACAGGCTTGTGCAGTAGGAAACTGCAGACTGCATTCAGGTTAAAACAAAAATACTTAAAAATAATTGTATTGATTATAGGCAATAGACCATCGTGGAGCAGCAGGAGTTGTGTAAACTTTACAAAGGCAATTAACTTTAGCCACTGTAATCAGAGGAAATAGTCTGTTTAAGTGACTAAAGAAAATAATTTGACCAAAGCCCATTTTACACTGGTCAAAAACACCCACTAAGACCTCCAAACATTTGGCTGTTGTCATTAACATGAATGTGTCCAATCAGCATTTACACCAGGGTCAAATGACTCCACAGCAGTAACAGGTATTTATCAGCTCTGGCTTCTTTTGGTAGTGATGTAAACACAACCCCTGGGTGAACACAAAATGTTTCAGAGCACCAATACTGTAAACAGACCTGACACCGGCCCTGCACTGTGCTACTACACCTAAGATGCTGAGACTACACCTTCCACCCAGAGTGAGCTGCAGTCAGTGGGTTTAAAAACATACAATCTCTAACTGCAGTGTCTCACATGGAGGCTCACACACTTGCTGGGCCCTTTTTAGCAGGTTCACTGGCATAAAAAAAACAAAAAAAAAAAACACTTGCATGTTAATTGCGGTGTAAAAAGGGTACACAAGTTGAAACAAATTGTGACTTAAAAATTTCAAGATTATTTGTAGTTACGCAGTTTTAAAATTCAATCTTTGCTCTTAGCAATCGGGATAGCTGAGATTGTCACAAGCTGGGAAAAGCATGCAGGCAGTGCCTGCGTGTGTATTACACTTTATGCAGTCATCCTCATTAGTGGCAAAGTTTTGTATCTTCAAACATGGATGTGTTTGAGTAAACCATTCTCTCAGGCAAAAATACTGGCACAGTGCCAGGTGTTAGAGTAAGATGCCACCAGGTGCTGCGGATACAGACATTCATTTCTCTTTGCACAGAAAGATGGTGAGCTGTTGCTTTTTTGGCTTTTATCATTGTGGCACTCATCTGAGGCAAGACTTTCTTTTTTTTTTTGTGCACACTATGTGACAATTTCCTCTATTGCTTGTTCATGTTCCCACCAAGATTGTTTTTCTTGCTGGTAGTGAAGCAAAGGGTTAGAGGCAGTGAAGTGAGGAAAAAAAAAAAATCAGCAATGTTACTTCTGCTGATGCCAAAGAAAAAGCTCCACTGAAGACATTATCACATATTCTGGCTGGCTGTCTGCTACCGGACACTGGACTTTTGGCCCCTCACTGTCAGCAATAAAGTGCTTGAATGCAAATACACTTGCTTTTCTGGCTGCATACTGGGAGAAGTAGCATGTTCTTTCAGTTGCGGTCTGCAGTTCATTGCTAGCCTCACGTGGGTTCTTGACTGGAAATATGTAATTGCATAATTCCCTTTAAGTGCTTTTGTGCCATTTGCAGCGGTCCCATTAGCACGATTACCCCCAAAGACATGCAATAAAAAATCTAAACAGATAAAGAATTGCATTGCTTATTCACGATGTTGCTATCTACAGTAAGAGAAACACAAATATACTGTACGTAACAAACAGTGTGATGTAACCTTTTTAATCAGCAAGCTCAAAAAATGCTTTGGTATGATCTGTCTGTATACAGTGTGTGTATACCTGGGAGATGGGCTGGTTGACATACACCCAACCTGTCAGGGGGTTGACCCTGAGGTATTCTGGCTGTTCACTGGACATAGAGTATGTGATGGCTGCATTGGTGCCAAAGTCATCGTCATGAGCTGCCACTCGCAAGAAGCTAGTCCCAATCATGGTATCTTCACGAAGGAAGTCTACGGAGGAGAAGAAGTGTGGTTTATGCCTCAGTGGTTCTGTGTGTGGGACCTTAATTTGGTGCCTTTTTAGACTGTATGCTCAATGTGCTGCAACTTTAAAAAACACAAACAAATAATGTCACAACTCTGACAGCACAGTCCGAAAAATACAGCAAACATGTAAAGCACAATATAATTAGCAAACACGGTCACCAATTTGACAACACATATACTGCATAAAGGAGCACACTGCAAACAAAGGAAGCATACAAATACACTCATAATCACACAAAACAAAGTGGACAATAAAACCTGATGAGCACACTCATAATTAGTTGAAGGCTCAGTTAGTTATTGGAATCATGTCATCATAATCTTACTAAAATTAATATTGTCAGTTCATTTCCGTGTTTGTTTGAAATTACAACTAAACTGCAACATCAAATTGTCTCAAACGTTTTTTCTATTAATGTAATGAGATCTTGTTAAATCATATAGCATTACAAGGCCACACTAAAAATTAAAGACCCTTCTTAATTAGGGCACTGCTTCCCAGTTCAAGGGACGAACTTAATACATTTATTGATTAATATGATAAATCCTGTCAGAATCCTAAATTCAGTGGCTCTCTGGACTCCACTTCAAAGGAACACAACAGGACAACGACTGAAGTTGAATAAATACATTCATTAACTGTAATCTAATACAGAATATGCTATGTCTGATAGATTATTTGATAATAATAATAATAATACCCTATAGATACTGTAAGGCGTAGCATGAGTATATTATCATGTTATAGTAGTAGCATAATGTTTTTAATAATAGTAAATCAATAATGTAGCTACCAATGTAACATCATTTTAATTTAGTAAATACAATAAAAATTGATGACTGGTGAATAAAAAGATAAGTAATATAATAATATGATGATATATAAAAATAATTGACTAATAATAGTATACTATATACATACAAAACAAACAATACTGTAAGAGTCAGTTGTCAATACAACATTTATTAAAATATGGACAACTGAGACATTTTGAATGATTTCCTTGGGATGAAAAGCAGTGTTCATGTAATACTAAACAACACAGCAGACTGATACTGTACAACTGCCTGACTGTCACACCATTTTGTTTGTGAAATCATTTTTTTTTTTTTTTACATTGTTCCTAATGTCCTACAAATCACATTTTTGTTGTTGCAGTCCATCTGTATACAAGCACAGTTTCTAGAAGAAGGGGTTTAAATGTGTGAATGAGTAAGTGAAGATGATTTCTTCCTGAACTTGTCTTTCGTCCATTTGCTTGTGTTCTCTTACTGTAAGTTTCATTCGGCTGAGCTCTCTCAGTCAGTGCTACTCCAGATTTAATTTATGCATACATCTACTTACACTCATATCGGATATTCTCGAACTTGGGACTGTTGTCATTCTGGTCCAGGATGAGGATGTTGAGCTGACAAATGCCAATCAGTGGGTCAGCTGCCTGGTCAGTGGCAGTCACTGTCACTGCATACTCCCGTTGGCGTTCGCGGTCAAATTTTCTGGCTGTCACAATTACTCCTAGAGAAACAAAGATAACAAGGTTGATCTGACAGCTAAATCATCCCAAACACCGCCTGGTCTCATGTCCCCAGAGCATTTGCAATTTAACACTAAAACGACTTCCTCTGTTTGCCTTGAGGCTAAACTTTTAAGACTAGACAAATAGGAAAGGACATGTGTTTTTCAAAAGCAGTTATCATCAAATCCAAAGGAAATTATCATTATTATTTATTTTACAAATAATGATAGTGGTGACATATTTCCTACTTCACTAAAAATATGGTTGCGACAGAAATTAAAAATTATATTATTATATTATTTACCATATAGGCCTATTAGTGGGGTTTTTTTTTTTGGCAGAATGCCAAAGCCTTTGACATGACCACGTAACTTTATTACATGAAAACTTGCTGTAAACACATGCTCAATGCTGCAGTTTTTGGTCTTTGAATTGTTGTTGCTGATGCATTTTGGTAAAATCAGAGCAGGATAGACTTTGAGTTTTCACTTTGAGGCTGAAATATGATTGGAAAACATTTAAAGAGGAGCAAAGCCCTGTGGAGTTTCTGGTTTGTGAAGGCTATTCCAGTGAAATGAACCCTGCATGAGACCTTCCACTGGGATGAAAGAACGCATGTTCTTCTCTATTGGCATGTTAGACACTGAATCCAGCTTTGAATTATGATTCTTTCTTTTAGCTTCAAAATGACAGATGATCTGTTAATTACTGTACATTTCATTCTGTACAATATCTTGGATTTAAATTATACACTTATAAACTTAGAAAAACATGCATATCTTGCTGCACTAGATGTACTTAAAAGAATTAAGCCTACACAAGGCTCCCCGGTGTGATGAAGGTATGTGTGAACTTTTGTATTTGTTTGTGTTTGGTTTGTGCAAGTAAAAGTGAGTTTGTGTGTTTCAGTACCAGTGTCGGGGTGTATGCTAAAGGCAGGCACAGTGGAGTCTTTGTGCATGAAGCCGTATGTGACCCTGCCATTGGAGCCCTCGTCAGCATCCACAGCATGAACCTGCAGAACGAACGTCCCCGCTGGCTGGTTCTCTAGGACTGACGTGCTCTCTCGGTACTGCTGACACTGAGGAGAATGAGACAGCGTGTAAGGAGGGACAGGTGGGAGGAAGAGAGGACTGTGGGAATGTAAGTGCAGAGAAACTTAGATCAATACTCCATTTTATCGAAACAGTACGCAACAGTGTGTGGGAGGTGGAATGTTATTTATTTTGAAAGGACAGAGTAAAGATTATTTATCCATGGGACAAAAAGTGTAGCATGGACAGAAAATAATGAAAAATACAGAAATAAATTGAGAACCCTGGATCCACTGTATCCACCTGTGAATGGTAGATGGTGGTCATGGGTTCAGGGGTCTTGGAACCATCCCAGCACCCTTTGGCCAAAGGTGCTCAATAGCTGCTTTGCGATGTGCTCGCTGCACCTCCTGCACTTTGGTAAACATGAAATCTGTTGATCTTTTTGGCCCGGTGTGTACAGCGCTGTCCAAAACATGTCTTTTTCATCAGAGATGGGGCCAACACTTCACAAAGAGCCTTTGGCAGTGCACCAAAAAATAGCTGCAGTTGTATTCAAAAAAGCACATTTTGAGATTTTGAGTGAGATGTTACAAAAACTGTAAAATGAATGAGACACTTCTGTCACCTTAGTGATAAAAGTCCACTAGAAAAGAGTGGAAATTATTTAAAGAATAGATTTACAGTGAATATGCTTCTAAGGGTGATGACATGTAAAATGAAATATTTTATTGCACTATAAACTGCCCAAATAACAGGAGCTGTGTGAAGGACAGTGACACACATTTATGCTTTCTCTCTCTTTCTTGTACTAGATATAAAAATAGCATACTGTATATACGTGAAGCTTAAACCGAATGTAACACATGAACATTTACACCTTCAAGTATAAGAGTTAGAACCTGTCCAATTCTACAATTCTAACCTGTTCCATAAAATAGGAGAATACCAGTGGGACTGTATGAGCGTGCTCAACATGTTCTGAAATGAAGACTCTCAATATCATTACCATGTCACCATGCAACTGCCAGAGCCAAATACTACAGTCTGACCTTGAAGTGTTGTTATCATAGTATTATTGCTCATGGCAGCTTACAGTTCAGCTGGATGGCAAAATATTTACTTCAGTTAATGTAACAAGTGTGAATGAAACTGATGGATCATGGGATGTATTGAGAGACATGGACAACAACAGAAGCCAAAAGGGGACACTGCCAATTGATATGTTATGGTGAATGGGCCTGTTTTCATTATTTGGCTTTTGGTTGTTGCTTTGTGTAGTCTGGGTGTGTGCTGCACATTGTCAGATGCTGCTATACTTGAACAAAAAGCCAATACATGTAACTGCATGGATCTGATTTTCCATCTCTACCACAGTATGCACTAATAGCCTCACATCAGTAGTGTAAACACAGTCACTTCCATATAAGCACTCAGATGTATTAAAAACTATAAGTGGATATGGTGGAAAACAGATTGTATACAGTATAGACAACACTGTATACTTTGCATGTCAAAGGATGTGTATGTTGAGGAGGAATGTTGTTCTGTAATAACAAAAATGTACCACATAATTTAATGACTATAAAAGCATAACTCCAACAATTTAAACACATTATCTACACTCCTTATCCGTACAAGGTAGTGCAGGGCTGGAGCCAATCGCAGCTGATATTGGCTGTGGGTGGGGTACACCTCGGGCAGGTCGATATAAAACTTTTATATGATTAATTAACAGCTGTCTTGTGCTTAAAATGGTGAGAAAACCAGAAAATAATAAATATTCCAGTGAATTTTGGATTTTAAAGTTAAAACAATTAAGCCTAGTCTTCAGTGAAGACTGCATGAATTACAGTAATCATCAAATATATTCATTCAGTCCCTTAAGTTCTTGGTGTGATGCAAAGTAGCTGCTCGTGTTTGGGTTCTTAAAGATTTTGTCAATCACTGAACTTGTCAGGCACACACAGAGCCCTATCATCCTCATCTGAACTCTGTGTCTTCTCTCTCTACCCCCATTATTATCTCTCTGGTCTCTCATCTGTCTCTCTCTTACTCTGACTCCATCAACTCTTTTTCCTGTTTTTTCTTTTTTTTTTTCCTTGTATCACTGGAGCGTTAATGCTGATGTGCCAACGACACAGAAGAGAAGGAATCCCTCAATACTGCTGGTTGATGCCTTCCTCTGACATCTAATTAATGACAGGGGAACTTTTTTTCTGTTTATTTTCTCATGATCCCTCACTTTCTGCCTCTTCTCATTCTTCCCATCATTTTCTCCTGTCCTGCATTTGTTTCTCATGCAACAATGCTTTACAGAGATTTTGAGTTTTCAATTCTTCTGTAATCAGGGTTTTTTTTTTTTTTTTTTGCCTCCAGTGTGTTATGCTGTAGTCAGACTGCAACAAACTATGCACATAAAAAGAAGCCATAAGAAGTTGAGATGACAGTCAGCACCTCCAAGTCCAACGCTCTGAGATCATGCTCGCAAGTGAGGGTAAGGCTGGGCTCAAACACATCACTCTCGTAAGGAGCCATTTAGTATGTTACCTCGTCTCTGACCTCTCACAATCACTTACAAGATTTGAAGATAATGACACATCACATTCTACAGGATATCAGAGGGAGCAATGAACCACTTTCATGAGGAAGACGTAAGATGTCAACAAAATTGCAACTGTGACAGAACAACTGCAACATTAGTTAAACTTTGCAGTGAGAAAATACAAAAGTCGAAAGCTGAACTAGTATTAGTGATAAAGCAGTTGGGGAGACAACAGTAGGATGCTATCTGGCGTCACCATCAAGGGCGTCACTGTTTACTGTTGCTTCAGCAGCTCCTAGAGTGAAGAAATCATCTCATTAATCCTGATTTCAAATCCTTTAGGAACCAGGGCATCCCCGAAAAAAAGTTTTTCTGGGGGATGCCCTGTTGAGTGTGTGAGCTGTGCGCGAGGTTTAAAACCAGATCTGTAAAGAGCTCAGATTACAGATAATCTGGACAAAACATCTGTACTGACTGAGGTCCGGAGCCAGATTTCCCCTCTGTTTGTCAGTAGAGCTGAATCAAGGTTAAATTGTTCCAGACTGTCCTGCCAAAGAAGCTGTGGATAAACCAGAAGTTTGACTCCTTCACCTGTGAACATAGTGTTTAGGTAAAGGCTGAAAGAATGAGACGGCAGATACAAACACAAGCAGAAGTGAGTTTTTTGTTTGTGGGTGGAAGGGTCCACCCTTAGAGAGGGTAAGGCATGTAGGAGAATAGTTTAGGAATAAGCCTTTATAAGGTCTTTACACTGAAAAGAGCCAGCTAGATGGAGAACATGCTGGAACAATGTCCAATCTGCCTTGGGAACATCTGAGGATGTCTCAGGAGAAGCAGGAAGATGAGGTTCTGTAAATTAGGTAGGTAGTACTGAATTCAGTACACACTCCATAGCAGGTGTGTTGTGTGGTTATTTTTATTCATGTTGTTACATGTTGTGCATTTTTATTTCTTTATACTTTTAGTAATATATGCAGTTTCTCTTTTTGTCCACAATGCTCAGATTTCAAGTTTTTAGGAAACACATTCAGACATGTTCAAAGGCTGGTAGGTGCAGTGAAGGTAGTACTTAAGTAAAGCAGCAAAACTGGCTCACACGCATATGGGTAGAAAAACTGAAGCTCCGGCAGGCAAGAAAAATTCAGGAAACGCCACCTTGGGTAATCAAACTGCAGACTGGAACTTTGTAACACAAACAAGTGACAAAACTGAAGCCCAAGGAAACACAAGGGAACAGAACTGGTATAATACTTCAGTGAGGGGAAGACAACAGCTGTGTCTCAATTCCGGGGTTGCGTCCTTCCAAGGCTCTATTTGAAGACCGACTGCATCACAGCAGCATGAGAAGGCTGTGGCATTTCAAAGGCTCCTTCAAATGTGGCCAAGAAATGCATCCATTGTTTCCCTGGTATCAAAGGATCCAACTTATCCCAAGATTCATTGTGCGCCAGTGATGAATCACTTTTCAAGTAAGGCCGATGTCCCAAATGAAAAGAAAATCTTCTGCAGATCAGACCCTCTCATTTCAGTCTGGCCTTCGGGGTCCATACATTTACAGAGGTCACACCTTGTGGGACATAACTGCACCACATTAGGATGGATGGGTAGGTGAGCAGGGTCCAAGAGGTCACACTGAGAACATCATGACATAAACAGTTTGTCCAACCTGGACATTTTTTGCTACAACAAATATAATCATGTATGTTAACAAACTCCATATGAGAGAGAGTCGCAGTAGTATCTAAGGTTAATAAATAAATGTACTCAATGGTTGTGAGTGTCTGTGTAGTTTGATGCTTATGCTACTGGGAAATGCAGACTCTGGCTGTATTCAATAGAACTCGGCTTTCTGGACCTCTCAGTGCGTGTGTGTGTGTGTGTGTGTTTGGTCCTTCTGTCTTAGTCCACTGATCCAGCACTGATTTCCAGTGAGGCTACAGTGTGTTATAAGATTGAGCATCAAAACAAGATAAAGGGGTCTTTCTGCTTCAGTGTTCTGCTGCTGGCTGCCAGCGACAGAGGAGACACCAACTGACCTCGGATGTCTTTACTAACTGAGACACCAGTGCACAGCCTCCTTGGACGCCCAGCCTCCCCTCTCTTTTCTTTTGTACCTTTTCCTTCTGTGTCTTTTCCCATGTTTGACCAAAGAGACATAAATAAACAGCAGCATTTGTTGGTATTTGCTGAATTTTTTGACTTTTTTTTTTTTTCTCTTTGCCTTAGACATGGGAAGTGGAGGGAGGCCAGGGACTTGTTTGTCCATTTCAATCAGCATCCCACTAGAAGAGAGAAGAGAATGATTCATAGACTTGTAGCCTGATGCCAGCAGGAGATTCCTGAGAGAGACAATTGAGGATACAGAGCACATGAAACACTGTGAACCAGGAATCCCTCTCTTCTGCTCTTCTCTCTTTGGCTCTCATCCTGTCACCCATCCCTCTCTTTCTTCATGCTAGGGGTGAAGCCAAAAGGGAAACACTTGGCTCTCACTTTACCCCAAGAGGGAGCGAGCAAGGTTTACTCACTAAGTCTGCGCTCCTAATCTTGGCTCACGATACCTTGGGGGGGCTTGAAAAGTCACCTCATTTAAAATTGAGACATGGGAAGAAAAAAGCAGGTGGAGACATCGCACTTTTAGTGCGGGTCGGTCGGGATTTCTCCCACATCCCTCAAAGCTTTAATTAAAAGACCAAGATGATGTAGGAGGGAGACGAGAGAGAAGAGATGAGGGTCAAGCCGGCTAATCGCTCCTCCAGAGAGAAGAGATAGAGACTAATAAATAGAGGAGATAGAAAGACAAAGGGAGAGTGTCAGAGGAGTGATGGAGAGACAGAGGCAGAAAAAGAGAACTCGTAAAGAAAAGGATATAGTAAGAAGTCATTGAGATATATTAAGGAGAAGCTAAAAAAAGAGCAGGAGAGCAGATGCTTATCCAAGACCCTTTCCTACACAGGCAGATAATGAGCAAGACTAAACAATGTTTAATGATGTGCTTGCAATTGCTCGTCTTACCTTCTCAAAGACAGGCTTGTTGTTATTCACGTCATCCACTCCCACTACGACCTGGGCAGTAGATGACAATGCCTGAGGTCCGCCTGAGGCATTGTCATCCGTCGCTGTAACATTGAGGACATATTCAACACCCTGGAGGCGAGGGGGTGGGCTGGATCGCAAACGGATTAAACCTGCAGCCAAACATAAAGAATGACATTGGTTAGCACACCTCGTACAACACACAATACTTGCCCGTCTACATGTTCAACCTTTACGTCTGAGATGAAAAGAATCCATCCACATGTCAAAGTGTCCTTCAGCAGTGCAATAAAACCAACGCTGGTGTGTGTGTGTGTGTGTGTGTTTCAGGTGCCTTGAGGTTTCCTGTCTGACTTTTCCTCTCAGTCTATCTAAAAGTGAAAATTGCAAAATTATCTTTCAGTGTTCACAACGTTTTTGTTCTTGCAGAGGAAGCCGAATCATCCATTGTATCTGTGCCATTGTGATCTGTCAAGATAATAGTGATGACAACACTGTCACAATTTATGGTTTGATTCAGTTCGGACTCAACCCAATTTACAACAGCCTTTACATTTGGTGCGGCTCGTACTTCGCAGACGGCAGAAGAGATAATCAAGGCTGACCTTCCAGGGGAAGAAGATCTCTCACATGAAAAACAACTGCTTTGGCAAAAAAACAAGTTAGAGAGTGAACAAAAGCACAGGTGTTTCCATGTCTGGAATTTTCAGTCCTACAAGTGGGTTTGCTGAAGTAAAACACTTGAACGCACACAGTGTCTGACATTAAATAGAGGCAAAGGTGGATAGAATTAGTCAAACTTCAGTCAAGCACTCTTACTTAAGAATAAAAGTGAAAGGTAGTTATCAAAAAGTACTTACAAAAGCATCAAGTGGAGCAATGAGTGTTATTAATTAGTAGCTAATAAAATAAGTAAATTATTTTACGCAAGATGATCCCAGAGTTCATGTGGTTGATTAAATCTTTTGAATAACGGGCCTTCAAACGTTAGCATTTAGCTTAATTATATAGCTTGTAGTTCTACAAAACTACTATACAGTTTGAGGTGAGAGACCTGGGTGATACCAACTTATCTGTGTAAAAGTGATTCCATTATGCCATGGGTTTGAAATGATCAGTTAATCAAACCGTTATACCAGTGTCAACTATATAGTAGATTTATTTCACTGACTGAATGGGAAACACTGGTCAGGAGAAACATCCACGTTGTGCAACACACAATATGCAACAAAGACTGCTTCAACCGTCTGTGGCTGTATTCCAATGACTTGACTAATCCAAAAGTCTGAGGCTCATTTTCAGCTCACTCTGCTTGTGTGCAACAGGCACGTTGTGTGCTCGCCTATGTTGGCACATATTATTCTCTAGACAATGCATCCTTAACAAACAAACAAAAAAAAAAAAAAAAGGGGGCCAGATGTATAGATGAGGTGCACACACAAAAACCGTGCGTACGCCACTCTGCGCACATGATTTGGTGTTTATAAACTTTTTTTTTTTTTTGAATTTGCGATGAGCATGTGAGCACCTCACAGATTCCTTTGCCCACGTGTGTACATGTTCTTTAGAGCGAGCCAAGTTAGATACAGTGACAGAGACACAGCATTTAATATAAAACGAGACAGCCGACTTCACGGAGCCGAATTCATTACTGTCATTATAAGCTTACGCAGCAGAAAATATATGACAATTAATAAACAGAAACAGTTGTGTTTGTGTTTCACTTAACCAAATATTATATCCTCAGTTATTGTGAGGCATTCTGTAAATTGTTTTGATCCTATTTATGATATTATTTACTCATCTCAGTTTCATAGCCTCTACAGCCTAATGAAGAGCTCTCTAGTCTCAGCAAAGGAAGTTCAGAGTAAAGTTAAAGATATTGTCCAGATGTTTACTGATGAGCTCAGTTTATAATTTCACCAACAATCAGTGAGACTGTGTTTTTTTTTTTTTTTCATCCTTTTCTGTGCCATGTCTGATAACTTGGCACATACAGTGATTTTGCACACCTAATCTTTAGAAAAACACACCTTGTGTGCTCAGATTGGTGCAAGCATATTTGATATTTAAACAAAGTGGATGCTGGACGGGAAAGTGAGAAATCCTTAGGCCTGAAACCAGCAAAGACACCTGCATTGCTCTTTGCACAGGGTGTAAGATAGGACCCTTCATGTGATATCTCTGATTCTCCTTTGTTCCAGTGCCTGTTTGTGGCACTTTACCAAACACATGGACATGCTTTGAAAACAAATTGGACAAGACGAAAAATATCAATACTATGAACACTAAGTATGCTAAAAGGGCATTCTTGTAAAATGCTGAATGGGTAGCTTTGATAGAGATTTCATTAATCATGGCAACACAACATGTGAATAGTTAAATTGATTTGCATTCCCTTGTAGCGATGTCAGTCTGGTATTCCATTTCATCCTCTGTCTCTCTTTCTCATACTGACTCTCTCTTTCAGTCTGGTGTAGGCGTCTCATCTGCATCCCACTCTTTGAATGGCTCTCTTCCACTCTGTATTCATCTCACTCTTTGGTTCTCTGTTTACTTTGTTTGTGTGCGAGTGGTGTGTGTGTGTGTGTGTGTGTGTGTACGCATGTGCTAAAAGTGCAGACATACTTATTACATCTTCCTTATCAGAACCATGGGCAGGTGCTATCGCTGTCATGTGTTCATTTGGTTGCTGTTTCACGAGACCCTGGAACTAGAATCACATGTACACTTATCATAGATGCGTGTGTGTGTTTGTGTGCATCATTCATCTTCTATCTCTGTTTACCAGACCAAGAGAAATGATGAGACAGATTACAGCCAGGAGGTTTATGCATTTCAGTTTTTTTATTTTAGTTTTTTCATCTGACTGTGTTTGTGGCGGCTGCAACAGCATGACACATGCGTGGACGGAAGATTTGCATTAGTGATTGGTGCACGAGCCTTTGGAAATGACTTGCAAGGGAAACTAGATGAAGCAAAGTGGACAGTTTCTGTTGCACTCACGGTAATGCTGTACAAGCTCATGATTTTTGAACTGCACATCTACAGTATGTCCCTTGTGTTTGCCTTTGAGAGCGTGCACTAGAGAGGAGATGGAAGATTGCCATAGAAGGGGTGTCTGCCTTGAGGTGTTTGTTACAATGGCTGGTTCCCAGGCACTGCTGTGTATGGTTAAGTGTGTGTGTGTGTGTGTGTGTGTGTCTAACATAAAAATAGACAGGGAGGGAAAGGGGATGGGGTGGAATTCCAATTTACAGCAGTAGAGGTGCAAGAGGAGGAAGCTTTGCCTGAAGAAAGACATGTCACATGCATCGTGTCAGACACATAAATGCGTGAATATACTCACACACACTTATATTCAGCACACCCTGCTGCAGAGGTTTATGCCAAGTACAATAAAGTCCAGCGGTTTGGTCAGACCACAGTACAGATAGGCAGAACTCTGTGTGCAGAGAAAACTAAGTGGATGCTTTGCTTGTATGCACAAAATTAATATGCGCCTTTCCTGTTATTTCATATGGACAACGTGTAGCCTCTGTGTTAAGAAAGTCCAGGTTATGTGGTTGAATGCAAATCAACCACATCTGTGCAGCTTTACTCTGCTCAGTTTTATTACTTGTTTGTCTTGCAAAGTTGACCGGATTTCCACCCCACTCTGCACACACAGCAGTGTTGACATATTCTGTTGGCACAGAAATTTGATATCCTTTACCACTGTGAAACACAAATGCCTTTAATATTGAAGACATGCTCAACATTTTTTGACATCTCAGGAAAAGCCCACAAAGCCACAAATTGCAGCTTTGCGACAATGCCCTTTATTAACCTTGAATCTCAAACAAATGTTAAGAACAGCATATTAACCACTTGTGTATCCCAGAATTGTGACCATTTGGACCATGACACATAAAATAAGCAGACGACAAAGAGGAAAGGATCCATAAGGTTTTAAGGAAATTTAAGGACATTGAATCAGTTGTACATTATCAAAACACAGTATCGCAGTGCATTAACTGTACTGTACATCATCAAGCTCAAGAACAGATCAGATTCCAGACTATTTGTACTTTTTCTCAAATCTGGATAATGACTGAACAATTTACCAGCTGTGATATTCCCTTGTTGTTCGTCAATTATAAAAAGAATACACATTTGAATGTTTTTCTTAAAAGCATAGATAACACTACCCCTGAGTCACTGACTAGTACCAGACGTTTGAACATTTGCTTAAGTATTTTAAAGCATATATTCTCTCAAGATGCATTAGGGGAACATCAGTTATTTTTATAACGCATAATGCAAATAGATACAACTAAGTAGCCAACAGTGGTGGAAAAACCATTTATTTTGTATATCAATCCTAATAAAATAAATAGAGCTCATGTATCAAGGAGAATAAAGTGTCACTTGATCTACCTGTTTATCATCAACACAACAAACAACAATTCACTTAATGAAGTTGTCAACTTAAATGTACAGTGCTGCTTGAAAGTATGTGAACCCCTTGAGCAGTTTAGATGTTTCTGTTGTTTTACCATGATCTTCTTATTTTATCATCACCAGTTTTTATGTATGAGATGTCAGATATATGTTTATCAGTTGCACATTCTTGTTTAGTGGGACTTGTTTAAGTCGCCCAAAAACTACATGAAACATGCAATTAGTGAAAAAGTAAGTGAACCCCCAGCTGCATTGGTTAAGTCAAGCAAAACAGACTCAGGTGAAACACATTTGGGTGCTGAATTAATCATTTAAACAGACCAATGAAATGATACGTCCTTGGGAAAAGGTTTGTCCTGCACTAATTAAAAGAGAGAGGAAACCAACCAAACCACTGTGGTCCCATACGAATCAACAATGCTGAGAGCAAACGAGATATCTGAGGACATGAAGAAGAGGGTAGTGACAGCCCATCAGTCTGGGGAGGGCTAGAAGACCATCTCCAAAAGAGTCCAGCTCCATCCATCCACTCTAACACAAATCATTTGCAAATGGAGGGCCTTCAACAAGACAGCAACTCTGCCTAGAAGTGGACGCCCATCAAAACTATCACCCAGAAGCACCAGAAAAATAATAAATCAGGTAAAGGACAACCCACACATCACCTCTAGAGAGTTGCAGACCTCTCTGGTAGCATCTGGGACAAATGTGCATGTGTCTACAATCAGAGGAAAATTGAATAGCCATGACATTCATGGGAGGGTTGATAGAAGGAAGCCTCTGCTCTCAAAAAAGAACAAAACTGCCTGTTTCAACTTGTCCAACTGCCAGAGAGCACTTGGACAAACCAGAGGCCTTCTGGACGTCCATTCTCTGGACAGACAAGTCCAAAATAGAATTATTTGGTCACAATCAAAACCAACATGTTTGGAGAAAAGCCAACACTGCATATAAAGAAAAGAAGCTCCTCCCAACAGTGAAGCACGGTGGTGGAAATGTGAAGGTCTGGGGCTTCTTTTCTGCTTCTGGACGACTCCATTTTATCCAAGGAACCATGAATCCTCCGGCATATCAACAAATTCTTGACCAGAATCTCCTGCCATCAGTCAGGGAGTTGAAGCTGGGACGAAAATGGATTATTATTAAACAATGACCCAAAGCTTTCCAGCAACACTACACAGGAATGGCTTCAGAGAAAGATGACTCATACTCTGGATTGGCCCAGTCAAAGCCCAGACCTTAATCCAACTGAAATGTTGTGGTGAGACCTAAAGAAGTTGGTACATACCAGATGTCCCTCCAAACTCTCTCAACTGGCTCTGCAAGCAGGAGTGGGCAAAAATCCCCATAAGCAAATGTGAGAGACTGGTTAGTGGTTACAGAAGATGTTTGGTTGAAGTAATGGCTGCAAAAGGAGCCACAAGCTACTAATACAAGGGTTCACATACTTTGGCACATGTTAAATTTTCTGTTTTTGTGAAATAAACCATCTTTTGTTGAATTAAATAGTGAAAATATATGTCTTTTTGTGTGTGTCCATTATTTGGAAGGTGTGCTTTACAAATTGGGATTTGGATGTATGTGTAATAAGGTTATTTTAATGTTTTTTACAAAAACAGTGACCATGTCTGGAGGGTTCACAAACTTTCAAGCAGCACTGTACATATTCCATGTAGCTTACTCCTGACCTAGCTGCTGTTCATTGGCCACTAGGACTGTGTGTTAAATTTTTTACCAATGCCCTTATGATACAGTTTCAATAACAATGTTTTACTTGATAAGTAACTTTAAGGAATATTAATGAATATATTTTCTTAACCAAACACCTAAAATTTATACCCATACTTCAACCACTAACTATGCTGTCATGAGTATATCCATTGAACATAATCACTATGCAATGGCTTTCTGATTGGGTGGACGAACTGCTTCAACTGAGGTTTCATCACATTTTTTGGGTATCACGTAACAAGCTTTGCACACCTGAATTTTGGGAATTTTCTGCCATTCTCTACAGATCCTCAGGTTGGATGGGGAAAGTTGGTGGACAGATGTCTGTTTGGGTTCAAGTTCCCAATCTACTCCTATTCAGAGGTACTGAGTGCTTTGGACCAGGTTTTCATTAAGGATATCTCTGTACTTCATTCAGCTCCCCCACAGCATGATGATACCACCACCATGCGTCATTGTTGGAATGATATCGGGCAGGTGATGAGTGGTACCTTGTTTTCTCCAGACATGATGCTTAAAGTTCAGGCCAAAACGTTAAGTGTTGGTATAAAATCATATATCATCATCATCAAGTCCTTTAGGTGTACCATAAAGCCCATAACTGCAATGATGGTTGTCCTTTTAGAAGCTTCTCCCATGTCAACATAGGATCACTGTGACTTAGCCAGAATGATCACTGGGTTCTTGGTACCTTTCTTACTAAGGCTGGTGAGAGAGGCTCAAGCAGAGAAGAGGCTTGAGCTGCTTTGTTGTGAACAGTGAATTAATGCTTTATTTGTGATGACAATTTTGATTTAACATAGGCATAAAAGTGTAAAATTCAACTGGCATCTCCCAGGGTATCCAAGGAAGAGCGACTGGCACAGAGTGCCATTAAGATGATCTGGCTATGAATGAGATCACTCAACCCTAGAAAGGACAAAGGCAGTTCTGCTCTAGTTGAGCAGGAGGATGGCAGCAAAGGCCAGACTGCTCCAATGGACAGTGATGAACGCACAGCTATCTCTGGAGACCAATAGTGAAGGCTGAAACTCAATGTAGGAAAATTAGCATGCCGACAGGTCAACAGGGAAAGTGGGTTCTGTCTCATAGAAGAGCAGAAGGCTTTAAGTGAGTTAACTCTGGAATAGACAGGACAATGGCTGGAATGGCCAACTGAAGAACAACTCCGGCCCCCAAATCAGGAGCAGATGGGGCGTCGGCCAGGAGCTCTGACTCAGGAAGAGATGAGACATCAACTGGGAACCCTGACTCTGAAACAGACGATGCTAGCAGGCTTTGGTCCAGACTTGAGAATGGTTGGAGACATGCTGAAGGCTGGCAGGCTTTGATGAAGGCTTGAAGTTAACAGACTGGGAAACAAGGATTGTGGACCTTGGACTAGCTGACTGGGATTAAGGCAAAAGGTTAGTACTGTAGGCATTAGGTCAGTAGACACTAACACAGTAGGGATGTTAAATTCTTTTAGTCATTCGGGCAATAAACCCTTTAACCTTGATTTTTGAGCAAACAAACACAGCATACAAAAATGCATTGTTGATCACTCACTACCCAGCAACTACAGTCCAATTTCCATTTGTTCATTTTAAGCAAAATTTTAGAAAAACTAGAGCACATTCAATTGAACAATTTTATAAACTAGAAATGTGCCAATCAGGTTTTCATGCAAATCAATGGCAGTCAGGATGTATTTAGTTACAAAGCCTTTAGTGTTGGTACAACTTGAACTTACAAGTGTTGCTTTTAACAAAAGCTTAATGTCCATTTAAAAAGATTGATGGATGTTTTCCTGTTATCTTTCTGGCATAGATTTCCTTGCTGAAATCAATAACTTATTGCCCAATTGCCCATTAATTGATTTTAGGACCACCTCTTTTTAATCTAAGTGCTACATTTTCATGATGTCATCAGGAAACACATCTCCTTCTGTAGTTATGCTAATGATACACAACTTTATGTTGTTGTGTCTCCTGATGACACATGACCAATTTATCACCTTCTAAAATTTATTTTTGATATTAATGTCTGGAAACCACTTTTTACAACTCAACCAACACAAATCTGAAATTTGAATTATTGGTTCTAAAGCTTAGAAATTGGTTGCAAAGTAAAATTCCCTTGGACTTGCTCCAAGCCAGCAAGCAAAAAACCTTGGGGTGATCTTTGATTCAGAGCCAAACTTTAAACTTTCATGTAGGGCTTGTGTCCAAATCTGCTTTTTATCACCTTAGAAATATTTCCAAAGAGCAACCATTTCTCTCTGAGTGACATAGAAAAACTGATGCATGCTTTCATACCTAACAGACTTGACTACACTAATGTTCTCTTATCAGGTCTACCAAAACATAAATCAGCACTAGCTGAATCTGAATTCTACTGCCTGAGTGCTGACCAGGGCCACATGGAGAGAACACATTACACCTGTTTTTAAATCCCCATTGGTTGCCTGTCAGCTTCAATATTGATTTTAAGATTATTTTGCTTCTTTTATGGTCTTGAACTAGAATAACTGTCTCACATGCTTACAGTTTATGAAAAAGTTAGACTTCTTAGTTCGTCCAAAAAACCTTTGGTAAGGTAGCTTTTAGCTTTTATGCTCCAAGCTGAAATAGTCTCCCCAAAGACCTGAAAGCAGCTGGGACCTTTTCAGCTTGACTTTTATATATTTTATATCATTTTATTCATGTGTATGTGTGTATATTTGTATAAACTATATTATTTATTTATATTATATATATTATTTATCCTATTTTATGTCATTTTATTATCATTATTATTAGCTTTCTCATTTGAAAATGTTGTTGTAGCATTTTACAATTCTTTTATTGCTTCCCATTGTCAGCTTTCTTATCTGATTACATTTTTCTTTTAGGCTCATCAGTGTGTGAAAAAAATTAAGATGTATGAAAAGTGCTATACAAATAAAGTTTGATTGATTGATAGTAGCTATTTTATAACATAAGTGCTGCTTAGAAGCACACTCAAGGTTTAGTGCAAATTAAGTGCAGTTATTGCACTCTAAATTTGAAACCCGTGCTCTTAACCCTGGCCAGAGCTGGCAAGACTGACAGCACCTTGCTCAAAACTAGATAAATATCAGGTAAAGAAAGTTGCTGCGTGCCACATATTTTGCCAGATTCTTTAACAACAGCAGCGACTTTTTACTCTGTACTAGTCTCGTTTTGAACTCTCCATAAATTTACTCAAGGGTATGAATCAAATCATTATGTTGTTCTTCAAAGTTCAGAGTGGGTATGTGGTGAAGCCAAATGCAAACACACACAAACACTGTGGGTGCACTGAAGGTACTTTAATAAGAAAATACTGATGCACATATAGATGGGTTGAAAAAAAGTTCCCACAGGCAGGCAAGCAAAACTCACAGAATCAAAACTCTGGTAATCCAAACTCAGGCAACAAAAACAAACAGGAAGAACTCACAAAGCACAAAGTGTCACAAGGGAACGGAACAAACTGACAAGGAGTGAGGAGAACACAGACCAAACACACGCATACACACAAAGGGAGAAGGTAACAAGACACAGGTGCAACACACTGGGGTGGAGCAAGTAAGAGGCAGGAAACATCCGGGGAAAAAAGAAAACAACAGCAGATGCATCGGGAAATAAATTTCAAAATAAAACAGGAAATAATCACAATTTCCACTCAAAAAGGCATTCAAGGGGAAGGGTGGGCAATTCCAGGAAGACTCCTGGTTGTTCCAAACGTCTTCCATTTACATAAGATAAAGGCCAATATGCTTTTGGGAAATCTGACAGACAGAATTTTTTGTAGCCTTCCCCTGACCTGTGCCTCAATACAATCCTTTGACCTCATGGCTTGGTTTTCTACACTGACAGATCACATCTAATCAGCTGAATTAACCTGAAGCAGTGGACTTCAATTAAGTGTCATAGGAAACACTGAATATTAGTGTGAAGCTATAATTCACGTTTTAACTACAGTGAGTGTAGATTATTGAGGAAAAAAAATCATTTTAATGGTTTTAATGTAAAGCTACAATGTGAGAAAATACAAAAGATGTAGTGAATATTTTCTAAAGGCATTGTTCTATTGGGTCAAATATTCACTTGGCAGAAATGAATAATTATAAAGATGGAAACACTTAACAGTAAAAGTTATAAAGACCCAGACCAAATTATCTTATTTAACTGGAGTCTATTCAGCATAGCGACTGTATAACTCATGACCCACTGATAACCCACACAAAGAAGGCTGCATCACATTTCTTTGTATGCCAACCTTGACACATACTTTACCCTCCCTTTGAATGAAGTCTGAAATTCACTCTGTTCTTTCTTTCATGTATTCCAGACTTTTAATCATGGACACTTATTATATGTTACTGTTGGTGACTTTCAGTTGAAGTTTGGCCATTTGAGTAGCTGGATGTACTCAGGCAAAACCTCCCACCTGGACACCTTTGCTACGATTAAAAAAAGCAATTTGTTCATACTCTGAAACCACAATGGCCTGGATGGTTTGTTCCCAATTTCTCATTATCCACATCTAAATAGGCTATTGTGTGGTGCGTGCCTGGGACTGATAGAGGTTGCATTGTAGACGGGCTTACAAGAGATTGTGATAGAAAAAAAAAAAAAGGTACAGTGAGACTAAAATTAGAACGATTGTTTGCAACAGAAAGAACAACTGACTCGATAAACATTGGTCACAAAAGATAAATAAATAAATTAACTATCCATTTAAATGCAGATTCGTTGAATAGTACCATTAATGTTGGCATCATTTTATCTTTAGGTGCTGTCATTATGAACAGTAGTGGTCCAGTAGATGCTAAACAGTAAAGATTATGTCTGAAAATACAGTACATGTCAAGAGTGTTATTAGAGCAGCTGAATTTGTTTTATGAATTAAAGGGTTGCCTCAGCCAACAACTAAGTCTAGAATCATGCTGATGACTCTTTGAGGCTGCACTTTAACCTAAATGCTAATGTCAGCCTGCAAAAAATGCCCACAATAACACTAGCATGGTGTTTAGCAGATTTAGCAGGTCACCGAGGTAAATACAAAGCACAGCTGAGGCTGATGGGAATGTTGTCAGGTATTGGCTCATAAACCAAACTATTGCGGGTTAGGGGAGGTTAGGTCAGGAGACTGCATTTTATCCTAACATGGCATTGATGTCTGTGCCAAATGTCAATTCAGCCTGTAGTTATCATGATTTATCACTTAAAGCCACAAATCTTAACCCGATGGTGCTTTAAAAGGTAAAGTCCAGGAGCCAGGTCTGTACAGCATCTAGTGTCAATTTATCAACAACATCCAGTCCTCCAATCTGAACAACCACATAGGTCATCTTTGTCAACCCTCTGGTAGGATTTACACAAGTGTCTCCTGAAATAGTGCCTCTACAGCAGCAGATGTACCGGACCTTGGCTGTCATGGTTACATCACATAAACATGTGGACTGTACAGACAGTGGCGTATCAGACCTTCGTCGCCATGGTTACTATAATAAATGGTCATGGCACAGTTAGGTTTGGGCACAAAAACTACTTGATTAAATTTAAGTTCACATATGTACTTCCTTAACATTTGATTATCTTTGTTGTCATGGTTACAATAATAACAACGTGGTTAACCCATCCATCCACCCCAACCGTGTCCAGATCTTGATTTTGTCACTCTATGAACTACGTCACCGCACTTTTCCCTCTGCTCCTTTCATATTTACTACGACCACTAGATGTCACCTAACAACAAATACGTAACCATGGGTCATAATAACCTGCACAGACGACCTGTGGGCTTGCTTTTTACAGGAGCAGTTGATGAAATATATCACTGGGTAAATGTAGTGCCACCAGCAGCCTACAAGATAAATTGGAGGAATCATCAAAATAATTAGGTTTCATCCTTTGATACATAAATTTTCTTGCAACTCATCCAATCGTTACGACATTTTAAGCTGAATCAAAGTGGTGGACCAGCCAATTACCACTGCCATCCCTAGAGCCATGCTGACAGGAAGGTTAAAAAGAAGTAGTAGAGCCCCATAAAGTGGAGGTGAATGAAACTCTACAGACCTAACAGCGAAGTCTTTTCACTGTAACTACTTTGTATTAAAGAAATAGTCCCTGTGAAAACGGTTTATTGTGCTCTGAGGATTATCCAGAGTAACAGGGGAACTGTTTCAGGATGCATTGCTGGTGAATTTTAATGTATTTTTTTAATGTGTTGAGCAGAACAACTAGCCAGTGTAATGGTAGCAGTAGCATAATGTCAATACAGCACTAGTGCTAAACAGACATAGTAACCGCAGTTGTATGAAGAATATCTGAATCATTTACTCAAGTATTGACACCTTCTTAAACCCAAATACACAGTATTATAGATAAAAAATATACAATATTTTAACCAGTATTTTTCATAAACATTTTCCTTTCACCAAAACAGGTTTGGCTGTTTGCAGCAAGAATTAAATTACAAAAAAGAAACATAGTTATGCAGTTCATGTGACCATGGAAGCGTGTGATAAAATGCTGCGCCCCTGTTTTTCGCCTACCACACTCACCGATGTGAGACGGTGAGGCGGATATGCCCCACACTTCAACAAAGGGGAAGCAACATGACGTCTGTGTGAATGTGTGCGGAGATGGAAATTGGAACTAACAAAGTGTGAACCCCTGGCAGCGCCACTGAAACAGTGAAGGGAGGAGGGATAACGAAAAAGTTTATTGACTTAATGAAGTTTAAGGCCCATTTCTTTCTCAGTTAAAGCAATAATGATATAAATGATGAGTTTATGTGTGTTTCACCCATTGATGATATCTACTTTGAACAGTGGAGTTGATGGGTTAGTTATATTGACTGATCAACATGTTTAGGGTCTTCAGATTTTATCAAAGGACAACTTTTTTTTTTTTTTTTTTGCTTTATTATTATTATTTAATTTATTATGAACTGAGGTCACTTATGACTGATGTTGCAGTCTGGTAATGTGAGGTTGTTACCAGGCCGTCTTGTTTGCTTGTTGTTTGTTTTGCCGTCTCCTAGTTTTGTGCATTGTTAACGAAACAGAGTAAATGACAATTTGTAACAAATCAGTATGTAAATCTGTTAAAAATATCAATAAAGGAAAAAAAAACAAAGTTAATCAACTGCTTAAGAAGAGTGTCAGGTGGGTGCATATGTGTGACATGCATTTTCATTTCTCTCTGTTTATTAAACTATGTGTGAATATAGAACTGTATGTTGTGAAGTGTCGTTTGTGACTGCGGGCTATAAAATTAGGTGCATGTCACCTTACATGTCAATTTAACTGTGTCAGAATATTTATTTAAGTTTTTTTTGTCAATTTTTTTTGCCTTTACCTTGATAGTCACCGTGATAGAGACAGTTAGTGTGAGAGAGAGGGGATGATATGCATCCACCAGAGCGCCCCCCAAAATATTTCCATTTAACTGAATATCACTTAATATTCAGTTAAATGAATATTCACTTAATATTCATTTAACTGAATATTAAGTGATGGCTTGGCACATCGGCTGCTTGACATTTACATTCAAAACTCTTGCTGCTGTCCACAAAGACATGCTGTAGCCACCTGCTGTCATAGCAGTTTAGTTAGAAAGTTAATATGATACTTCACTGTTACGTGGCATATGGTAAATGAGGTAACTGTGCGGCCATGAATATCTTACCAAAACGTATGCATGTAGGCTAATGTATTTACTGACGTGTGGTGGAACTGATGGAACATGAACTCCTTCAAATGTAGTCTGATCTGCAATATCCTCTCTGATCAAGACAGACCCCTGACAGCGCGTTGCCAGCCCCTCTACTGCCACCCACTTATCTGTTGCTAATAAATATAATCTTTAATGCTAACAGGCTGTATTTTTCTAGAGATCATTAAAGAAGTCAAATATAATGAACTATTGATATGAAATTTTGATATGCGGTTCAACGTTCCACCCACACACAAAAATCTAATACTGAGAGAAATCAGTTGTACATTTTTGTTTCTATGTCTTGCTCAAAAAATGAAGAATAACAATAATAATGATAACTATATTCTCGTTTCTGCTTGCCAAAAAAAAATATATCTGATGCCAGCCACACATAAAAAAAAATAACTTGGCCTCAAAAGGATCATTTTAAATTGGTATAACAAAAAAACAAGTTGTTTTTCTCATTTCCCCTGCTGTCATTCTAGTGGTGAAATCAAATGGTTAAACCTTACACTGACCCAGATGCTGGACCTTGGTCCATATAATCACAAATTAGAACTTAAAATATCCAAAAAAAGCATTATGTATCCCCATACCAAAGACACATTACGAGTGTAAGCTCTAGTCCAGTTCTCTCTCTCCTCCCACACTGCTCCAACATTGCCAGGGAGGGCACTCATGCTTAATGAATTGAGACAGAGGGGCAGATAAACGTGACCAGTTCAGTAAAGGCAGCAGGCGGCCACAGAGAGAGGCTATGGCCTGCTCGCTACGTTCCATATACAGGGAGTACCGGAGGCACCCTGTAGTCTGATCCCTGCTTTACACTGCCTCTGGTAGGCATAAACATCTAATAGGGCCTAAAAGCCTCAGACGAGAACAACACATGCTGGGTAAGTGGTTGAAAATGGGACATGGAAAAGGTTTTAGGACATTCCAAGAACAAAACATATAGTCAGCGTCTGTTCTCATCTATGAGTTATGTCCCCAAAGTGTAGGTTATGGCTGTGTGTGTGTGTGTCTCCCAGGCTGTATGTGTATGTGAGTGGATGTATACTGTACATTAATTCTGTGTTTATACATGCAGGTGTTTGGCCTTGCCAGTGGTTGTGTCTTAGCACACCTGTGTGTGTTTACATGCATGCCTGTATGCAATAAAAGTAAAAGCATCTGTGAGTGTATCGAGTGCACTCACACGTGTTGTCTTGTGTATAACAGTATGTCTGCATGTTTCTGTGTGTACACAAATCAAATTTTATGTATAAAATTACAGTGAGTTTGACGTGTGTTCGTGTGTGTGTGTGTGTTGCTGCTAACAGGGCCAGCACATATCATCGCTTATTGGAGATGGAGAAGATGTTTCCTCAGGGGTCAGTGAGCAGCCGTCACTTTGCATGACGGCAGCCAGGAGGGAGGAAGTAGAAAGACAAAGCAAGGAATGAGAGACGAGGGATGAGAGACAACAGAGTGGACAGAGGGCAGGCAGGGGAGGGGTGGGTGGAGTGTTTAGGAGAGGGACAGAGCCAGTGCTTCTTTTAGTCAGACTGGAGGTTGGAGAGAGGGAGAGGTGAAGAGAAGGGGTGAAAGAAAGAGTGACAAAGAGCTTTAAAAAGAAAGACTAGAAAGTGGAACAGTGAAGGAGAGAATAACAATACATTTGCCAGAGGGAGCAGAAGAGAAGAATGAGGGCAAAACAGTGGGTTTGTTACATAAAGCTGGGATCAGACACAGGTCAGCACATCAGACCAAACACAGTAGATAGGAGGCGAAAGACTAAATAATGGAAATAAAACAAGACAACAGGACGACGAATGCTACCCCACCGCACTGAAAATGAGCTCACCCACCGACTCCCTCTCAAGGAAATACTCTTTTCCAAAGCACCATAAAAATTATCTGGGAGAAAAGGGAAATGATTGAAGCCTGTTTATGGGCGCCGGCGTTTCCCCTTAGCTGCCAGTAAATACTTCCTCTCCTCCAACATAGTGGGTGTTTTGGTATTTATGGGTTTTAATAGGAAGAGTGTGATCATCATATTGACCAGCACGCTCAGATCCTAATGGCTGCCTTAAATCTCACGGAAACACACTGTATTCTAGGGTGAGTTACAGTCAAATTAACATGGAGAGCGAGGCCGGCGGGGCTGCTCCTGCCAGATGGGAGGAAAACAATAGCTCAAATGGGGGTTGGGGAGGTTGTGGTGGATGTTGTGGGCGTGGTGGATAAACGATTTTTATCACTATAGCAGAGAGAGAGAATTAGATGGGCTGGAGAGGGTGGGAGGAATCCAATGTGCTCGCCTTCCATTATAAGAGTCATAAAATAGTTTTAATGACCACATATTGGAATCTTTGAAACAAGATATTGGATCATATTACAAGCGTTGTGGTGTCACACACTTTGGCTCACTTGTTGTGGTGAAGACAACATTGAGTAGTGCATTTGTGTGGAACTATAGAAGCCTTTAATCTGTGTGTGTGTGTGTGTGTACACATTTGAGTATAACTGATTGTCAGTTGATTGACTGTTAATTCATTACTAATGAACGTGTGCTTAATAGAAACAGCACTGATTCATGCTGTATAGAGATAGAAAGGTATAGAAATAAATATAAAGACAGCTTCATACTGTTCTCTCACCATGTTTGTGATTTTTCCACTTCATTTAAATGTTTGTTTAATCAATCCACTTTGTGAACTGACTCGTCATTGAAAGGATAAAATGATAATTTTTACCATCAACAGATGATAACAGTATAACAGTGCATTTCTCAATATTTTCCAACTTTAGCGGCCTCTCTCTGACCCTCAAACCCATTTTCTATTTGTTCCCACTGAAGACATAAAGCTATAAAAGGCAGATGTTCACTCCTAAAACATAGGAATGCACAAAAAAAAAAAAAAAGCAGAGCGAAGGACTCCCCAAGCAAGTAAACCATGGTACTGAGAGTTGTAAGTTTAAAAAAAAAAAAAAGCTCCATATGCTCGACATGTGCACAAACACAGGCAGTAAATTGCATGAAGAACTCAGAAAAGGCTTGAATCAGCAGCAATCAGCAGTAACACCAAGAAGTTGTTGATGTATCTCTAGATACACGGTAAAGGCAGGAAATGATGTAAACTGTGTGAACTCGTGACAGTAACAATATTAAACAATAATGGGATACCAAAACCTTTTGACCGATTGAGTTGATTTTGTGGAGCGTGCTTCATATTCTTTATCAATAATGCAAACATCCCATTGTTGTTTTGTATTATTATCATCATTATTAAGTATACATGATTTCACTGATTTATGAATTTCCCTTGTCATTTACTCTGTTTTCCCGATTACTAAAGACATGTCAGCATCAACCTCAGAGCAGAGGTCTAGTTTGTCTTTAAAAAGGATCTTTAAATCAAGTAAAAACTCAAAGCCTTGGCTCTTTTCCCTGAAGACATTTTGACATATAAAGAAGCACATGTGTAAACAATAAAATGAATGAAAGTTGATGCTTCAGTGTCAAGGGCCTTGTCTCATTGTTGCACTATCATGGCTAAAGATTTGCTACTTTTCTCTAAATCATTGTGCTTTCAATACCTTTGGTTTTCAAACAAGCTGGTGGAAAACATCACCATGAAACTCTGGGAAACAATGTGACATATTGTATATATGTATTTTCATAAATCTTGCAGACTGGTTATCAAACTCTAGACAGGGGACTGGTATAAGGCCAGGGCAGAGTGCTCACAGACTGTGAGGAAACTCCCTGGGTAAAAAAAAAAAAAAAAAAAAGCTGAATGATTATTACTGTTAGAGTTGACTTTGGAACTTATTATTATTTTTTTCATTGATAATACTTATTAACAGATACATGGCAAATTGGACTTTATTTGAATAGCACTTTTCATAGAAACAATGTAACACACTCTCTCTCTCACACAAACACACGCATACATTTACACACATAGGACTCAGTGATAAAAACAATAACAATTACGACAACAATAACAGGAACTGGGTAAACGCTATCCTGAATCTCATGAATTTGAATTTGCACCAATACCAAAAATGACAATAGACGACAACGGCATCCATATGTAATAGTAAGAACAAATTTGTCAGGTAAGTTGGCATCCAGCACCCAGACAAACATTTAACTTCGCCTCGAAACTGAACTTTAATACAAAGCTTGTTGGTGCGAGAGAGCAAAGTTGAAATAAAAAGTTAACCTTTCAAAACTGATGACAGGCAGAAATGTGGTTCGATGTGGCCAAATGCAAATGAGAGCCAAACAATATAAATGGCAAAGCAAGCCAGCACTCATCATCTGATAGCCGATGCAATCGAGTTATGAGCTAAAGTCTTCTCCCAGCTCGCTAACACGGCCGCCACTATCAGCTGACAGTGAATGTCATTGCTGGTGAACAGAGGAAATTGTGCCTTGAAGTTTTCAGTAATTGAATTTGTAAAAGTCATCGTATTACCCTATAATGTGATATGCAGATTCAGAGAGGATTGCAGTTTACAAAAGGGCTGAACCACTACGAAATTGCCTCCATTCTACCCCTCTTCCCCACTTATTGCATACAGACACACACGCACACACGCACAGTGCATCATTAACCCAGTTTCCCATTTCTCGCTGTTTCTGGCATTGCTGTTCTTGCCTCAGAGGAAGTTGAGATGTGTGACTGTAAACCTCCGACAGTATTTTCTTACAAAGAGACGGTGGAAATGCTCCTCACACTCTGGCTGGCTGGTTATTCTAAGATCTCCATGACATGACCTGTGAGGATTTAAATATCCTTGACAAAGCCTTCTCGCACTAACAGCGAGGCTGGTGAGGAGTAGTGGATTCAGTGAAGGACGTAAAACAATGCAATACACACTGCGTGAAGCACATTTTCATGACTCTCTGAGGCACAGTTGACAAACTGCAGCGCTTTTACATTTATATGGTGTGCGTAAATATAGCAGGGTGAAAATATCTGTGGGAAGAAAAACAGTCTTTGTGGATATTTCAGAGTTTGTGCTAAATCCACGTAGGGTGGGGTCCACAAGTCTGAGACTTTCAAGTAAATGGCAAAGTGCTCTCAGATGAGGTGAATAGCACAATATAACAGGCCCCTGAGCAACCTAGACTTCTGAGATTTCTCAACTACAATTTTAAGCAGGGAGATAAAACATAATTTGCACAGCACTAGTGTGTAGAGGATAGTTGTGTCTTAGTTATGTAGTTTCTGTCAAGTATTGTGTCTATACACAGACAGGCATCATTACATATTGTCTCACCTACAGTTTGTTACTGTGGAGGGACAAGCAACACATTGTGGTACCAATATAATACATATATAATATTATTTGGTGTTTAGATGAATTATATTCTACAGTAGAGATGGTGAAGATACTAATGCATGGTATGATGCTGTTTGTTGTATTACATGGCTCAGATTAAACCCTTTGGAAAATATGATCAGGTACTTGAATGCAATTGCATTTTTCTTTTTATAGTGGAAACCACTTAAATAGCTCAAAAACCTTGGGACAGATTTATTCCTATTCAAATTTGAATAATTCACTTAAAGGAAGTCAAGTCATCTGCCTACACTGTTCAATTTGGGTCTTTTCATACTTCATACAACATATGGAAAGAGGATTTAAAACTGTTCACCGACCACAGCGATGTGTCATATGTGCTCTGACTTATTTCTCACTTTCTGTGTGTGTCACGCTCACTGACTCACGTCGCAGTGATTGGCCGATTAGCATCATGTGACCAGTGCTATACCGGCTTACAAAGGCAGTTAAAACAGGAACACGCCATCAAAATCTACTAATTCTCATATAAAGATTATAGAACAGTGGTTTGCCGATTAGTGACCTCAGCCACCCTCATGCTGTTTACCAGAAATCAATTCTTCTTCACTGCTCTAGAACAGTAGTTGTCAGTGGTTGCACAGCACAGCTCTTTGTGAAGGTTACTGGTTTAGAGTGGCTGAAGAAGAGCTGATTTCTGGGAAAACTGCCTTTTCACCTGAGAGTAAAAGTATAACGTTTATCATTTCATTATGTGCCATCAGAACAGTACACAGACTTGTGTACAGGCCAATTCTTGATGTATTGTTTTAGGCAGTATCTGAGGAGGTTCTGATCAGAACTTACAGCTTACAGCTACTTTGGTGTCGTGAGGTTGTGAAGAAAGACAAAACAAAAACCTTAAAACAATAGAAAAGCAGATAAAAAAAAATCCAACATATCTAACCTTTTTGGCTGTCAATGACAAAGTTTCCCTCCTCGTTTCCAGTGGTGATCTTATATGTGATCCCGTCACCATCAGGGTCCTTCGCCAGCACCGTGGCAACCAGTGTGTTGGGGCCTGCGTCCTCTGAGACAAAGGTCCGATAGCTGATAAAACACATACAAACACACAATCAGCTCCAAAACTCAACTCATCTGTAGGAGAACATGTGTCCTGACGTGTTGCTGTGGAGGTGAAAATGAGACACATTTAACAAGGTTTGGCAGGTGCTTCAAATCAATGTCATCTAAATCATGTTTGACCATGAGTTCGATGCCCCAGAACAAAGATGCTGCAATGCCCACATAGAAATACACTGACTGATATGCTAAGTCTGTCACAAGCCAATCCATTTAAAGACCAGCCACATGCATCGGTAGGTTCCCCTCACTACACTTTATACCTCTTTACTGTCATTTCCAATCTAGTTAATCAGTGCATCTTCGAATTTCAAATTCAAGTAGGGTGAGCAAACATTTGCAAGGTTTGATAGACAGTTGGATGGAAAAAAAAAATACTCCTGTTAAATGCAACAACTCTGAGGTGGCAAGCATCAAAGTCCGTGTGGATCAATTGCACTGCATATGCCAATCAGCACCCTAAATGATCAAAAATCACAACCACGGCCACATTAGCCTGAGACTTCCTTCACTTACACTGTGACTGAAGAAGATTTCCTCAAATGTTGACAACTGCAGCCACAACAGACCCAAAAAATAGATGGCTATCAGTTGTCATCCTCCCTCCATTGGGAAATGGAGGCATTTGTATATGTCTGCAATTTCCTTATTGCGGGACAAATAAAGGAAAAAAAAAAACTACATGAACCAGAGATGTGCTCTATGTCAAATGGCATGTGTAATGGCAAGTATCCATTGAAAACACAATATTGGTGGTATCCTGTTGTACCAGCTAGTTACCTTTTACTGTGAGCCCTTAATTTGCACAGTCACACACAAAAAACAGTACAGAAATCAAAATAGCCTCAAACATCCACTTTGAGATGCAGTTCTGCTAGGCAATATACATCATATGATCTAAAAAAAAAAAAACAAAAAAACACAAAACACTTTACACCAGCACAGACCTCTGATCCCCCACAACACCAACCCACCTATTATTTCACCTTTGATTACACAATACATGCCACCTAACAACTCCCAAAGTGACAGAGTGAGAACGTGTGGCAGAGTAGTGCTGCTGCAAACCAATTCCCTTCGCCTGTGCTATAGCTACAGTAAGAAGACACACAGGTTCTCACCATCCGTTTGTGTTGGCCACAGGTCTGAGCGGCTGAGCCCTAATTAGGGTGTGTACGTCTATAGCTGGCTCCTAACGCAGTGGACATTGGACGGCCAGAGAACAGACCAGCCTCTACTACAAACTGGCCTTTGGTTAAGATGCCTCTAAAACGCAGGATTCATCAAACTATTATTATAATCAAGGGATGATGAAATACATTATGTACATTACTGTCATAAGAATATTACACATATTCAAGGAAACTGGCAAATAAGTGTTTTCTTTTTAAGTGTTATGAATTAATAACTGCACATTTCATCATCTCTTATATGAATATTCTATATACGTAACTATGCAAGCTAATTGATTCACTTGCCTTGACATGCATCTTTTAACGTGCACACCAAAAGCTCAGCTTCATGCTCTGATCCCCCTCACTTTTGTCTTTGTATCTTAGTGTAACACTTTGAACCTCTGCTTTGAACTCTCTTGGACTTACACTCATTCTCTCTCTCACTCTCTCTCTCTCTCTCTCTCTCACACACACACACACACACACACACACACACACACACACACTCCAAACCACCAATGTGCTTGAGCTGAACCTTTCTAGCTTGTTGACTCCAGGTTCCAACTCTTACTTTCCTGGGACAGATTTCTGTTGCCCTCGTGGGAAAAGCTGATATCTGCACATAATACAACAGCCTCTCTGGGTCATTAGTTCAATATCTAGGAGAACTTGGCAACGGGACAAAGACATTTTAATTAATATAATATTATGGCAAATCTCAAACGGCGTAACGTCCTAATTAAAACTTTACAATAAAAACTTCTGAAGAAAATATTCAGAGATGAGTTGAATTTGAATTTTTGAGAATTTTACAGAGTTGACAGTTTAATGAGCTTAATGATGATTAAAACAATACGATACCATGAATATTAGACAACTCCACATTGCACATTGTGTTTTATTATGTTGGCAATGAAGCAATAGGCCAGTCAATATGAGCTCACGAAGCAACTTGATGAGTAAAAATTCCAGTCACACTTTTGACTGTTGTCACGATACTTCACATCCAGTTCCTCAATCCGTCAATTATCCCTTCAGGAGCCAATCACAGTCAACAGTGGGCGGGGTACACCCTGGTCAGGTCACCAGTCTATCGTGGGGGCGACATATAGAGACGCACAACCATTTGTGTGCGTTTTAGAACCACCAATCAGGGGCGCTCTGGTGGTTGGAGTGGTTGGAGTGCGTACTATAAGGCCATACTGAGCCCTGAGCAGGACAGCCCCTGTTCAACTCCCAGCCAGCTGGACCCTTTCCTGCATGTCAATTCCTCCACTTCTCTCTCCTGCATTTCCTGTCTCTCTTCACCTTCCCTATCAAATAAAGACATTAAAATGGCCCAAAAATAACTTCACTAATCACAATCAAGCACACACACACACACACACAGGGATAACATGAAACCTCCACACAGAAAGGCCCCAGACCAAGGGGCCAACCATGTGCCACACCCCTCACCTTTCAGAAATATTGCTGTGTTTAGTAAGGAAAATGACTTACTAGGGAGGGGGAGGTGTTCTCAATGACAGTCCACTAAGAACAAGCAGGTAAAATGTCCTTTGGGTGAATTGATCTTTTAAGCCATTGTTGTTTTTTAAGACCACGGCCTCAGTCTGACCAACCTCTTTCGCCTTTGTCTACTGTGTGTAGGACTAAAAGATGTGCTCATTCTTTTGTCCTTTATCAGTGGCTCAATGGCTCCCACACATGTGCGCCTTTAAAATGCAGGTGTAATCACTTTTATAGCCTGATATAAACATCTATCTGTCTGTCCCTCCACCTTAGCCACGAAGCCTATTCATTTTTCATTGAAAACAAGGTGCTCTCATTAGGAGTTCAACACTGCGATCATGTTCTGTCACTGCCGTCTTTCTGCCTCAGCAACTGCTGCACTAGTTCTGCCCAGGAAGATCAGTGATGTGCCACTTGTTTTGAGTGTTGCTGCATTTGAGTAATTTCAGCTCACACTCTGCAGGGCGCACACATCCCTGCAGATCGATACGCAAGTCAGGTAAGGGGAGATGCTGTGCTGTGTTTCTTTATTATGTAGTTTCTCTATGGGTACATGGGGTATATTGATCAAACAGCTTCCACATGTGGTCTGAGGAAGCTATTAGAAAGTTCATTAGATAATTGCTTGTATTTATCTCACCTGAAAGCCAGAGAGAACTTACTCCTTGTGCATTTTTGTCTGCAATTTACAAATGCCATCTGTGCAGCTGAATTTATGCATGACTGTTTCACACAGGCTGCTAAGCTTCTTTTGTCCTGACTTCGCAAACTGAGTCCACCTTTGCAATACAGATGCAGACAGAGTAATCATTATAGATTCAAGCAGAGTCGGCTTACAATTAGGCTTATGATTGCAAGCCTTCTGAACTGGCAACAATGGCGGTGGTTATTCTGAAAACTTTTATAGAAGTGATTAAACAATTATATTAGCAAGTTATTAAAATGACAGAAAATTAATCAAATAATTTAAACAAGCTCATTTAAGTTCTTTATCAAGCAAAAATGTGTTTTCAGGATCCAGTTTTACGGATCTGAGGATTTGCTGTCTTTCTCTTTTAACATTGCAAATTGAATATCTCTGGCTTTGCGACTGTTTGTTGGGGACAGATTTGAAGAAACAGTTTCAGGGTCTGGGAAGTTGTGATAAGCATTTTGTTCTGTTATTTCAAATTAGTCAGAGGAAAGAAAAATCAAAAGATTCATTGTTAATGAGAATTATTGAATTTGAGATTTAAATTGTATTGTTGACCTCGGAAACAACATAATCTCAGCGCAGTGGTTATTCTGGAGCTTTTGACCATATCACACCATCTTCCTCAAACAATGGCATCTGCTGAGAAAGATTGTGTGTTACAATCAAAAGTCCCAGAACAGCCGCTGAAGGAACTTTGTGGCTGTTTGGTCAGAGCTAGTATCGTAAGGCTATATGAGACACACTATATGATACCTGGTGGCATCTAACCTTGACCCTACTTAAAAGGTGCTGCATGACATGTTTTCATCTGCTCTTTCACGTGTGGGTCCATGTACCACCCAAAATGTGTTATAAAGTTATCACATGCAGGCAAGCTGTGGATGAAATCGGAGCCAGTATTCCCAAGTATTATCCTTAGTAAATAAATAAATTGTCGGCACTGTCACCTCAGAGCTGGAAAGTTTCTGGGTTTCCTCCAGGCACTCTGGCTTCCTACCACAAGGTTAGTAGGCACCTTTAAATTATCTGCAGGTGTGAATATGAATGGTAATTTGTGACTGTTTTCTTTTGCCTCTACATGTCAGCCCTGTAATGTACAGGGTTTAGCCTGCCATCATAAGGTTTCTGGCACAACTTCAGCTACTTCTGAGGTGAATGGATAAAGCAAAAAATCCAAGGGGTTCAAAACTCCAGCAGCTCCTGCACAGAAGAACTTTATCGGACCGATGCGTTTTGGCTGATGAAAACCATAATCAGAAACAATGTTGGTCTAACGAAGTTGTTATTCTAATGAATGAATGAACAAAATAAAGACAACACACTGTACAAGATCATGTGAAAATGTGAAGCTGACCACAGTAATCATATGGTTAACAAGACAAATGCATTCCACTCTTCATCCATCCATTAACTTTACCACTGATCCATGCAGTGTCGCCAGGGGATGGCCAATCTCAGTTAACATTGGGCAAGGGTAGGGTTCACCCTGGACAGGTCGCCAAATTATCACATGGCTGACATATAGAGACAAACAACCATTCATGCCCAGAGGCAATTTAGAGTCACAAATTAACCTGACCTAATAACCCTGCATGTCTTTAGAAGCTGTACCCAAAGGGAACCCACACAGGCACAGGGAGAACATGTAAACTCTACACAGAAAGGCCCCAGGCCCGGGGTTCAAACCTAGAACCTTTGTGCTGTGACCAATACATACAAAAATTAACCCAAGCATAATGTAAATTTCATAAATAGATCCTCGTAGGCATCGACTGTATAAAGGTCTGCCTGTGTGAGTGTCTGAGAGAAGGAGGCCTGGACCAGTGAAAAAGAAGCATGAAGCCCGGCAGTCAGATACATTTTGCAATCACATTTGGGCTCGAGCATTGTTTTAATTTGTCCAGATCAATGCTGCAATCAACTGAAAACAACTTCAGACATACACCACCACACACTAATTACTTTATATCCTATCTGTTTTACTTTTTGTTTTTAGTTTGTTTCCATTCTGTTGATCCCGTGTCCTTTAGTCAGATGTCAGTTGTGAAAATTAATTAGTGAATTTAATTACTGAGTTCATTTTGTTTATCCAGATAAGGCGTAGATGGGAGAATTGAGGAACGGAGAGAAGGCAATGATGTGTGTCTGTGTGTTGAAGAGTTGGGGATGGAGGCCGTCAGCTGATCCAGCCAACTCATTTTATTTTAAAGCTCCCTCTGTTGAATCATTAGGATGTTTTTTATAAGGGTGAACAGTTTGAGGGGAAAGATAGGTGTTTTTCTCTAATTGGAATCAAAGAGAATTACAGACACATAAAAAGTAGGAAACTATATGTGCGCTTATTCCCACTGGTATCCAGATGATGGATTTTTAACATATTTGTGTCATGATTTTGCATGGTTTACATGAAACATAGAGAAACCTCAGTATTCGTGTCTGTGAATACACAATTCTTGTTTCTTAAAGTTCTTTAAGTTATTTTTAGGCATTTATGTGGATAGCCCTATTGAGAGAGAGACAGGAAAGTCAGGGAGACAGAGGGATGATATGCAGCACAGGGGGACAGGTTGGATTTGTACCTGGACTGCTGGCCTGAATGAGCTCTAACAGCTGAGCCACGGGCCACGACCTGAGTATACAGTTCATTATCCACATTATCCACTCTCCGAGTAGAAGAACCCACAGTAGTGTCTGTCTGCCCAGACTCTGCTCAGGTTCCTCCCCCTGATCACCAGTGATGGAAGAGCCAAAAAATAATTTATCCACATTATAGACTTTTGCTTTAATTTTAGTGTGTGGCTTCTCAAAGTTGGACCTTGAGGAGGTTCTTGACCAGTTCAGCCAAATAATTCCATCCCTAAGTAACATCATGAATTTGTGATTGTTTTTGACTGTTTTGGGTTTCAAACACTTTCTCTAATAACATATCTAAAATCAATAATCTTATCAGATGGGGGTCTAATTTGTGTCCATTTGAGAACCACTGGTGAAGATGATCACTTCACTGTTTACTACTGACCAACTACCAAGAACAGTTGGAGATGTATTTGCAGAGGTGGCAGACTGTGATCAGAAACCTGTTTATGATGTTGAAATGCCACAGATATCACATTCAGACCTGATCCAGGCTTCTGAAACTCAGATATGATTACATCGATAGGTTACATGGGTGATGTGTGCAAATAGATCTGACATCCCTGACTCCAACAAATGATTTTTCAATACAAGAAAAATGCACACAACTGATTTGTACGAAATGGTATTGTAGCTGAATTGCCCCCTTCTCTCCTTCCTGTTCACATGAAAACATGTTGCTTATTAACATGTTTGGCAAGTTCACAATCAACACATTTGTTTTCTGTAGAAACACCACATTTTTCTGTACAATAACACATTGTGTTTTTTTTTTTATTAATTATCAAACCTTTTTATGGTTACATTCAGTCTCTCACAGCTGGTTTGAGTTGTTTGAAAGATCCTGGTCTAGTAAAATAGTTCACAGCAACTACAGACACAATGTCTTTTTCCAACTTTAACCAAAGTGCTTTTGTTGCCACAACCACGCGGCTGAAGATGTGAACCCACTGTGACAGTCGTGACCTCTGTAGGTCCGTCATCCAACCTTGACCACCTCCCGGGGGCTCAACTGCCGTTAATATATATATTGTTTCATTCACTCAAAAATAAGTTGCCTCTGAAAGCAATTACATTCCATGAAAACATATTTATTGTAGCAATTTAGTTGTGTAGAAATGTAATTTCTGATAGACTACTGTGTACAGGGTCAACAAACAAAGAGCTGTTGCTTTTTACCAGATAGACTTCAGGGTGGTGCATTTTAAAAACGCAAATATTTCATATTTTGAGCATCATTGTGGCATATGGTAACAGGAGCACAAAAAAAAAAAAAACATTGAAGCATCAGGAGCAATTTGTGGTTCAGGATCTGGCTCGAATTCTTCCTTTTTTTTTTTTTTTTTTACCCTTTTATTATTTGTATAGCTTTTTAAAAGAAGAAAACATGAATCAGGAACAATATAATAAAAAGTGAGAATAATATCTGACAGTGAGTTTACAAAATGTTTGAGGTTACTTTCCCTATTTTCACAAAAACAAATCAATATACATTTCATTATTAAGACTTCTGCGTATTCAAACACAGCCTGAAAGTTTTCTTCTCATGTGTGAACTGATGTTTATTAAAGAAGAAAACTATTCTAATAAGCCAAAAAACTTATTGCTGTAAAGGACTGCCTTAAAGTAATGACCGTTATTGTCGCTCTATAGAGACTGTGTCATTGTTCTTATTAAATTGATGCTGGGGGAAAAACAGGCTGAGAGAAATACAGTTTTGTATAAGAGAAATCTGATTTGGAGAAAAATGTCTCCCAGAACAATAACACTAAGGTGATACCTGAGCAGGAGTTATAGATAGATGATGCCAGACAGAGACATCGATATATCATGACAGATAATAAATGAATAAATACCATAAAAAATAAAAAAAGGATAAGCAGGGATTTTATCAGTGACTTTAGTCATCAGTCATTTCATATACAGGGTAAATCATCTATCACCACACAGACCTCTGACCTTCCTTTAGACAATTATATTGTCATCTACAATAATATATAACACTTGAGGGCAGAAACATGTGTATTGAATCATTAGGTTGACAGCTCCTCAAACAGTGATCATCCAATCTCAGCTGTAACCAGGCCCAAAAGATCAGTTGAAGCCATGTGGAGTAGAAAGAGTTTCTTTCTAAAAATTGCAAGAAGTTCCATTTAGGATGAATATTAAACTGTGTATTTATCTGCTCTAACGTAAACTGCCAACATTTTTTTTTTACCTACAGCGATAACCTAGTGTTAAGGAAATATTAGCTAAATATAATCCAGGACGAACACATACGCTGTATAGAAGCTAGTCTAACACTGGTCCCTGAATGCTATGGTACCTAACAAAAAGGCATAAATCTAACATTTGGGCTGCTTTTCTAAGCAATTCTGCTTTTTGTAGTAAGCATCTACAAAGGCTATGTTTGAAAGAAACAGCAGTTTGAATTTTAGTAGAAGTTTATTCATAGTTTGATTTGGCTTTTAATTCTCTGGAAAAATAAATTAAATTTTGAGAATTAGAGTCAAGACTAAAATCAGAATTAAAATCAGGATTGAAATTAAAATGAAAGACAGGATTATAGTCATAATTTCTAAAAAGAAAAAAAAGGAAAAAAAATAATTTGCATGTGGCCCTAATCCTTATCTTTAATCCTGCAATACAAGGACATTGTAGGTTCTTTATTTGCATGCCTTTAATGTGGATCGTCAACTGGTGATGATTCTGACTCGTTACCTGGACATGTAGTTTTAGCTTCTTGTGTAGAGCTGAGTTGTCATAACATCTTGTTTGTTTAGCCATCAAATGCTTTTCTAAGACCCTTTTGTTGACTTCTGATTCTCAGATGGATCCGATAGAGAATCAATTCAGGGAGCTTCATATAATTAGCATGATAGAAAGGGCTAAAGGGTATTTGCTTGTTATCATTTGAATCAGACAAATGACAATGACTTCCTTTGTCTGAAATCAAGGACCCATTGTTTTTAAAAATTACTCCTCACTTCATTTGTCTTTGACTCCAACACACACCTGAAGTCATGTCTACCTGTTGTCTCAGTCTGTGTGTGTATGTGTGTGTACCTGTATAATAAATATAACATCTTAAGGTATAGTGACATCTGAAATTGACTGAACTGTTTATTAGCATGAAAGTTATCTTCATGAGATAACACAGAAAATAGAGCCATGAACACATACATACAAACATCAGATATAAAAACAAGTGCAAGAAAAGTGCAGGAGGCCTCCTGGGGTTGTTTCCAGAGCAACAAGCAGGTGATGGTAGGTACAGTAATAGGGTCCTGATGGCAAAGCGACAGCTCATAGATGAAAGACAGCCATTCTAATAACTCCCCAGGAAGTGAGAGCCATGCAGTGAAGAAGTAGATCTGAAAGTTAGAGGATGTAAAACTAAATGGAAATATAAAAAAAGTTCTCTTCTTTTTTACCTTCTCATTCTTTCTTGCACTAATAGTAGCAAGGACACTGACTTCAAAAATCACACTATTCAGTATCATTTTTGTACCTGCAGCCTACATTTAGTATGAACCCCCCCCCCCCCCCCACACACACACACACACACACACACACACACACACACACACACTCAGTCACTCACTTATACACATGGATACTCATTACCACATGCTTCCAACTCCATGAATCAATACAAATAGGCCAGATTTTCTGCCTGGATAATGATATATTTAATGACCTCTCTTTTCCCCTCGCTTCTTCTCTGTCCATCACATGCATTGACTCAACACACATACAGTATGTACACAGTCTCTCTGCCATGCACACAGGCAAACACAAGGGATCTCAGGGAAAGCAATGAAATTTATCTTTATAAGTTTTATCTTTACCAAACTGTCCCAACTGAATTTGTTTCCTCAAAGACATAACAGATATGTTTCCTGATTTTCCTGTTTCATGATTCCCGCCTTCACATGCATGTGCATATAAATGCATTTGCACAGATATGCACGTGTGTGTCTGGATCCGGATGAATGTGAGTGTGTCTGAGTGATGCATCATGGATTGTCCAGTTCTGTTTTTGTGGCAGCTACAGTCAGGGGTTGAGGGCTACAGAAAAAAAGCCAACTGATTATTCAGCTGTCGCTGACAGTAAATCGATACGATCAAACAGACACACACGCGCAGACACACACACACACTAATCCCCTCCTGCTATAAACAACCTAAACACATGTATATCAGATGCATGATGCATGAATGCACTTTATAACTACATCACTCTGTCCATACCAACACCCCATTTTGCTGGGACCTTCTCAATTACTGAGTATACACATTCACATATACACTGGCACAAGCGCACACACACAGAGTGCATGCTTAGGGCCTCCTGAGGGTGCTGGTGGGCATGGCTGATTGACCCTGCTTCACCAATCTGCCCAGCTCTCTGCCAGAAAATCAACCAATTAAAAGATGCAGGCACCACAGCGGCACTGGGGGGGAAAAATGCTGGAATTGTGGGTAACGGCAGCTGCGATGTTGAATTGGGAAGCAGCTGTGAGGAGCTGACCTGACAAGGCAGGACAGTCGAGCTCTCTCTCTAGATTCTAAATAAAATAGCTTTGGATGTCTAGAGTTTATGTGTTTATGTATTTTATATGTTTTACTTATAAATAGTGAATAACTTATGTATGATGTCTTCACTAAGGATGACGTCTTATAATAAATACACAACCACGTTTAGAAATACTCAATAGATATTTCTACAGAACTATATTGATTATTTTCTATGAAAAGCATACCTGGCTCTTGGTTTGACTGCTTGGATTTTTAGTTTATTTCCTGTTATATTTCGAAATCACTTCTCCTGTGTGTTCACTATCTTGTTTTTCCTCCTTCGTTATTGTCTCCCCCAGCCTAAAGTCTGTTTCCCTTCTATCTCTTGCTTGTGTGTTGGTAATGTTTTGGACTGTTTTTGCTCCTGTTGAGTTTTCTCAGCTTTTTTTTTGTTAAAACCCTGGTTCCACTTATCCCCTGTTTTGTTGTCTGTGTTATGAGCCTGTTTTCCTTCAAACACTCAGAGCAAATGATTTGACCAGATGTTGGACAAAACCCTCCAAAGGTCCCATGCATTCAATCCCATGAAATCCTGGTTATTCCATCTCAGACCTCAAACTGTAATAAGTTGTGAAAGCAGTGAAAGTGAAAGAAACTACTCAATTCAAGTCAACCACATGCAGCACATAGTTATAGAATATATCCTATATAAACATTGTATATTGAACTTGATAAAGTCAAAGAAATGTTCTCCCTCAGTTCTGTTGCAAATGTGTTAGTTAATGTAAATGCCAACCAAAATCCACCTCGGGTTTTCTCAGTTATTAGCTCAGTTTAGTTTAACCCAGTGAAATAAAAAGAAAGAAATAAAGAACATACCGAGCCATTCTGCTCCCAACCGTTTGCTTACTGTAGCAACAGTTTACTACTCGGCGTCTGATCCCAATAGGTGTCTGTTTAATCATTGAAACCCAACAGCCTCCAGGGAAAGAAATGAGGGGTGAAAATCCATCTCAACCTTAAAGGCATCTGGATCAGGCTCGCAGACTTATTTTGGGGTCAAATGTGGACTGAAACAGATGCAAAATGCCCTGAGATAGGCACATAGATGGAGGTTGGTCCTTGTTGTGTATTTCATCATACACAACAAAAAATATATTCACTCAGATCATAATTTGGGAGATCACCGCAGTCATTTCTCAGAGGCCATTTCGCTGCCTCTGGGAATTTGTTGTCTAAAAAAATTAAAAAACCCAAAGATGTTAAATTTACAGTCATATAACGTATAGAAAGGCAGTAAATCCTCCTCTGAGAAACTAGAGGCAGCGAATGTATTTATGTGGGAATGTTTGCATCGACCACTTGATTCAACAACTAATCATTTCGATCATCAGAACAGCCCAAAAGGCTACAGTGAAAATCCAAATGTGTGCAGCAGCTGAAAACTGAATGATATAGGTGAACCTAAGATCTGCAGACAAACCCATTTGGATCATCCTGGCACTCAGAAGATCTTAAACCTTGAGAGGATGATCCAAATTGTTTGCAACAGAGCTTTGCAACACAGAGGAAAAGTTCAGGGCAATGGTCTGAAAACTTGAGATCTTCCACATAACAGGATGCTGTCACCAGAAAGAGCACAAAGGAATCAGACATGGGGTGAGAAGGGCTTAAAGTAATAAACTAACGATTGCATCCCATCAAAATAATGAACAACTGTCGGGAGGTCACTCTTACTTACACATGCTGGGAGAACTCTGGCGCCTCATCGTTGACATTAGCCATCCGAATCCGCACTGTAGTCGTACCAGTCCGAGGGACCTCCCCCTTGTCAATGGCCATAACAACAAACTCGTACAGGTGGTTGGGCCTCTCGTAATCAAGAGGTCCCGCGGGGAAAATGGTCCCATGAGGGGAGATGGTGAAGTCCTGACTCAGGGTGTAATAGGTCAACTCTGCGTTCTCCTCTGAGTCACAGTCGTTGGCTGACACTGAGGATGAGAAATGGAGGAGAGAAAGAAGTTAGAGTCACTAAACAAAGACAACACTGGGGCCCCATAGATCCAAATATTTCCCTTTACCTCTGAGGTATAGACTAATACACCGGTTGATTTATGTGACTCTCTGACACCACCAGCATGGCTCCGGTGGTGTAGACAAACTGAACACAGTAACCACTGTGAAAGCGTGGATCAAGCACAGGCAACCGCTGCATGTGTGTATGTATGTAGGTTACCTGAGCAGGGGAATTAAACGCCCAATAAAAAAATGGGACGTTTTATGCCTTTATTAGACATAACAGCGTGAAGACATGAAATGAGGGGAGCAGAGATAGCAGCAAAAGGTCCTGCTGGCCAGGAGTCAAACTGAGGACTCGCCTACTGAAAGCATACATGCTCACGTGTGCCCTAACCATTCAGTCATCTGGGCTCACTTTTTTCCAGTTTCCACAGGATGGAGGTCAATAATACTGTGTTTAGCCATGGCCTGCAAATTTCATCAACCTACAAACTAAAAATTATCTAAATCAAAAATACTATGTATGATATTGTAAAAGTGGTTTTCAAGGTTTCAACAGAAAATGATGAATTAAATTCAAAATGACAGGTTCTTTGTTGCTGGAGCAGATAATAAACACATGGTGCAGCTTTATGGAACAAATGAAGTGAAATAATACAGCAGTAATAACAGCTTGTCTATCTTTTGCATGTTTCCATCAGTTGCTATAAACAATGAATGGAGGCAAGGTTAAGACCATTTTATCAAGTAGAAGGATCTACTGGCTCTCCTAAACATAAGTCTTATTAATAGGTATACAAAAGCAGTTAAACAATAAATACACAGTGCAGCATTATTATACGCAGTGCAGCATTATGGCACAAGTTTACAAGTGACATGCCTCAGCCGTAATAGCAGCTTGTCTCCCTTTGCCCACTCCCCCACATTACAATGGACAATGAATGGAGGCAAGGCCTAATGCCCATGGACAAGTCATGCGCATTCATTGATCCATCCTGGTAAAACACTCTGTTGTCCAACTTCTTCAGAAAAATGAAATGACATCAGGCATTGTTTGGGAAAAAAAACAAAGACAAAATAAAACTTACTTTAAATGCCAATACAGCTCAGTGATTTCAGTCATTGTGAAAGAGAAAATAGTGGCTCAATAGTGGAATCAGACGAGAAAGTACAATCTATTCCCTTATTAAGGTAGAGTCAAGTTTTGGTCTTGTTTTTTATGTCTTCAAACAGAGGAGCTCAACTTCAGAACTTTATAACTGTTGACTTCTCATTCTATGTGACCAAACTGGAGAGTGAAAAGAAATAGATGCTCCCACTGGTTTAAATGTTCAGTTTTATACACCTACAAGGGGGGTAAGTATTATTTGCACAGCATGCATTGAAAGGACTGTCATTTTGCAACATTTCTGTTTCTACATCACACATTGGGAATCCATGGAGCCAGTTCTCGCTCAGCCACAAATTGATTGCCTTGCTAAAACTGTAAAGACCACCGGGGATTTGAATAAGCATATTTTCTGCTAACAAGAACATTTCACCATCAAACTCTCAATTCTCCAATTCACCTTACATTGCAGTTGGCTCATGTGCCCATGCACACACACGCACACAAACACAAACAGGCATGCATACAAATCAATGCATGCACTTGCACATACTCACATAAACACATCAGTGTTTGTTTCAGCTAACAAACTGTACTTCTTTATTGCCATGAGGCCTTAGGGAAACTAACACACTTCAAATTAGTACTTTTAACAGAATGTCAGTGAAACAAAAATATCCCAGTTCATTAAAAGAAGATTTATAAATTTTGTCAGTGGGAAAATTTGTTTTATTTAATTATTTCAGCGAGAGTCCAATTTTTATTTTGGAATGTAATTAATTGGTTGTGTGCAGTGTTAAAAATGTTTAAAATGTTTGTGGACGTTTACTCTTTCACCAGCTTGAACAATTATTAAACTCAACTAAAATTAATTACATTTTCAAAAACCATCTTTTTATTGCTCCACGAAGTCCCAAATTTCAAATGATAAATATTTTTCATGTCACAAAGTTGAACTCATCAAACAGATATTATTATTTGTGGGAAGATGAACAAATCATGTTATGATTTCACATTTAATCTGTTACCTATTTGATGCTTTTGTACATTTGGAAACATGCTGGAAACAAGTAGCACAGACAACAACATGGGGGGGCGGCTCACAAACAAACCTGATGAACCAGCCTGGCTCATTGTCTCTTCTTTGTGACTTGAAGTTAGAGACAAAGAACAACATCACTATTTGCCTCCCCTGAAAGCACTGTTGTCGCCTGTGCTACTTGCAGCACGTTTCTGTATTTGCCTGTTTTCTTAAGTTGCAGTGGGTTGATCATTGAGTGTTTGACAGTAAAAAGCCAGGTTCAGCACTTTGTTTGCATCCACTGGAGACACTTCCTCTGCTGTCATCTGTGCTACTTGCAACACATTTGGTTGTGTCGCATTTGCAGTGTGCTTGTGTATTTGGTTGTGTTTTATTTGCAGCACATTTTGTCTAATTAATGATTTATTTGCATGTGTTTTCTTAAGTTGCATTGTGTTGGGCCCTCAGGGGCCACCATACATTTGAGCTGGTCTACGAAACTGTCAAAGAATGACTTACCTGTTGTCAATGCTTAAACTCTTGGTTTATTTGTAATAAAGTGAACATGAAATGGACCAGCACTAAAAGCCGACAACGTAACCACAGTATCTCAGTGAGCAGCACCACTCAAAGAAAGCTATGCTCATCAACACTGCCAGCATCATTTGGTATAAATCATCACACTAAAGCCTGGCTGGTAAACATGAGCACGCTGGTGCAGTTTCCTCACATTACAGAATTTCTTAAATTCATACTATTGCATACTCATTCAAATAACTGGTTATCATCACACTGGGTTATCGGTAACTGGTTGAGCTGAAACACATCAGCATTAAAATCTGCTTGGAAATCAAAAACGAAAATGGTTGAATGGCAAAAAAAAAAAAGAAAATGATAATAATAATAACAAGAGTAGATGGCAGGGTGAGTGTGGAAGCTCTGAGTGTGTCAGTAAGTTCACAGAGCTATGTTATTCCAAGGTTTCGTCAGATGCTTGTAGATAAGATGGACTTTTCCCAAGAGACAGGGCAAAAAAAACATGGCAATGTCTTGTCATTACTGTAACCAGGATGGATGTTTCATCAGTTAATTGCCATCAGCATTGGTTTGCAGCTGCAAAATACTTCTTTGTGTGTATTATGAACAAACCTAATTAAAACTGCATCAAATCACATAATGTTTTGTTAGTCACTATGGTGTTTGTATTTTCTGTTATTTAAAATTTTGTCAGCCTTGCAAGTTGGATAAAGTGAATTTCTATGTGTTTACTGTGCACTACAGTCCTGCTTACAAGGACTGACATCTTTCTGAATTGCAGCTGAAACGCAGCTGTTTTACTGCTGTAAAGTGATGAACAGCCTCTCATACAGTGACGGCGGGTAGAAAATGAACTGCAGAACTGCTGCTTGCCCAGACTCCAATTCCGTGCCGTGGTCAAACGCATGACACATATGAGTCAATATTTAATTTACTAAGTACAGGTTTGTACTCCTCAGAGCACTGTTTGAGCATTCATTTATCAGTAGGTCCCTCTGTAATCTTGAATTAGCATTGTTGTGCTGGCATCAGTACATGAGGGGCACAAACAGTGTATTTCTGGCTGCATCTTCCATGTCTTTCGAGCATATAATGATTTTGTACTGATGATGGAAGCTGCAGGGGCCTCAGATCTCTATGGAAAGCGAGATAATTGGCTTGCTTGGTGCTCTGCAGTTTTTTTTTCCAACTTGGCAAAGAACACATTTGTCCACTCTCATGATGGAACTGATTATAGGATTACGAGCACATGATTTAGCAAAACGATGCTGGATACCTATTTCTCCCTGCTGATTTTGTTTAATACTATTCCTTTTAACCTGTTCAGTTACATAAAGGCGAAAACATATTTACTTCAGGAAGTTGGGCTGTTATAGGTTATAGGGGCATTAAGATGTACTGGATAATTTTCTGTGTTGTGCATTTAAAGGTCCCATGTAGTATAAAGGTATGTCCATGTCTTCTCTGGTTCTATATTCATATATATTCATATACATATATATATATATATATATATATATATCTCAGCCTGTATTCAGAAACTGAGCCTTAAAACCATCAGACCGTCAGGTCTTCTGGGACTCTCAACAAAGAGATGTAAAACTACAATCAGAAGGTTTTTGGATCTTAAAACCACAATTATATCTTCTTATGGATATATTTATTAGATATAACACTTCAAATAAAACAAAGAAGAAGGATTTGTGAGATTTATTGAGAAAAACATGTTTTTGGCAAAGGTCCATTTTGCCTGTTTTTCCTCTCACTAAGTTGAAAAGTTAATTGCACACATTCAAATTTGAAAACTGGAAACTGGAGAAGTTTTATTTTTTTGTTGTTGTTTTTTTTTAAATATCAGAAGCTCCATAATTACATTTTAATATGATTTTCTTTTCTGTGCTCAGTCTCAGTATGGACAACCCCCTCCCTACCAAAACGAACACACATGCACATGCACATAGGAGCCGCACAGCAGGGGGAAACTTCTCGCCTCCCTTGGTGCACCTGTTGATGGCAGCAAGCTAAGCGCCTGCTGTGCCTCCTCCCTCACACACCTCGCTCCTTTATTCACTCACTTACTTTCTCCCTCATTTGCTAGGATTTACCAGAATTTCAGCTGTTGGTTTGTGACAATTTAGCAAACACAGAGTTTAAAAAAAAACAAAACAAAACAAAACACAAAAAACATGCACCATGTCAGCACTGTCATTGAGAGCTCATTAGCATGCTGACATTCATTTAGCTCAAAGTACCACTGTGTCTATATACAGCCTCAAAGAGCCGCAGCTGTGGTTGTAGATTGTCTTAGCCTTGTTAGAAAACATACTATGATGTAGCCCAGCACATCTTTAGAATATCAGATGAACAATCTTTATGCAACCTACTTGTATCCCCGTCTGTCTATCGCTCACTGTGTTCACTTCCTGCAGAAACATGCATGGACACTAGCATTGGTATGCCAGCATGGTTTGTGTATACATCAACGATATGTTTTTACTCTTCAGGTGTTCTCCTGTTCCTGTATGTCTTCAGCGGTGACAGCACATTCAATAGAGTCGCTGCATGGTTACCTAATGCCCCGCTGACATGTGTCATACTGTGTCTATTGACGCACAGCTCTGTGCCGTTGACAAAATAAGTCAAAGTCACTGTCTGAGGTTACTAGACTGTCAACACATCCTTAACAGGTGAATGTGTTTAAAGCATTTAATAATCTTCTAATTACCACTGACGTTATTATTTTTGTCTCTGCTCTTTTATATCTTTAGAGAATGTATGTTTCACTTTATCAGATAAACAACGTTCTATTGTTCTATTACTTGTTTGTTAGGTTGAACTGCTTTTACACTGGGCTGAAAATCATTGTCTTTGTGTTTGTCCTGAATGGATTTATTGCACACAACCTCTCTTGATGTAGTATTCATCATATTGTGCCCCATAGCTTTTCACTGTGTGCTTGTTTTGAGCCTGGTGAGAGTGCTCTCTGCTAATTGCTCCAGTTGGCACAGATTTTTTATTTTTTTTTTTTCAGTGCTTGATTCATATACAGCATGTTTTTTTTTTGTCAACCACAAAATACTCATCGCCGCTCACTCTGTCAAATACAATATTGTCGCTCCAACCAGAAACAACTGAGCCATGGGAAAAAAATAAAACTTTTCCTCATTGTGTGCCAATCAGCTGGGGTGTGCCCTTTTTAAAGCCCTTGATATTTTGCATATACATATGTAAACCATACTTTGATATATACTGATATTTCATTTATATTTCTCCAATTACTTATTTAATTTCTCACACAAAATCAAGCCACCTCCTTTGGATGCTCTACCCATTCTGAGATCACATGGCACAATCATGGGTGGATCACTGTGCTCTTGATGATTGAGAGCTGTCAGTATGGCCCAATGTAAAAAGGTGTACTGACTAAGCCTGACTACCTGAAACCCTAGACAAATGTATTCCAGTCAGTTCTTTTGATCTTCAGTTTTACTCAACTAAATTACCTTGAAATTAGCTCATGTAAATGTTCAGATGTAAGGACAATAGGACACAAGGTGATTTTATATCAGATCAGAATACTTTATTAATCCTAGAGGAATTTTTGTATAGCTAATTTTTTTCACACTCTGGTGTTGGCTACCATACACTGAAAGACTTTGAAAAGACTTTATAGAATATAAACACATCTTACATCTAAAGACAGTTTTTAGTGTCAAATTTCCCATCATGATCCAGATGGCAATGTGATTTAGTTAAGAGCCCAACACATGATTTATTCATTTGGACTTTGTATTTGTGATTTCCTGTTTTATTTTGAAATTTCTGTACTTATGTCCTATTACCCTTGCCTCCCTTATGCATTTAATGTCAGCTTTACACTGAACTTCATATGTCAGCTCCCTTGAGTCCACTCTATGCTCCCTATCAGCTCAGTTTGCTGCTTTGTGTTTGGTGCTGGAGAAGTCGCTGATGTTCACCTCACTGAACGTCACTATTTGCTTGAGCAAAGACTAAAAGCTTATGATAATACTGACTGAAGACAGCTCAGATGACCACCCTACACCAAACGGTGGAGAGGGCAGAATGAAATCACTTGAAAAGTGTAAGTGGTGGAAGTTTCCTACCTGCAGCATATAAGCTAATGAGCACTTCAAGTAAGGTGTTATGACTGCAGTCATCAATAGTTTACATACTGCAGATGATGCTTTATGTCCCTGCATTTCTTGTCAATACTCATTTGCAGTTTTGTTCCATATTTAGCCTGCTTTTCAAGTGTTTTACTAGTCATGCAATTTTCACCGATAATTACACTTTTTAAGACATCAAATCAAATTGAAATCAAATCATCAATCGCAATTATTTGAAAAGGAGACCGTGTCAACTGCAGTAGTCTTTCTCCAGATGGTAAAGGGACAGCGTGAAATGTTTTGCTGTCAGTTTTATTGTTAGTGTGCCAGAGTCTAAAAAAGGACCGGGCTCCTCTGTCACACTGTGAAAAGATCAAATAGTGATACGTCCAGCCCACACCAGTTTACCATTACTATTTCCTCTGAAGTTTAATGAAACTTAAGATCCCTGTGTGGAAACTGGGTCATTACAGGGAAGGAGAGACTAGAACAGCTGCACTGATGGAAGTGCTGGTAATTTCACGGCTGCCAGTGCTGACAAGTACCTACTCAGTTTCCTGACCAGTCAAAACACATGAATGTTAAAAAAGTTCAGCTGCTATCGCTGTGTTCTGATCGCCACTGCAGCAGGGCTCCTCAATCATTTACATATCATAGACACCACACAGGCTCACATTAGCCCACTGAGCTGTTCCTGGTCTGGCTTTACTTTCAGGGGCTTGAGTTAAAATATGTATTGCAGCTTTTCCCCTCAGTAACATCATGATCGATGGATTCTGCATAAAATTTAGCAGCTAAATGTTTCCAGACATAATCTTAAAGGAGCTATTTGTGAGTCTAGCTATAGCTACAGCATTAGCATTAACAGCTGTTTAAGGTTGTGAGTTCGGCAAACCTCATTCCTTTATTTACCAATAGCTGGAAAACAACACCAATGTTAACTCCAGCATGCTAACCAGCTAGCCCTGGCCTGTCTGGTCACTTTTCAATAGTGACTCACTATATCCTCCAAACTGCCCTGAAGACGTAGCTCTGCTCAGAAGGCGCACTATAACCTCTCAACATGTAAACACAGCGATGGCCAAAGCTCTTGTCAGGTCATCCACTCCAAGTTAAATTGTAAATGACACAAAAACAATGTCCTTAAAATGTTTATAAAAATGTGCAGTCAGTCAGTTATTAAGGTGTACAGCTTGTCAGTCTCATTATTTTTAATCTCATAACATTACAGGTTTTGTTTTGCATCGTCAATGTCTTCCATTGTCTTGCACTGATTGTGAGTTCTTTCATTTGTTTTTTTTAACATCTAATCTATGTCCCCTTAAAATTGCCCCCTGGGTACAAATAAAGTTCATTTAATTGAATTGAGTTAAGTCTATTAATGTTTGAGAACACAAAAGGTAAATAATGTTATTTTGTATTGTTGGAAGTGATGTTATTCAGGACAAACCATGATGCAGAGTCAGGGATGGGACACAAAGTGAGTCTTTTGACATTTGGAGAGGAAAACCAGGCAAATGCTTGTAGCATTTGGCACATTTTGCAATGACTATGATACACCCCCTAAACTCCCCCATAAAGACACTATAGAGTGCACTTCTGTTCCCCAAACCCCTAAGTGGGGCCCCTGATGATGTGTGATGTAGCTAGCAGGATCCAGGAGTCTAGGATCATTACTGTTCGTATCATTGTCTCACCTTGGAGCAGGGAGGTCGCTGTTGTCACTGTCTCCGGGACGCCATCCTTGCTGTAAATGGACTGGAGGAACTCGGGGACGCAGTCGTTTTCATCCACAATAACAACCCGTACCTGGGAGAGTTAAAGAAGAGAGGGGAGAGTTTGAGAGACGGAGACAGACATTGTACAACATTGTCATTCTACATCATTACTGTTTGAAAGTGCAATGGAAAAAATGTGAATTTACAGCAACAAACCTATGAAGCACTTTAATTAACAGAACACAAAACAAAATAAATTCTAAAGGAATAAAAATGGCGGTAGACTTTGCTGGTCATGTTTCAGAGATGCTGTTCTCATATCTACATGTGCTAAAACTGTCCAGGCAATAACAAGTAGAAATACATAAGATTAAAAGTTACACTGTCCTGGTGCTATGAAAAAATTTAAAATCGGGGATTACTACTTCAGGCACCATCCGGAATTGGTTTTCTTTGGGTCCAGAGTCGTTTTCATCTGCTAGTAACCCAAATTAACCCTATCCCCTACCAAAAGGAAGCCTCATCTCAGTCTCCTCTAAAGGCGTGCCCTGACCCTGATCCCTTCGGTTTATTTACCCCTCCTCAGTGAGGGAGCTGCTGCAGAGTTGGCTCCGTGGTCCCTTCAGTAGGTCTGCAGAGAATTCAATCTTGTGCAGTTTTTTTGTTTTTTCAGAAACCCTGAGCTAACAAATGAGAGTGGATCAGTGTGCAAAGATGAATTTGTATGGTGTGAGCATGTAGGTGCGTACGTGTGTGAGACATTGTAATGCTGTTCAGTTCATTAGGGACATGAAGGCAAACACAGCATCTTCCACCAGATGTTGACTGCCTGATTGCAGCATTCAGGAGGACGTGTACAGACATGGTACTGCCAGGCGAGCCCATCTGACCCCAACACCACATCCACAGTAGTATATACACACAACACTACAGATCACACCCACACATACACACATAGTGAGTGGTGTGTAAATACCACTGGTATTAAGTCCTGGTAGGTAAAATGAAATTCTGTAATATCAGTTAATCCTTCAGCAAAGATCAGCTGCAAAGCAATGGACAACAAAATAAAATCTGATCATGTCAACTCCCTGAGGTGATTTGTATGCATTTGTCAGTGTATGTCAATCTTTGTTTGCTTGTGTGTATGAGTGAGCCTGTGTGCCACTATGACAGGAAATGGCGAGGGCTCCGCAAGATATATGAACTTACAGTGTGCGTATGTTTGTGTGTGTGTGTGTGTGTGTGTGTGTGTGTGTGTGTGTGTGTGCGTACAAGGCTAAGGAAAAGCAAGATTGAATGAGAAGAGAGGGGAAGTCAACCGTAATAAAGCAAGATGAGCTTAAACACACGCACGCTGACATGTGTGCGCGCCCACACACACACACACACACACACACACACACACACACACACACACACACTTGGGGCAGCTGCAGGCAGGTCTCAGGCTGGTTAGGTAACTAATGGTGCCGATGAGCTATCACTCCTGGAGGGAGAAACTTGGAAACTACCTGCAAATTAAAGTCATGCTCAGTGGCTCCGGTCCACACAAATACAGCACCTCTGCTCACTGTTTTGACAGAGACAGATTTCTGAAATGCAGAATAAAATCAAAAGCAAAAAAGGACAGCTACACAAATTGAAAGCAGACAGATATTTCCCCAGTACTAATGCTATGCCAAACTTTAATAAGGAAAACGAAACACAGAGCACCCTAAATCATGAGGTGCTGGCTGACTGGATCAATATAGACTGATTAGAAAAACAATGCTATTCTGAAACAAAGTCTTTCCTTGAGCTGTCAGTCGCCATTACAGCATGCCTAGGAAGTGTCTCCCATCTGTGAAATCAAATAATAACATATATAGCCAAAATGCCTGAAGAAGAAGTACATTTTGGTCACAGGTTGTCATTCGGTTACCATGACGTAATGAGAGAGAGAGAGAGAGAGAGAGAGAGAGAGAGAGAGAGAGAGAGAGAGAGCATAGAGATGAAAGTGTGAAGCTGCAACTTGGATGCGAAGAGGAACTTTCTTTGAGGCTGTGATGAAAATTTATACTTTTTTTTTTTTTTTTTTTAATTTGTTATGCAGCATTGTGCACATTTTTGTTTACAAACCAAAGGCATTGCAGCTCTTCGCAATGAATAGTGGAATTGTGTTTGGGGTTTATGTATGACCTATAATAAGTCAACATTGTTTTTGTATTAAAATAGTAAAAAGCATTTTTGCCAGTATGTGAATTTCTTCCATTATATTTTGTTATAATTTCATGTCACGTGAAATTTCTCATTTTTTTACAAAGTAGTTTGAACTACTTTCTAGCTTCTATCTATACTTGCAATTTAACTTTCACAACACTGGTGATAACCCTCATCCTTGAAATATTACATTTGTTTTTGCCTGAATCTCTTTGTTGACCTAAGTGAATTGAAGCCAGTGTGAGCACAGGCAGGACAGGAGCAGACCTGAGCACTGTCACTGACACCGTAGGGAACAAGCTACGTGCTGATGGAAACCCAGTCGAGCCTGCCTGGCTACACTTTCCTCATGGAAGTGAAACCTTATTAATCCTCATCTTATCAATCCCTAAGTACCAAAGAGGAAGCTTCAGTGGAGTAAGTGTCAACAGGATGAATTAGGTTTCATAGTTCATACAGTAGTACTGCAGTGTTTAGACATTGTGAGCCTTTGCTTCCCAAAACAGGTCTTATCAGAGGCACAAGAACTTACACTTCAGAGAAATTTTAGCTTGAGGTTTACATTTACATTCACATGTGCTACCTCCTAGAGCACAGGTACTGCACCGGTAATTACCAGCCACTAATTGGGCAAGTAGAGGTGAGGACATGGCAAGGAGTCTGAGCTGACAAGTTCGTTTCTTGAATAAAAATAGCGAAATGAAGCTCAGAGGAAAGTTTTAAAAAAGACATTTTCTATTTATTTTCTGTTACTGGTGTTTGTTAAATAGCCATTCATTGGAGTCCATTTGTCTTTATCAACAACAGTCTATATCTAGCCATGTGAATGCACCAGTGGATGATACTGAGGCATCACATTCAGACCCTCCAGGATAGTAACTGACAACACATCTGTGTATTTCCTTCACAAGAAGTCTGGGCTTGCACTTCGAAGCATGCAGTTTTTTCTATTAAACGTATGATGTATAGAACACAACAGTGAGATGGTGGTGGGACACTAACATGCTAATTTGTTGTCATTAATTTTTCATTCACATATCAATGAACTTGTATTGTGTATTTTAGGGTTGCACAATTAATCAAAATAAAATCAAAATCACAATATGGCTATGTGCAATATCCAAACTGCAGGAGCTGCAATTGTTTTGATGGGGGTAAAATTACTCTACAAACATAGGTTTGTGCAATATGATCCTACAAAATATATCCTAGTGTATATGTCAATATTTAATATTGTGCATTCAGTGTTGATAGCTCGTCACTCTGTAGCCTCACTCTTTCATATCAGTTACACTATCTAGTAAGCAGTGTGTTGACCTATATTTTATGTATTTACACACACAAGAGCAGTTGTTTCCTGTTGTAAAAAGATGCTGTTCACTACAAAAGTAGAATATAATAAATCTATAATCTATCTTTGAAATCTGGTTGTATTATTGACTTTGATTTAGGCGACTTTTATTATTTTCCCAAAACTAAACACATCAGCCTAATGGATATTATATGCTATCACATAACATGTGTGTGCAGAAATGCCAAAGCTACTACTACTCCTAAAGCTTCTATGTGTATTATTTTTTGTAAAACAGCAGACATGTAAACAGTATGAATGTTTTAACTTCTGAATGTGTACAGCTGAGTGTGGATCATGCCCTACCACCACCATACACTGTATCAATAAACCACTTAAGCTTTGTTGCAGCCATTTGGTCCTCCATTATCCCCTCAACTGTTCCGATGTGATGTAATGACTGATACTGCAATTCTGTTCAGGAGGCAGCAAAAAGCAAGTATTGGTGCATTAAGGCACGGAGCATCTGTAAAAGGCTTACTCCGTCAACAAGATTAGCCTACACAAAGCCATTTTCCCACTGTTGATACAGAGCACTAAGCACTCAGTACTGGCCAGTAAATCCTCTCACTGATTAAGATCACTTACAGCATTTTCAGACAAAAATCTTTCAGACAGAATTCAGAGTAGTTCACATGTTTTAAGTAAAGCACTATATCAAAAGTATTCTTGAGGTCAACTTCAGTAATCTTTGATGCAAAACAACTCCTTTCAAGAACTGTCTTAAAATAAGTATCACAATCAGTTTCTTCAGTGTTCAGCACACGCACACATAACACAGTTTCTGTTTGGTGCTGTTAAACTCCAAAACCTGCAGTTCTTTGAATGGCCACTAGAGTCTGACTCCAACAGTGAGTTGGTCCTCATAGGCTCCCAAGTTAAAAAGCTTGAACATGTTTACAGCCTGGCACAATAAACAGCTTTATTCATAGTGAATTTCATGATGTACAGGGCTGAATACAACTTTTATTCAGGTATAAGTTTTGCAATAGTTAAGGGTAATTTTTAATCAATTTAGGGTGATTGAGGGTGTGGCAGGTTTGAGTGACAGGTTTGCGCTGATCAAACCTGGCTTGTTATCTTATCTTGTCTAGCTGTGTTGACAGCGACTGAATTAGCCTTGGCTTAGCTTTCAAGCAACATGCCCAAATGCCCACCTGTGCTAATGATGCCAACAGGAGCGTATCCTGCTAGAGTTATCAAATTGGCATGTGGCAAGGTCACAGCTCCAGACACCTCTTTGTCCATTTTTGGATTAGCCAAGGATGCCAAGATAGCAACAGCAAAGCAGCCAACTCTTCAGAAACCTATGGGTGACATTACTGAGGTAACACCAATCTTTCTGTACAGTCTGTGATTAAACTGCATAGACAGAGAGGTGGCTGTGGAGCCAGGGATTGAAGTCTAGAAGTTGTTGGCTTTGCTGATGAGAGAACATGTGGAGGTGCAAAGGCTTATTCTGCTTCCACAGAGCAGCCATAGGCGCTGAGGAGGTTGGCTACATAGGACAGGAGTGTGGACAGACATGGGCAGGAAGCAATCCAAAGCCAATTGCTTCCTTTCTTTAATTCTTTCCACCTCTCTTTCTCCTCTCACCTATGAGTACAGCAAAACACCTCTTATTCCCGCATTTTCTCTTTTTTCCCTCTCTGTCTCCATAAAGGCTCTTGGTGTTGTGCAGTCCACAGAGGCCCATAGTGGAGCAGTTGAGGACAGATCGGTTCAGCAGGACATGTTTTAGCCTGAGGCCTGAGTAGTGATGGAAACCAGACCAGATGCTTCGATGCCTGCAGCGGTCAGCCGCTGTTCTCTCTCACTTCCTGACAACATGAGGAAGTCATTGGGAATCCCAGAGCAGCCATTTCAGACAGACAAGTCTATTTGGGTTTGACTGAAGACAATGTTCATGTTTTTCGACTAAAATGGAAATACAGTTGTCCTTTAGGTTGAGAATTTTATGCCTCTCTTAAAATCGATTCCAAGTGAGGGCACCCGATAACAACCCGACAAAAAAAAAAAAAAAAAAAAAAAAAAAGAACAATTGGGAGGCCCTAAAACTAGACGATCATTTTAACAGCAACATTCACAGCTATTACTATCCATACAGCAACTGTAAGTCAATAAAATTAAATCTAGCAGCCTAAATGCACGTTCAACTCAAGGATGTCTCAGAGTAGCCTGAGATTTTATGACTGTGTGTGGTTATTTTATTGTCCAGACATAATCGACACTGCTCGCCACAATTCAGCAGCTTTCTTTCAGCCCACTGTCCCTGCACTGGGTCCATAATGCTGCCCTAAAAGTAAGCGACAATGGCTTGACATGCAGTAGATCACAGTCAGCTGTTTTGCATGAGAAACAAGAGAAAAGAAGCAACTCGATTAGCAGAATATGAGTTGAAGCTGACCTGTCAGATATTGGTTGTCGTGTGTTGTAAGACACAGAGACAACCTTGTAATGTCAAAAGTCTTTGAGTCTTAAAAACCATCTAGTTCGTACATTTGACAGAGGAAATGTGACTCGAAATGCACATCATGCACACACAAACCTCTGCTGCACTGCTCATGCTGTCCAGGCCCTCGCTGGCCCGCACCAGCAGCAAGTAGCGATGTTGGTCACTCTCGTAGTCAATAGGGCGGGTCAGGCTGATTTCACCAGTCTCCGCTGAGATGGAGAAGAGGCTGCTGGGATTGATGAGGAGGCTGTAGCTGATTGGTTTCTTCTGGAAGGACACAGCGGGTGTGACAAGGAAGCTGGAGAGACATGGAGAGAAAGTTCACCATTGACTAATAGATAGATCAATGTATATATCTGCATGGTTGAATAAATGCTCTTGTATGTTAGAACAGTGTAGAGAAGAATATGGTCCAGCAGATTGGTCTTTTCCACTATTGTAGATTAATCACCTGAGCTAAAGAAGCTGTCAGGAGAAAAAAAACACAAGGCTTTGAGGATAACTGCACGAGCCAAATGTTGTTAATAGAGTTTTCCCAAACCCTGTGCAGTTTATATGGACAGATAAATGACAAGGCAGCAAAACACTGGACATTCAGAGTCAGATCACCCACATGATCTAGCGCAGGTCTAACTGGAAGGCTGGATTCAGTGACTGACACTGGCTACAGGTTAAGTCAAAGGTTAAGTTCCTGTAGTGGAAATGATCTACACAGGGCCACACAGAACAAACTGGAGTTGACTACAGAGGAGCTGTATAATTAACAGAAGACTACTCCAGTAAGTGCTGAATAGATGTCAGTAAATTAAAATAAAGTAGACTCAATAGTAGTAGGTATAAGAAGGTCCTATATAGGTATAGGAAGACAATAACTTTTACATAGCTATGTGAAGCAGATAAGCTTTGAGTAGAATAGCTCTGTATACTGGACTAAAGAAAAGAAGAGTGAGTTATGTATATATTCATATAGTGGTAATTTATTTGTATGGCACATTATCATATAGATTTTTTTGGGCTTTTGTTTGCCTTTATTCTGGTAGCCACAGAGGGAAAAAGACAGGAAGTCAAGGAAGAGAGAGAGGAGATTGGGTTGGAGGTTGGATTCAAATCCGGGTCACCGCAGTACGTTTTTGTGGTACATGCTCAAACTATCTAAAAGAAAAAACTGAATAAGATTATTGATATTGTTACAATTCTATGAAACATCAATGCCATTGAACTCACTAAGACCTTAATGGAGCACATCAAAGTCAAGTGGTGTGGAGGAAGACCATATAAGAAAAAAAAAAAACTGCAGTATCTAAGAGCAAATTGAAGAGTAGAGAAGAGCACGGTACAATAAGGTCAAGCAGATTTCTGTACAGTGTCCACCAGACTAGCACTGAGTTCACTGAGGGTGTAAGCGTTACTGTAATAAAAGGCTGAGCCGAGTTGGTGCTTGTTATTTATTGGACGTCCTGTCCAACCCTTACACAATTTCCATGATGAAATCAGTGTAAACAACAGACTGGAATATCCACTTTACTGGTTTGCCAAATGTGTCAGTCACACTGAGGAGGCTGGAGGGGGATAATGAGACCAATTCAAGGACACTAGTCATAACTGCACCACTGTACTCAGACCTCAACGCATGGGTGTGTGTGGGGGTTTGTGCAGAGGCCCACACAGTGTTATGTGTGAAGGCACACAGGCATGTGACATGAATCTTTAAACACATATCACACTGATGTACAATGGTCTCGTATGAAGAGAGTAGAGACTGTTCATTACACCCACCACTGCATTCATGATTCAACCTCTACATTGAAACTCTGTAAATGTGTATGTAAGTCAATACTTGAAGGCAGTGTGTTTACTCATGTGCTGCATATAATATTATACAAGGAGAAATGTGTCATACTTGTAGTATTAAAATCTGCTGTATTTGGCAGTCAAACATGAAGATGTGTTAGCAAGAAGAAATATTATGTGTGCACATCAAATATGCATGATGAATTCATCTTTTTTCAAACATGCAAAGCTAATGTTCATCTGAGTGGAGATCGATGACGTCTGCAGCAGACAGACAAAGCCAGGGAAACATGGATTTGTACATTTATTTATGCATGGGAATGTGTGAGCCTGTGAAGTGCATAAACCATCAGGTGTATGGAGGAAATTCAGGTATGTGTGAACTCACGCCTGTCCTTCAGGGGTGTTTTCTGGTATGGCAATGGTGAAGGAAGAGTTTGTGAACTGTGGCGGCCGAGCTCCAGCCACCACAGAGACCACAGCTGGGGCGCTGCGGCTGCCCAGTCGGTCGGCGGCCACCACTGTGAGCAGGTACTCCCTGTCCCGCTGCAGGGGCAGCCCCGTGGTTCGGACCTGGCCGCTCTTCCTGTCGACTTCGAAACGGCCATCGCCACCTGCAGATAAAAGTGATATGCTTGGTGACTGGAGTTCAATGACACATGTTCTTCAGAGTACAGAGAAGAAAAATGATTAGATTGGTTGGACATCATATAGACTACCAATAGATCAAAGACACTGAAATAAAAGCAATACACCGATAACAGTAAAACATAAAAGGAACAAAAGAAAAAAATAACCTTTTATGTATAATAGATAAGCCAACATATTGGTGAGACTAATATTAATGGAAAAAGTGATTTGAAGAAAACACTGAGACAGTAGCAGGTAAGAGGTGATGAGAGATACTGTAGCTATAAATTTCATTCAACCACAAATGTTAGCAGAATAGTAATAAAAGTGTAATAATGAGAAAAGATCTATACAGATACAGAGATGCAGAAGACTGTCATGATGTACAAGTTCATCTGTGCCAATCTTGGTCTCTTTCTTTCAGACTTCTTGTGATTTCACATTGAGAAGTACTTTTATCTTACAAGCAAAGACTAGCAGGGCACATAACAACCCCTGGACGTGGAACAGCCTCTCTCATTTACAGCTCAGAGTCAACCAGTGCAAAGGGTCCACAAGGCAAGGTGGGGGTGGTATAAATCCTGCTGCCTTCAAGAGCTGTCAAAAATACTGTAAATACGTGTTGACCACGCGCCAGTGGAGTGATTAATATGGCTGGACAGTCAGTTTTACAAGTCGTTGAGATGTGAAATGCAAAGAGCAGAGAGACAGGAGCACAGAGGTGAAAATTCATGGCCTGATAAGACTTTCATCCAAACTATACTGCATTCACAAAGGTTAACTCCATATGAGATGACTTCTATCTCACAATCACTGAACCTCTGAAGTGGAACACAACAGCACTGGTAGAGAAGGACTCAAACCTTTAATGGGTGAAACATTGATTCAAACCAATGAAAAGTCTGGTCAAAGCACTAACATCAATGGTTATGTTTTTTCTTTCTTCTAATTTCTGTTGTCAGTTCATTGTCTGTCATCCTCATGGGGAAAACTGGAAGATTGTCTCATTATAGGCCGTAGTTTAACAGATTCCAAAATGGGCAGAAGAAAACATTACATGGAAGACAATAAGAAAAGCAATTATTTCACATATAGAGAAATTACTTCCATTTCTCTGGAAAGTGCATGAACTTTTAGTGGCTCAGTGGAGTCAGATTTAAAGGAGATTCTACATCATAGGAGACATTTCGAAAAAGAAAACTTTATAACAATTATATGTCCCCATTATATTTCCTGTATCATACACACCAAGCAAAGTGATATAGTTCTGACGCATTTTGAAATGGAAAGACCCAGAATGAGTGGTCAGGGGTTTTCTATAATAATCATTTTAGTGTGTAATATTAAAGTCCTTATTCCCTAGTAGCTCAAATGTGAAGGCTTTAGATTCGAATCCAGGGGCAGTGCCTTTTACATGGTTAAGGGCTCACTTAAGCATCCTAGTGCCAGTAAAGCAGCAATCACAGTACCATGGTCCTGGGACTCCTGCCCAAACCTCAAATTAGAATTAAACTCTTACTCTTTCTTTACATGTCAATGGTAATCTATAGGACACATGGGAGAAAAGAAGAATAACCTACCATCAGACAGGAAGTACTCCACTTCACCATTGTTGCCTTCATCCCCGTCCTGGGCATGCAGCTTGTAGACCAGTGAGCCCGCAGGGGCATCAGGTGAAACCACTGCCAGGTAGGGGGCAGGAACCATGCTCCATTCTGGGACATTGTCATTTACATCTGTCACAGTCAACTCCACTCTGACCAAGTACCACTCTGGACCTGGGGAAGGAAGAGAAGGAGAAGAGGGCAAGTTATACAGGGTTAATCATGTTGACTATCTGGCCAACTCTAATGTAGATACAATGTGAGATAGGGTTGTTAACTGTAATCTGAAATGAATTTAAAGAAATACTTTTTGGGTTTCTGGAAATAAGGTTAAACTTGAGGAACACACTGCTGCAATAATTCTCTGCTTAAAGTAGAGCTCTCAGGGCTCACAAAGTTCACAAAGGCCTCCTACACCTGCAAGGTACAAATTTTAGCATGCTAACATTTTCTGGATTAAAAAAAAAACATTCGTGCTAAATTTAGATATTTAGTTTTAAAAATTCATTCACTACTAACAAGTCCACACTGTCAACTGTTAAACAGAGAGCTCACTGCTGTAGCTGGCGACAGGAGTCCTTTTAGGAGTGAGCTTAGTATAGCACCACATGTACCAATTCTCTGTCAATCCTCTGTCACAGAGGTTCTTGTCCTGCTCAGGTAGAGTCCAAGATGGTGGAGTTACAGTCCACCTGCGGGACGAGAGACCTGCCTGCAGGCGGGGAAACACTAGGCCTGGTACCTTTCTAATCTAATCGAAACACTCCCATAAAGCGCCTCCTAAATAAATATGAGCACTGTCCAAATGAATACTCCATATAAACTAACCAAAAAGTGTGACACAATTTGTCAACAGAAAACAGCATTGTGGGTGAAGAGAAGGGGCGAGCAGACGAGAAAAGCGTTTCAGCTGCATGAAGACACCAATAACATCATAACATTGAGTCAAGACCTTCACAATAAAGTCAGAACAGAAACAGAACACAGAATAAGATTGTGGACTGCAAATGTACCCAAAAAGATTGTTGTGTGGTCTTTTTGCCTGATCTCCCACCTCATGGCATAGATTACAGAAACACAATCCAGTTCTTTTGGTTTCTATCTTTTTAAGGGCATCCTTGTGTTGCAGGGACACAATGAAAGGCTTGCTGACAAATTTAGACAAAAAAGTCAGCTACATTAATTTGACTCCAGCTGTCAAAGTCTCTTTTACCTGCCAAGTGATTTTTAGTTTGTTTTCTTTTTGTCTCAGAGTCTCATCGTAGAGCACCTCAGAACTACAGCCTACTGCCATACTTCACCCAGCTGTGCTGCCCAGGGAAACACAAGCCTTGTTCACACCTGCCACCAACATGTATCACAAGAGGGCAGCTCTATGTAGCTGTGAATGCTCCCAAGACGTATGAAAGTCGCAGTGAGATCCGATCACTCAGACCACACTCAGAACAGAGCACATGGTCTCATTATTTTAGCAGCGTGAACGCAAATGTGTCCTGGGCAACATTAAAGGACCCCTTACTCTACATTCTCTGTCACAGTCTAATTAGTCAAACTTTTTACATTTCTCACACATTGATTTATCACCACAAAACTGATTGATCTATCTTTCACTTTACTATTTGAATTGGCTAAAACCTCATTCCATTGTCGTGCTGTGCGCATTGATTTGATTCTCCTTGTTCTGCTCTCTCTCTCTCTCTCTCTCTCTCTCTCTTGGTATTCGTCTGGTTTGAGTAAAAACATATTACTTCGCCATTGACAACCAGCAACAATCCCTGCAATTTAAAGCTGATGAGATCAGTCAAGAAATAAATTAGACAACCAATAGAAAAAATGATTTCATAATCTATAAATTGTTCCATTCATTTTGAACAAATCATTTGCTGATTTCCTAGTTTTCTCGTGATATATTAAATTGAATATTGTTGAGTTTTGGACTGTTGTTAGGATAAAACAAGCAAAGACTTCACTGTGGACTGCATTAGAAATCATGATGGATGTTTTTCATTATTTTTTAATATTTCGTGGGCCAAACAGATACAGTAATACATTCACAGAGAAAATAATTGACAATGAAAGTAATCATCGGTTGCAGTCCTGTACACTGTGGGCTACTCTGGATTGGCTGCCTACTAAACAAAGAAAGCACCGGTGCACTTTACACCTCATATTAATGATGAATACTCCGACTGTTAAAGACATGACAATCAGGCCTAAACCAGTCCTTTATATGGAGAATTCAGGTCAGTGATTATGCAAAGAAGAAGTAGGTTATGACAAAAGAGCTGATAGACACCTGACATGGATTTCCTTTTTGGGGAGGATTAAAATCTAAATTTAAAAAACAAACAAACAAAAAAAAAAGAAATGGCAAAAAGAATAGATAAACAGAAAGAATAGAGAAACAGAAATAGTGTCATCCGGTGTTTCTCTTCTCAGCTGCTCTTATTCAGTTACCCTGGATGCAATTCAGCTGTCATCTGCCTCTGTTTCTTTCCTGAAGTGCTGCCCTGTCTGTCCCCACATTAAACAGCAATCATATTGACACTGGTTAAACATGCTAAGGTTCTACACAGACCTCACCCGAGACAAACACAAACGCACAAAGATGATGCTGCACAGCAGTGTTTGCTGGTCACAGCAGGGAATCAGAGTAGTAATTTCAGGGCTGGAGCTGGTGGATTGCTCCCGGTGTTAGTTAGTTCTGGTACCTGTTGAAAAACGGCTGGCTCTTATATGTCATGGTTATATAACACAATGATATCTCTGTAATTTACCTACACTTACCTGCTGTGGCCTGAACAGCAGGTCCAGATGATGAAATCTCTCCATCTTTTACATTCTCTGGCTGCACTAACAGACCCAAGTAGGTATATGAGGAAAAGGCCTATGTGCATGTGACTGTACAGTAAATGATGAAAGGATGTCGGAGGGATAGAAAGAGGAGAGTGGGGGTTATCTTAAGAGGGAAAGGGTGCAATCAAGTAGGTAGAGCACAGCAAGAAAAAAGCTGCAAAAAAAAATAAGAGTTGAGTGTCGCATGAACAGGATTAAGAGCAAAACGCAGAGGCTGAGAAATGACCCTGTGGTTGTTATAGAAACAGCAGAACAACGAAAAGTGGAAGATGGAAGAATTAAGAAGAGAAGGGAAAAAAGAAGAAAAAAAACAAGCAAGCAATTGCATAAATCAATGGCATTAGAGAAGAGAGGGAGCAAGGGAACATTACAAGGAAAAACATAAGCGGACATCAAAAGAAGATAGAAAAGCGGAATTAACCAGGCACATATTACAAAAAAAAAAAAGAAATAGCACGGCACTTAACTCTGAGGTTGAACCAATGTATTTGTTGATGATCTCTCTCTCTCTCTGCCTCTCTCTGTCTCTGTCTCTCCCTCTCTCTGTCTCCCTCCCTGCCTCCCTGTGGTCGTAACAGATTCAGAATTAATTGGCAAAAGGACAATGCAGCTTTGGGGAAGAAGGGATGGCATTACCCAGATAATAAATCACTGGGCTAATATACAGAGCACTATGCCAAAATGCATCTTAAAGCCACACACATGCAAGCGCAGACACACACACACACACACACACACACACACACACACACACACACACACACACTTCTTACTAATAATGATCATCAGTGGATTAGTGGCTAATGAAGGACAATAGGGAGATACAGCTTGGTGCTATTGTCATCCCTCACACTAATGCATCTCACTAAATCTAATGATATGTCGCAATCCCTGGAAAAAGTGGGACCTGCAATTACTAATAGTGCTACAGAAGGCTTTTTTCATGGCTACCGTCCTCATTTGGCACAAAAGGCTGAAGTCCAAGCCTGGTTAAATATTAATTTTCTCGCAAAGCTTTCGTGTTATCGGCACATATACAGTGCGCGAGGAGTCCTGAAAACCAACACAGCGACATCCTTGAGGTTGTGTTTGCTGCTTTTTGTTCATTGTAATTGATTTTTTTGTAATGATCAGAACACTAACTGTGGACAAGGATGGATAAAAGTTCCAATTCTCTTTTGCAAATATACATTTTTTTTTTATTCACAGCAGACATTTTAATTGCCATCACAAGAAAAGTACAAAGGGAAAACAATACAATTAGTGATAACTCTGTTGTTGTAATAATGCAAATATCAAAATGTCTGATTATTCTCTTTATCCCCAAAAATGCTAGATTTTTTTGAAAGATGATACCGATACCAATATTGATACACCCTGTACCAATAGCAATATTTTGGGCAATATCACATCAATAATATCCAGCAAACAATAAAACTGCTCATGTGTAAACCAGTGATGATCTACTACTCAACTCATATATCTGTGTTAAACTAATAGTGACCAATATATCAGCCCAGCTGATGGACTGGTCTGGCAGGAACTATCAGGCTGTCACGTGTTGCCCCCTGCAAAGACTCCAGAAAAGCAATATGAACAATGATATAGTGCGTTTTCAGAAAAAAAACAAAAAAACAACTGAGCTGCTTATCAACAACTGAATAAAAGTTTTTAGGTATTTTTTGGGCTATTTTAGTATAGTATTTTAGTGCTTTTAGTGGGGGAGATACATGCAGTAAAGGGTCCGACCAGTCAGCAGTCGAACCAGGGACCTCATGCTCAGATGATAAAAATCCAATATTGTCATAAAAACATTTCTGCTCATTGATTCGCAACATTGAATTTAAAGAGCATCAACAACATTGTCACTTCATACACTGTATGACAACGTCATTAATATTGTAATATTATAGTCGTTATTATATAACAATTTATATTGTCTCACTGTATCCACACACACATATAAAAAAAGCAATGTCATAACAATTCATAACTTTTACAAATCAAATCACATTTTCCCATCATTTCTAATTTGGATGGATACCTGCTGAATTTCTTCACAGCACAAAATGGGACCACACTAGAAACTTTAATACAGTACTCCACCAATTTAGCTTTGCAGTTGGAGCAGCTGCAACACCATTGGACTCACAGTAGAAAATATTAAAATTGATGCAGCAGAACCAGATGTATCATCATTTTTATTCCATGCATTCCTCTTCCTTGTCAAGAGCCTGGTGCCGACATGCTTACAGACCTCTGTAGCTGCTTCATTCCTAGATTTTTTTCAATTTCAACCTTGCAGTCTTCAGCTCCAGCTCACGCTCGGGTATCATTCCTTGAGGCAATTAATCAGATTTCATAGCACTTCCTCTGGAGGCACATGAGGCTTTGTACATTTCATATGTAGTTAGGCCTGCAACTAACAATTATTTTCTTAATTTAAACTGTTATTTTCTTAATTCATCAATTAATTGATTTGTCAGGAAAAAAAATCCACAGCCTAAGATAATGTCTTCATATATCTCGTTTTATCTGACAGTCGGAAGCCAACACACATCCGTATGTTTAAGTATCAAATCTGATCAGATTCAAAGAAACACTTGACTCTAGACGCCCGTTTAGTACAAGAAACAAGTTGTTTTATAGTGCATATAATCTGGAGTTTGAAATATTAGCCCACTCAGTACGACCATAACAAGAACTCTTTCCTGCCAACAGGAGGAACGCTTACAAGTCTTCAGTCAGTCTGACAGACCTGAGCTTTTATCTGTATACCTTCACTTTCAAGCTCAACTCTGCACAACCTTGAGATATTTTATTTACTGTATTCGTATATTTGTAAATTTGAGATCAATAAAGTACCAGAGGAGGCTCAAAGAGCTTAACACTCAGCATGACCTTGTTCCTGTCCAAGGTGTCACTATTAATGACTTGTTGATTACAGGAGGAGGAATATCAGAGTTTTCATAGTGGAGACAGAGGTGGTGTTATAAACTCAGGAAGGTGGAGGTTGGGATAAGGAGGCAGACAGGAAACAGGACTGGGGTAGAGATATGCAGTAACGGGTCGGGCCAGTTGGGAGTCAGAACTTGGACCTGCTGCTTAGGACTCATTACGGCCATGAGGTACGTACATAGACCATACATTAAACTGGATATAGACTCTGGGGCTGAAAAGTGAAGACAATGCTGATGAGCCTTAAACATTACTTCTATCTAACGACCATCAGGGGGCGACTCCACTGGTTGTAAAAAGAAGTCACATTGGATTGAAGTCTATGGAAAAATGGCCCTACTTCTCACTTAATCTTTATGGTCTCTCTAGTTTCTTCTTCTATACAGCATGAGGTTCATTTATTTAAAAGATGGTCCATTTAGAGGAAAATAGACCGTAAAGCAGGGTATGAATTAGGGGGCGTGGCTACATTACAAACCCCTCATTCCTCCTCAGCTCTACCTTCTCCTCCAAATATGGTCTGTACATGCCGGTGGCCAAATTAGAAACTCAAAGCTTCAAAACAGCAATTCACAAACTAATGGGTGGGGTGATCGCGGTGGGTTGCCACTTGGATATGCAACCTAACCGCTCACCCATCATATCACCAGATACTATATCTGACTCTCTTGTGGCACAAGCATCCTTGGAGCATATTCTGCACAGAATCCCAAACCACCACGCCTGCTCTAGTGTATACATACAGGTCACCTCCTTGACCATTTTTTAATTAACAGAAAATTCTTCTCCATTTGCAGTTAGAAGGGGACTGATGAGATAACACTTTCATTTAACATTTTTACTATTATAAGCCGCTGACATTTATAAACTTCACAACTGAAAACTGCATCTTTGTCAGATTACATTGAAGAGGTTGCAAAGAGATGGAAAGAGCTGGTTGAATATCTTATATTGTTTTTATTGATGTCATTGCACTTTCATACATCACTTTGTTACCTTCTTGACATGTTATATTCTGAAAAGTCGACAGAACAACCTCTTCTGATTTGAATATCACTGCAGACAGGCTTTGAACAAAGCATCTCGCCAGTGCTACCAGTTATAGTTAACCTCTTACGCCCGTTTCTAGTTGAAAACTAGAAAGTAAGGTCAACAACAACAACTTGGTGAGTTCCAAGTATTCCTGACAGTAAAAGTAAGTCTTGTCTCACCTCTTCACCATATTTTGCATAAAAGATTTTCTGAGGTAACTATGATATACATTCCCTGTTATATATGTTTCTAAATGTTTTGGTTTTTTAATTGTGATAAATGTTTAAGTGATAGTTGGGGTTATTTGATGTAGGGTTGTGTGAGGTACTTATCTATACTCAGTGTGTTACCTGCAGTAGATTCAGAGTGATGTGCTGATGTGTACAGGGACATTCGCAAAAACTTTTTTAAAAACATTCCTACAGGAAAAAAAGGCCAATATCAACAACGGAGAGCATTATCAGCTGTTTGAGTTAGATAGAGCAAAGTCTAGGTGCATTTGTGTGTAGGGAAATAGTCGTTCAACTGTTAAAAATAGAGTTCCAAAGGAAAGGGGTGTTTGATGGAAAGAATGGTGAAAATATTCACAATATAAATGTGGCATTTAAAAAGTAGTAAAAACACCTTTTTGTAGATCTCACCGTCCACAGCAGCTCATCACTCAGCCTCCTGCTGCTTCTCTAAACTGGCAGAGCACTGATCTGAATCTACTGCGGGTAACACACTGACTATAGATAAGTACCTCACACAACCCCACGTCAAATAACCCCAACTATCACTTTAAGGCAGCTCTGATTCTAGCGTAGGGCTCCTTTTCAGTTCGACTGCTGCAAGTGGGAGGGATGGGCTTAAGACCTGAATCTCTTAAGTCTCATTCAATGAACTGAATGACATGCATTCGCACCCATTTCTCCAGCACTGAAAGATTAATATAAGTAATATAAGTTTAATTAATATAAGCAGAGACAGAGACTGTTGCCTACAGCTGTTTGATCTGACAGAGAGTGAACTGTCCACCCTGCTGAGCCCTGCCCAGTCATTTAGATTATCTCTTGCACAACATCAGCTGAGCTGTGAAAAAGGGCAGAGCAGAGCAGTGTTTTCAGGCTTTTCTGTAATGTTCAATTCAGGCTCTATTTAGGCTTACTCTGAGGCTGATGAAGTTGTATGTGACAAAGCACCAGTCGATTATGTGCTTTCAGACACAAAATGAGCCCCAGTAAAAATACATGTATGTAAATTTTTTTGGCTTTGGAGTATTTTCTGAATAACTAATCCACCTCAATTAGAGACAGCGTGAAGGGGTTACACAACAGCCAATGAAAACTGCTCATTTTATTCAAGGGCAAAATTTGATGATAAAAATAAATAAAAAGTAACAGAGAGGTTTTAATTACTTTGAGGTATCTGGAATATCAGTGTAAAATCTTCATATTTCTGTGACAAAACTGAGCCATTGTTCAGTTTTTGTCCAATTTTTGTTGTTTTTAATTCTTTGTACTGACATCAACATGATGAGTTGATCCTGTCGTTCATACCAGGGACATGCCGTCATGGCAAGCAATGCAAGCAGTGCTGAACCAGATAAAGCTCAAAACAGAGAATTAGAACAAGGCTGAGGTGAAGTGATATCGCTTCTCACAACTGATCTCCTTCCGTGTCGTGAAGGAGCTGACGCCTGTTTGCATTCGTCATGTAATTTACTGTCTTCTTCTGCAGCAGGTATTGTCCCTGTAAGATAGCTTGACATCCAAGCAACGTACCAATCATTTCTGCCATTTTCATGGGTGTGACCTGCTGACAAAAGCTGGAGCTTGTCAAGCCGAAAACAGAGCAGCATTTTTTGGACATGTGCACCATGAGGATAATCCTGACTCGCCACAGCCAAAGTGTGCTTGTCAAGCTGACCTTGAATCAACTTCCACCGTGAGATCAGCTATGATATTGCAGCATTATATGCATGTGCAGCTGTGTGTGGAGGCTGAACTTGTTCATTAGAAAATGACTTCCAAGTAAACAAGCAAGACCTAAGACAGACTTAGAAGCTCATTTTGTTTTAATTAACCATGATGCTTTTTTGTCTGTCAGAGTTTCTTACTCCTGTAATAATATAATTCTCATACTTCGTGCCATCTTCATAAAAAATTGAGGCTGTTGTTGTCTAGTGTTTTGTCTGTAGCCTCTCTCCTGCTCCTTGTGTTTCCATCACGGTTTCAGAAGCAACACAACTATGAGTACCAGATTGTTTCTCCCCCTTCCTCTGCTTATCTCTGTGCATTTTTTGTGATTATGACATATTATTTTTTGTTTAGATAAATTCAATGACATTAACTGATATGCAGTTAAGTAAAAAGTAAGAAAGCAAAAACATGAAAGTTTTGAAGGTTTAAAGTTTAGAGATGCTGATCTATGTGAAAATGTATCATTAAAGAAATCGTTAATTTTATGTCAGTCCTAAATGAATGAGTGAATTTCATGCTTCATAAACAGAAGGTGTAATTGTTATGTGTAGTTAATTAGATTTAGCCTGAAATGCTTCAGTTTTATCTCCGTACCTGCAGCACCAGAGCCCTCTGAAGGGATGTCAACAGGACTGATCCCAGTATCAGCTTCATGATGCCTGATCTGTTCCCACCTCTCTCAGTGAAGCTACCAGGCCACACCCCAGCAGCAGCCAAGCTAACAGCACAGTAACAGGTACAGCCACTAGAATAGGAGTCAGTATGTTTCAATTGTTTTTGCTAAAAAAAGGATGAGAAGGATGCTTTGACAGGTAACTTTAAAAGGACTCAAAGATAATGTCACTGCCCTTTAAAACAAATTGTTGGGAATTGTGTGACTTGTAGCAGTGCAGCAAAGTCTCCTTGTCGTCAGGTACAGTGAGTATAGAAAACATCAGTGAATATCTAAGTTCAGATTCACTGTGTGATAAAGTAGTGGGTTCAAAAATAAAAAGAATATTCTTTGTAAGCACAAAAGCGGGAGTATACATTTATTTGCATGCTGTTTACAAAGCTGCATTTATACACTTTCCCCCTAACTGGCATTTTATTCAGATGACTGCAAAGAAAACAGACAAAATGGCTCACAACCTGAAAGAATAATGTTACATATTAGATCTGTTTCTGGCCTTATTTTTCATTTCCTCTTCCCTTGACTAAACTGCTGTATGGTCAGAAGTCTGTAAGATGTGCACACATTGATATAAACACCAGCTTGTGTTGGTGAGTGAATGATTTTGTGAGGACATGCTCTTATCAGGTCTGAACCCCTTTGATCCACAAATGTTTGTTTCCAAATGTTACTTAGTCTGAAATATGTTGTTTTTCTGCCCTGGTGCTTTTTGCTGCTGCACACCGAGTGCCTGATCTAACTTTGCTGACACTTTGCTCTTCATTACTGCTGAAACGTTCTGTGCTCAAAGTCAGCAACTGGGGTGATTTGATGAAGCCAAATGTCTACATTCAATTACGCTCATGGCGTTGCTTTAACGATGGACAAAGAAATACCAAGCGTGTATTTGTATCATTTTTGTGCATGATTAGATTAGTTTCACTTAAGAAGGTGTGTGAACTATTGTGTTTCACCCTGTAACAACTAAGTATCTAATCACTTCTTTTATCTCTGTCAAACAAGGCCTGAGTCACTCATACGTGTTCACTCATGTGTACGTGTATATGGTCATTTTATGAGTCAACACTACAGGAAGGAAATGAAGATGGAAAAAAAAAAAAGTTCTTTGCCATTAGGTGTTCCTGATAAATCTGTTTATCTGTGCACGAGTCAACGTAAATACGTGTTTAGCCCATTACATAACGTGTCTGCCCATGTATGTCTGTAGAAGTGAGTGTGCATGTGTCTGTGTACACCGTGATGAGCTGGAGGAAGAAAGTCAGTTCAGAGCTGATGGATCAAATACCACCACCCGTTTTCCTCTGCTCTCCTCCACTGACCCCAATCAGCACCTTCCTAACTCTGCTACCTCATTTTCTCAATATCTCTCTCCACCTCCTGCTCTATATTGTGCTGACAGTACTGAAGGCATAATGTGGAACTCCTCATTTAACTGCCTCAAAGCCCCCCCCCCGTCTCTAATTTAGCGTTAACATGAAGCGCTAACTATTCCAGTCTTTTAGCCTCTGAGGAGAAGAGTTTCATTATACCTGACAACACCTGCACTGTGTGTGTGTGTGTGTGTGTGTGTGTGTGTGGTTTTTCTATCCTGGTGGGGACTTCGACCTGAATACACTCTAACCGATAGGGACTCGTGTCACAGCGGGGACAAAGGTGAGGTCCTCACTGGTAGAAACAGTTTTTTGAGGGTTAAAAATGGATGAAAGAGAGCGGGAGACCAAGAGGGAGAGAGAAAGTGCAAGAGAGAGACAGTGAGAATAGCAAAGAAGGCCAGTTAATTAAATGTCCTCTGTGAGGATTACAAAGGGCTATGTGGCCTTCACCGCTAACTGTTCCATCCATAATCTGTTTAAATGGAAAGCTGCTGCCGTCTTAGTGACTTTTTCAAATTTTACATGGAAATGCCAATTAAGCTAAGGGATGAGAGAGAGAGAGAGAGAGAGAGAGAGAGAGAGAGAGAGAGAGAGAGAGAGAGCTTTAGTTCTTACACTAATTACAAATGATACAAATGGTTAGCCAATACTTTCTCTGCCTATTCTTCCAGCACAACTACTCATAATTGAAAATCTTCACACTGCCAATATTGCGCTCAAACAAATCCATACACAAACTGGCATGTACACAGCTTGGCATGTGCACACATTCATGGAGGTGCAACAGCTAATTAAAAAAGCAATGGCATTGGCTGGGGCTAAGCAATATCCACCGAAATCATGACAGTCACGTTTTCATCAATGACAATACATGGAATTACATTTCAGCTGCACTAATAATTGATACTTATGTACTGGCAACAGATCAGACATGTACTGTGAAAAAGGGTCACCATAGTGTTGACCCACAGAGGAGCACCATCTCACACCATGAGGTGTTTTCTTTTAGCTCATTGCTTTTGTTTCATGGCCCACAACTTGTGGTCTCCTCTGATTGTTGTCCTTGTTTCCAGATGCAGCAGATATCGGTGTGAGAAATCTCTGATACACCAACTAAACACCAAACCCTCCCCAGAAACAAACAACTGACAGACAAAATGAGCTTGAAAGTGGTGAATGAATTGAAGCATTTAGCTGCTAAAGACAAGTTGGTGGAGACCAAAAACAGAGCTAAAAGGACCACATCTCCAAATTAATTATGATGTAGCTTTGTTGGATGTGTAAAATGTGCATTACAACAATCATAATGCGTTTAGGTTGTGTTTACAAGAAAGAAAGAAAGAGCCCTTTATGCATTTCCTTGTGGAAGGTGAAAGAAAAAAAGATCTAGGTCACATTTCTTGCAATAAACACTAAAACTAAGTGTATACAGTATACATTTGAATAACATGTATGGCTATCTGTGGGGTGTCTTGCTCTACAGAGTGATAGAGGCCAAAGTAACAGATTGCTGCGTCTGAAATGTGCCCTGCTCTACTTTTGTTGGCCATACACTTGTCAAATCTGTGACTGAACAAATAGTTGCTGTTTACTTGAATTCTAATAATTTGTGTTTGTTCTGTTCAGGTTTGCATTTACTTAAGACAAAAAGACATAACTTTTGTTTTCGGGGACATTACAGAGGCTCAAATGTAAATGGTTCGAGATTCACACTGGCCGTTTGAATACATTTTCTGGTAGTTCCACAGGCCGTGTATTAGCCTTTCAAATCCAATAATTGGTCAATCCCTTCCTGAGATTACTCTACTTACCATCTGGCTTTAAGACTGTCTTATCAACCGTGATTCCAGCTATAGTTTACAAGCTCCTCTCCCTCTGTTGTTCCAGTTCAAAGGTATTAGTCTTGATACCCCAGGTGACGCGAACCACACAGCACAATAGGAAGAAAATGTGTTCCCTATTTAACAATCTACTAATTACTGAATCCTTTAATTAACTGAGAACAGCCTGGTTCAGGTCACTGCATGTGTGTGTGTCTTTTTCTGTGTCTATGTGTGTCTGTGTGTCTGTCTGTGTGTCTGTATGTGTTTGTGTGTGTGTGTGTGTGTGCATATGAGTTAAATTTACAGTTCAGATGAGGTAATCTGTAAGATCTCCTTCTTTACTAAGTCCTATTAAGGTGTGCTGGGATTCAGTACGGATTACAACCGTCTGTCTCCTGCCTCTCTTACACTTTGCCTGACCATTCACTGCACAGCAAAGATTAGTATGTCAAAGTCAATGCTGCATTTTTAAGCTAAAGTTTAAACAGCAGCAGCTGTTCAGACAGAACCGACTGCTTAGAGGGAGGCTGACTGATGAATCGGCCATTGCTCTCACACACTGGCAGCTCAAGCCTCATATTATCCCAGTCATTTTACACACAGCAACATGTCAGCTGACAGGGGAAATCTTAAAGGTCCCATATTTTAAACTTCTCCAATGTTTTATCTGAAGTGTTGATCTCCATAACAAGATGTATTTGTGCTTTTAAGAACCAAACACCATCTGTGCGTTTTACATCTCCTTTCTCAGGCTTCTCTCTGGAGCTCTAGTAACAACAGGTCAGTCAGCCAATCAGAGGAGAGACCTGGATCCTCTCTTTTGATTGGCTGACTGTTTTCTGAGTGATGAAATAGAAATATATAACAGATTTAGGGTAAACACTAATACCACTTTTCCACTCAGAGAATTTTAAATAAAGGTAAACATGCTAATAAAAGTCAGTTGAACCCTTTTCCACTGCCATTTAAGTTTGTGTGTGAGTGTCCGGAGTAGGACAAACAACTGCAAGGAGCGATGTCTTCACATGCAGTTACACAGCACACACAGACACAGTGGATGGAGAGCAGCTACCCAAACTGCTAAAACGGATGTGTCACGTCTCTTCTGTAAAAGTGTTGAAGCCTGTGTGAGACAGTTAGATCAGCGATTGTGTGTTTTTAAAATTTACGTCAGGGCTCCAGCTCACTCTGTCATCCGCGAGCTCAGTGTCGCCGGTGTTAACGGCACAGTGCTGGATATGTGGCAGGTCTGTGTCTTTGGAAGACATTACAGCAGGAAAAGCGGTGAAAATGCACAGGTCCACCTCGGTGTTGTGTTTACATTAATGCTGATCAGTCTACTTCAGAGTCATTTGACCCATGTCCCCTTTTCCATTGCCAACAAAAGTCAAATGTTAGCAGGTATCGGTAGGTTGGAAAAGGGGCTTCAGAGAGACCCAGGTTGGATGATGGGTCCAGGTGGGTGGGGCTTAGGGTGTAGCGGAGGGCACTGACTGGTTTGTTGTGACATCACAAAGTTCCAGAAGTCCTGACAGCTGGTTTTAAGGTTTAGTTTCTGATACAGACTGTGAGCATTTCTGTGTGGACTTTGCTAGTTTCACATTATTAATATAGAACCTAGACATGATTCATAATCAAAGAAGACATAGATGTCTACCTTTATCTCACTTTACACATGGGACCTTCAACCCTACCCCTGAACTGTTGTTCTTTCCTTACCCCAAACCAAAGTTTCTTTCTCCTTTGTTCCAAGTGTATCTGCTGTAGTTCCTGAGCACTGGTTTCTGTTGTCTGGGGTCAAACACATTTTTTAAAATTGCAAAAATGTAGTCAAACTCTAATGCATTTCTGCGAACAACACCTTTGCCAAATTTTTTTCAGGAACAAGGTTAAACATTGCATTTTAGCAGTTAAAAACAAAGGTGCTTCAATTTTTTTTTTTTTTTTTTTCATTTAAAGCATCTGCAAGGAAGACGTAAACTTAGTGAATAACTGCTAGTAACTTACCAAAAGCTGTAATTCCTTGCTGATTAAATATTCTTTATGTGTCTTGTATGTCTTGCATCTATGTGTTTTTGGGTGACCTGTGTGTGTGGAGGTTCTGAGCCAATCCACTGGGGATTAGGTTCATTAATCATGCAGTATTTGATGGGTCTGTACTGACTACATAAAGCTTGGTCCCTCTTCCTTTTCCTTTATTTGTTTGTTCCTGGTAGACCAATTCCAGTAATGGAACTGTCACCTAATGCGCAGCATTTTGAATGAGTGAACAATAATTGCACAGTGAAGCACACAAAATGGGCTAAATAAACTGCAGTCTGCAGTTCCAACTAGTGATATGGCGGGGTGTGGCAGGGAGCCCTGCAAGCAGACCTGCATTGGCTAAAAAAAATACAATTTACAATTTTCAAATAAATCAAATTTAGATAGAGCTGAAACTAATAGTTCATCAGTCAGTGGACAGACAAACATTATGTGGCTATTTTGACATTTTAATTGTTTCAGAAAAATTTCAAGCAAAAACACTGAATATTCTCCTGTTGCAGTTTCATGTTATTTAAATTCTACTGCTTTTGCTCATGTGACAGTTATAATAATTTTCTTTTGGACACTGGGCTGGACGAAGCACAAAAAAAAAAAAAAAATGGTATTTTGGGCTTTAGACTATTTAATGCCACTGTGTAGGCCATAAAATGAATCAAAAACAATCAGCACATTTATCTATTATGAAAATTATTTGTTTATTGCAGCCCTGCTTTTAATCACTTACTTTAATTTCATAACTATATTTGATGTTGGCCTACTGCACTTTGCAGCTGAATTATAAAGGAAAAAATAAATAAAAACTATTTAAAAAAAGGAATTTGAACAGACATTTTTAAGGACTTGAGATCAAGAACAAAAAAAGAGCACATGCAGTTGTACTTTATGTGATCTTTGTTTTCATTGTTCATATTGTCTGCACTACAAACCATTGTCCAATATAGAGATTTATTGACCTGGGTCCTTTAAGATTAATCTTAACTTTATGTATTATTTCCCCTAAAGACACAACTAATTCATTCAAATGAGTTTTCATGTCCCTACCAAGCCACACATTTACAAGTCCAGTCCTGTTATTTGAGTACACAATATTTTATTGTGAACCCTGGTTTGGGTGTGACAGTTCTGCTCTCCGTATGCCCACCATCCATCCCAACCATCTCTTGATATGCAGCATAATAAACATAATCCAGCCAGTGATCACATTTCCTATAACATGTATTTGTAGTTTAATTCAAGGAGACAGGGCCAAAAGAGAAAAAAACAAATGTTGTTGTCACTTATGTTTCTCATGGTTTCTTGAGTCTGAAAACTACAGCAGGGCCAGTCCTATGAACCACAATGTCTCTGACTGACTGACTGACTGAGTGATGGAGTTGAGGGACTATTGGTCAGCTGGCCTAAGGTTGGAGTTTCCCCATTGGTTGTTGGTCTTTCAAAATAAATTTGCACCATCAGTTTCTAATCAGGGCTAGGGGGCTATTTTTGATAGATAAGTCACCACTAGTGCCCAGCGAGTGAGAGGTACACCTCCCTTTGTCTACTCTATGGGGTGGGTGGCAGAGCAGCAGTGTGTTACCCAGATCAAGGCTGTGCACTGTGTAAGTAACATTAATATTAATTATAAATAACATCCTCAAATGACCAATTCTTGTTTTTTTTCCTACACATCTTTTTGCCAGACACTTTTAGCCAACTAAATTTGCCTGCTACACATGCCTCCTTTTCTAGTTGTGCTCCATTTGTGTTACCTTGCACACCTAGTCAGACTGTACCATAAATTAGTGATAAATAATATTGAACCTTTGTTAACTTCCTTGTATTCTACTGTTCTTTATTGATTTAACTGTATGAACTTTTAATTGAATTTGGTAGCTCTAAGAACCTCTAAGGAACATTAGTGATAAAAGAGTTGTGAACCTTGCAGATATACAGAAATACTTGTGGTATAATGCTTGTCAAAAATAAATATAAATTAATATAAATTAATATATATATATATATATATATATATATATATAGTTTTCTTCATCTTCAACCGCTGATTGTTTTATCTCGATGTGAAATGCCACCAATTATAGAAAAATCTCACAAATTTGTTTGATGTCAAAGATCGTTAGTCTTAGATGAGAAACAAAGGAGGAAATGTGCTTGGTGTCTGACAGATTCAGGTTGGGGTCCTGCTAAAAATGGTATTAGTAATGTGACATTTTTGAGCCAAAAGCCTAAAAGATTTAAACAAATGGATCCTCTAGTTCAATTTAGATCTCATAAATATTTTTGACTTATTATTTCTACAAATGAGACCTTTAAAACAAGTTTGTTGGTTTGTTTTACAGTCAATTATTTTTTCTTACTATTGAATCTACTGAATCTACTGATTAACCGTTGAGTTTGTCAGAGTAGAGATGAGATGATTTTTTTCTCTTCTCCTAATGAATAGATGGTGGAAATCAAGCTGTTGGGTGAATTTCAGTTAACTCATTCAGATTAGAAGACCTCAGCCACCAGTCACAGAAGTGGCAACTTATCCATCTTTCAGCTTCCAGGTTCACCATGCGTAGACCTCCTGTTTTTGTCTTTCAGACAAGAGAGAGAACGGAAACAGAGTAGGAGCCCAACATTATTTCCATATTCTCTCTTTTTTCTTCTTTTTTTCTTCCTGTCAGGTTGTCTCTGCTGATTTAGAAAATGGGAGTTAATTGTTTCATCTCTCATCTGCACTCTGTTCCAGCAGTTGCAGAAGGCTAGTAGAGGAGGGCGGGAGTCTTAGAGATAATGAGAGATAAAACCACGATGAATCTGGCAACCCTCTTGTTCGGGCTCACTGGAAACGACAGTTCCAAGTGCGCTCAATGAAAATATGGACTCCAGTCCAAAACCTTGAGGCTGGCTTCATTCCATGTGATGAAACGAGAGAGCGAAGGAGAGAAAAACACAGAGTGAAACAGAAACTGTGAGAGAGAGGAAGATGAGAAAGAGAACAAATGAGTTTGTATGTGTGTGACTAACTTTCCTTAGGCCGTCTCTCTTTTTCCATTAAACTATCAATTTATTTGAGTAGGAGAGTAAAACATTTTGCACACACACTCACACACAATTGTGAGGAAATAGTAATAAAGCACATTATTTTTGTGAGCTATATAAACAAAATAAATAAATAAGTAAAAAAAAAAAAAAAATCAATCTTTACGCATGTGAGGTGTTGGTGCAGCCTTGATAAGTGTTTGAATGCACGACTCCACTGGAGTGATGCACGTCGCACACAGATGCCTGTCGTTAAACGAGTGGTGGGGGTGGGGGGGAGGGTTGCGAGGCGTCTTCGAGTGAAACACCACGACTCCTCTCTTCACTTTTTTCAGAAGCATCATAATGCCAACAAACAGCACAGCATGAAAGCGGCTAAACGGATTATTAACTGGATTATTAACGAGCAGGCGTGAGAGGATTAGCCGTGTTGCTTTGAAGTCAATCTGTGGAAGGAGAAATTGACTTGGAACGCACTACCTCTCCTTTCTCTCATTCTCTCCCTCTCTTCTTCCCTTTGCTCTCGCCCCTATTTTTCTATTTTTGAGTAAATTAAAAAGAAAAAAAAAAATAATGAATTCAGTGACTTGTAAAAGTATTTTTCATTGAGTAAGCCCACGCCTTGGCAGCAGACTTTGATGCTTGTGATCTGTACAGATCTTACCTGCTTCATCACTTGAAATGGCGGGTATTCATTTTCAGCATTTATTTAGCACACGTTCTGTCTTTGTTCAGCTTCTCTTAATCATGTCAAGATGGCAAGAAGAGAAACTATGCTCACACATTAAGGAGAATTCACAAAGATCTCTGTCAAAGTTTTTACGTTACATTATTGTAACAAGTTTGTTCTTAACCCTAACCCTTAATACAGGTGAGTGGAATTGACTTTTTTTTTTTTTTTCATTTGGAAAGAAAGTAGTTACAATGATGACTGTTGTTTTTATCATTGATTATGTTCTGTCAATTATCAGGAGTAGAGTTTAAAATCTCAAAGATTCATATTTGTAAAAAATTAGGTCTTTCCAATGGCTTTTGAATTACAGCAGAAAATAAGCTCTGCGTCAAGCCAGAGTTTGTAAGAATTGTAAGCTTTAGATGTTAATTCATTCTATATGCTTGAGTTGATATAAAACAAATAAAGTCTTGATATATTTTTTAAATAATTTGCACATTTATGTTTACACCATTATAATTTACACATATAATTTACAATATTTACATTTGCATCTTTAAAAACACTTCCATCCATCTCTGTAGCTTTCTCATACAAGTGCTTCTGGCCTCTGATTGGTTAGTAGAGCAGCATGTGACACAGACCGGAAGTAGTGTTGTTATGAGGATGAAGTGCAGAGAAAAAGTAAACGTGGTAATTGAGAAGTTCAGCACATTTATGATGCTGACACATTTTGTTCAGCAGGATAAACTTCACTAAGCAACTTCACTAATGTGGTGTGGTGTGATGCCTAAATATAATTGCCAGATGTAGAAAGGCAAAGTTAGGCTATAAACCAACTGCACCACAGTCACATGACCGAAACATCACCACTACTGAACTTCCAACTTATAGTTAGTATAAAGGCAATAGGGCTGTAAAGATGGACTGGAGAGTAGATGATGTTTAAGAAATCTTCACAGGGTTATTGATTGATGTATTTTATGTTGTAGAGGAACAGGTGAAAATCTCTGAGCACTGACTGAGCACAGACCTTATTCAGCCACTGAAACAAAAAGCTATTCAGACAAACCCAAAGACTTCACGACAAGAGAACAGGAAGTGCAAACTAATTTCAGGACTTGTTCTAGCAGCACTATCAGCAACAAGTTAGGAAACATGTTTTCTTTGTATTAATTCTGGATAAATTAATTCTTCAAACCCCCAGTGTGAGCATTCAGATTTGGATTTCAGACACACATCGCAAAAAGAAAAATGTTGTGCTGCAACTAGTCTGAAGTCTTCATGAGGGGTTGATGCATCTGGTCTTAAAAGTGTCTGAAAGTTGGGCTTCGTCCAGTCAATTACTGCAAAAAAATGATCCAGCAACAAACACTTTTTGATCATCCTTTCAAGTGATTTGCTTCTATTCCTTTATCCGAGCTGTCAGCAGGAACCTGAGCTGCCTGTGTAACTGTAGAAAAACAACTAGATAACAAGATCACACGAGAAGAAAGACGCACAGAATCTTTCAAATCATCTTCCAGCTGAAAGAGAGAAGTGACCATACCGGACCTCTATCTGCACAAATGCTCTCTCAAAAGTATCTCAGTGAGTGCGATGCTTATATCTGATGCTACCCCACAAATCCGACACGATACAACCGTATTTCTAACTTATTATCCCATCTCTCCTTCCTGTGTCTCTGCTCAGGGTGAAGGTATAAGAGAATGTAATCCTCCCTAAGCGTCACAGTCTTTTTACAGCGTATCCATGTAACTAATTAGAGTCATAATTTTTATTTATTTCATTTTTACAAAGCCCTGCTCTCATTACTCCGACACCGATGCTAATCAGCTCTCTGAGTTTGTTTCTGAGTGTGACTGGGTTGTCTGTGTGTGTGTGTCTGTGTGTGTGTGTGCGCGCGCTCTCCGGCAGCAGCATGCAGTGTTTGTAGGTCATCCTAATCACCTCCCAGTCTGAGGCTCCGGAGACCTGTGTTGACCATATCTGTCTGAGGGGAGCACATCACCCAGGGAGCAAAGGTATGCAAGGTTAGCAGGGTCGCTACGTGCCATCCAGCATCTCACTGAACTTTAAGATAACACAAGAACACATCTCAGCCAGGCACACACAAACCTGCAGTCTGCTGACAAACAAACACACCAAACAATAGAGAACCCTCACATACTTAATCAACCGTTCCAGACAATGTATTATCATTAAAGCATAGACATAATTAATGAAATTACATTTGAATCAATGCAAATGTATTGTGTCTGATTATACAACTTTTTTTTTTATTATTATTTTGTGGCTCAAATGAGTTTAGTATCAGTGCTGTTTTGCAGTGCAGATTGTGATAAACAGAATATTTTATACTTTACACATTGTAGAACAAACACTGATACATTGTTTCACCTCTTCAGCCACTGATAATGCACTTGAAAATTTGACAGTGTCTAAGTGTCTCGGCAGATTTTGTTGTCTTGATGAGGTGTCACATCAACACAACATCTGCTGCCAAACTACCCCACCCCCCCCAATACTGCAGTATATGCATGACTGAGCCTCAGATTCAATATGTCAATGAGATCTCCGTTTTCAGTGGCCGGGAAGGTGAACCTTTGTTTACTCTCATCAGTTAGTCAGTATTGATTTGAGATGGACATGAGTTTGAATGAAAGACCATGATAAAGAAGAACGTGAACATGCAGGCCCCTCTAAAAAATCTCAAAAAGCCCTCCTGCCCCGTGCTCTCAAAAAATGTTTAGTCCACTGCTGAAGGAGATTAAAGCCCCCGACTATTGTGTCAACCTGGCACATCTGAAAGTGGATAACTGAGACTCAAGTCGGCTTCAGCTTAGCTTACCCTGCTGTGATCCAAGATTAGCCACCTTGCAGAGTTAAAACTATTTTAGAATTTAGCCCACTTAACCCTAGGCTAACCGGCAGTGAGGAAGAGAGCTTATTGAGTAGCCTTAAGCCACCCAGAAAAGAATGTGCTGTGAATCTACAATGAGACTGGTGCTGACGTGGTAAAGCCCTCTCAAAACATAGTGTCCTGTTTTTTTTACTCACGCTCCCCCATCCTCAGCAAGCTGTGATCCAGCTCTCTGTCATCCTTATATCGAGGCTTGAGGGATCTTATGTCTCCATTCCCACAGTCTCTAGCCAGACTAGATGTGCTGTGTCATGGCATCAGCATCACTCAAATCATGAGCCTTTTTTTATTATTATAAACATCATCTACTTCCATTTCAGTGGCTCTATCTGCCTCTCCATCTGTATGGTTTGGAGCGATATCATGTTTGTGTCCCACTCATCTCCGCAGAGTGATGTGAAATGGCAAGTCGTCAGACCGACAATTCGCTGTGGGCGAGGAGTGTCTGTCATTACAGAGGAACCCAGTTGTTCAATGAGTGCATGTGTGTGTTGTTGTTGTTGTTGTTGTCGTCGTCGTAGTCGTCATGCAGGCCAGAGAATGCTTGTATGCAACATAATGTGTGTATGTAAGGACAATAGGGCTTGGGTTGAGTGTGAAAGTGCAAAGTTGACTAAAGCAGCTGGTGTTGTGTGTTATTGTGTGTCGGTAGGTGCAGATTAACTTGTCAAAAACTGCTATGCTAAAAGTGAAATGCCAGAGTGAGACCAGACTTAAATTAGTGTCGAGTTAAAATTTAGGATGAATGAATGCACAGGCCTCCACAGTAATCTGTGTGTAGCATCAGCTCATGCCAATCAATAAGATTTCTTTTGGTCCAAGTCATAAATCACTGCTTTTCTTTAATCACTTGCCAGTTCATTCATTTGGTGACACTTTTCATTTCCACCTCTGGCATTTTCATGTTTGTTTTTATTTTATTTTTTTTTCATCCAGAAGTTTGTTTGTTTCATCCATTCAATCATTCATTACTTTGTAATTACTGTTCTGCACTGGTCTCCCCAGGGGGAACCTGTCAGTCAAAACATGTGTCAGCATTTTGAGTTTCTGTGGCCGGCCCTGTGCTTGAAGCTTGAATTACTCCTGCTGAGGCAACACAGCCTCATGAAATGTAATCTACTGATTTTGTGTCTATTTATTTTGCAGCCTGATGATTTTAAGCTTGTAAAATAAATAAATTTCATTGTGAATTTTTCTGCACAGTTTCATACATTTTCCATTGTTTTGTGACAGAAAAAAAGATTAGATTTTAGTGAGTCCAGCCTTATGAAACTGTTGGTTGTGTTTAGACACTCACAGCTCTAGGGTAAGGTTAGGGCTGTGGTTTGCTGTAAAACAGACAAATTCAGTGACTTTAGAGTCAACATGTTTAAAGCATGTTTCCCTGGCGTTAACCAAAATGCTTTTAGATTCAATAATGTCTACACAAACTGATGTGAAACTGTGTTGGCGTAAGACTCAAAATAAGATTAAATGACTCTGTAGTGTTATTAACCCATGTTAAGGTTAAGCTGCAAACATACATTGGCAGTTGGACAGCTGATAATGATGTTGATGATGAAGTTAGGGCTGAGCAATATGGCCTATGATTCATATCACAATATTTTTTGACAATATTTACAGTGAGCTCTTTGGAATTACCTGGTTTCATGGTCAAAAAATATGATCTGTTCTTCTCAAACACGATGCATTTAAGCTAATACCTCACAAACAATACTCAGAATCAGAGTCAGAATCAGAAATACTTTGCAGGGAATTGTTATGTTACAGTGCTCCATTTCACATATGATAACCTCTCATGTCTTTATTAATCACACCCATTAGTCATTCACAGTGTCGGTGGACAAGGTCAGTGAACTTTTGGACTTCATAAATGGTTGTTTGGTGGCAATAACCTAATCCAAGCTCTTCTGACAGCTGATCAGACCAGCACAGGGTTCAGGGGGGTTTCTGACCGTCCTTCTTTACAGAGCTGCTTCAGCTCAGACATTCTTCAGGAACCTGGTGGATATGCCTCTCTTGAGGTCATTCCTCAGCATCTCAATTGGGTTAAGATCCGGGCTCTGACTGGGCCACTCCAAAAGGCAGATGTTATTTTTTGAGGCCATGCTGTCGTGGATTTACTTGATGTCAGAAGTCCACTTCTAGGGAGAGTAACCACAATACTTAATGTCTCAATCTATAGACACTTTGCCTAACTGTAGACTGATGAATATCTAAACTCTTTCAACTCTTTCCAGCCTTATTCAAATCAGTATTTCTTGATTGCAGGTCTTCTGAGAGCTCTTTTATTGCGAGGCATGGTTCACATCAGCAGATGTTTTTTGTTTGTTTTTTTCTCGGTTAAAGTAGCTCCAATCCACACTTTCTTTATTGACTGGACTCTAACTCCTGACTCCAATTAGCTTTTGTTGAAGTCATTTGTCGAGGGGTTCACATGCTTGTTCCAACCTACACTGTGAATGTTTCAATGATGTATTCAATGTGAACAAAAACGATGCAATCACTTGTGTGTCATTAGTTAAAACAGATTGTGTTTGTTCATTATTGGAACTTTGAGTAAGGTCAGCCCATAATAGTAGATACATATATACAGAAATACAGATGAGTACTTACTTTTTTTAGCCACTGCATCTGTATAGTTTGGAATCTCCTATCATCCAGTATGATGAGTCCAGTCCCTGCATCATTTTTTTGAATTAAAATGTTGTTTACTGTTTATTCATTTGTGGTCTCTATTGGAACAATTTTAAATTAGCAAAATTAGCTTAAATCACAACCTGGTTAAATTTGACCCTGAACAAAATAAAAAAAATTCACCCTGAGGCCTGAAACACACTGCCTGCGTGGTGTCTGGGTTTTCATTTCAGTGCTTGTTAATAGGTGAGAGCAAACAATTTTTCACAAGTGAGAACATCGGCCACTATAGTTTCAGTGTCTAGGCTGAATCTGAATATGATGCAGACATGAAAAAATATGAATGTTATATCTTTTAGGCATTTCAGCAGCTGCACACGGAGACATTGAAGGTCACATGTATAACATATGTACTATGAAACTCAGAGAGGGCTAAAATCATTATGTTAATAATTCAACAGAAGAGGGGCAGAGATGTGCTCTCGCTCACTCTCGCTCTGTGTGTTGTGAATGACGGTAGACAAAAGTCAGGGCAAACTCTGTAGGAAAGCAGAGCTGGCAGTGGCAGCAGGTACACAGTTGTGTGAGGCATGGTAGTTCCATGATGCAGCCACCACGCACACACAGACTGAAGTCATCCTCCTCGCCTCAGTTACCGTTTCTGAACACAAATAAACTCTGTTCACTTCTTTAACTCTCTCCACTTCCCTCTGCTCCAGATAGAAAAACACTTACCTCTCCTGCGTCAGACACACGCCCAGGAGAGTTTTCTGAATTATTATACTCAGTGTTTAAAATATAGTCGTTTACTACATCCCACATGCAACAAGCCAGTAAATACATTTTGTTGGTTTTTGTTGCGTTGTAAACCTTTTCTTGAGCAGATTTTATTTGTAGAGTCTGGGATAGAGGACAAAGTTCTTTGTCTGCTTTGTATTCTTATTTATATTCATGACTGACAAAATGTTTTGCAACTACAATAATAAAAGTATGCGTGGGCTTCCCACTTATCTTTGCCTGAAACATAACATTATGAAATGTAACATAATGTAACCTCCCATAATGTAACCTAACATGACTTGATCCAAAGTAACTTGATTTATATGTAACAAAAAGGTAACGGCACTATCATCACATGGAATGATCAGCTTGTGACTTGTCCGGACATTTAATCAAGACTTTCATGGTGCCATGGTAAAAAAAAGTTTTTGTTTGTGTTTTGATGTGTTGCCAACTAACAAGAACTTGGGTCTTACCTAATATGAGCCTCTCAAAGGGAGGAAAGACATGTTATATGTCTGTGTGTTTGTTTGTATTCCTAAAGTGAAACCAATGCTCAGTGCACAGTTGGAGACAATAATTTTACTAATTTCACCGGCACTACCTGTGCCAGGATAATAACACTATCAGACACAGTTAATGTATAATTCATGCATTAGTGCAGCATTGGTGTCCTTTGATGTGTGGGTTTGTCCTTGTGTTTTAAGTACTGCAATTAGGATGATGCATTTCCTATATCAGTGCTTATTGTTGTGTTGATACATATAACACAGACTATAAGATAACTGACCTATAAAATTATAAACAACTTATAGGGCTCTAGCTTATATATAATGGCTTGTATAATATTGAATAAATGTATCTAATGAGTATGAATTTTTGCTTTGACATACAATGTGACCTGGTCATACAGTGTTTAATATACAGTCAAAGTTTATGTCAGCTCTGGAGTTTAAAACAATAAAAAATGTACAATTTTCACAATATTTTCATATGTCTTTTGTGTGGACACTTATGGGCAGGACCATGGTCAGGCTGTGGCTAATGCAGTAACAAGGCAACACCCTGCACATGTTCTCAGGCTATTACCTGGTAAGGACACAATCAGAAAAAAACACAATCATATGCAAAACTAAAATCAGTTGAACATTTCTAGCCCATGATCTGAGCAGAGCTCCATGAACCTCCAAACTGAGGTCATTTTTCTCACTATCAGGTTATTAACATACATTGTCAACATCAGGTTGAGATCGTTTTCTTTCCTTGTTTTTTTTTTTTCTTCTCTCCTCCACAATATCCCGTTACGGGGAAGTCTTGGCGTACTGCTCCATGTATGCTAACAGACCTCTGCAGTCGTCTCTGCATGAGTCTAGTGGTTTGCTACTGGCATGTCTGAGTCAGATACAGTCAAGTTGCATTGTGGGTAAAGTGGCGATTAATATAAAATATGTATCAGGGGCTGTATTAAAGAAACAGAAGAAAAGGAATCCTACACTGTCTTACTTAATCCTGTTTTATCAACATGGTTATCACCTTTTATGTCAACCAACGCAACTTTTCTCATCATTTCCCACTGAGTGGGAGTATTTTTATAACTTTTTAGATTTCTCATTTTTAGGCACCTGCTTGGGGCCCAAGGCAATTAGAGGGCTCTCAAGGGAAAACAAACTTTACTCAACAGTAATGTCTAAAATCCGGTTCTCTTCACTTAGACACCCAATGGACATTGGGATTTTGTCTCTTTCCAGCTGATGATTGTTTGACGGAACATGCTCCTGCTCTGTCCCACCAACTTAACACATCAGAGCCATATCAGCTCTTCTTCACTGAGGAGATGGGTTCTGTCAGAAAGTCTCTAGATATGTCGCAAACTGCTGCTTTAACACTGCTCAGTGTAAAACCTCCTTTCAGGAGCTTTATTTTAATGAGCACTGGCTTTATGACGTGAGTCATTTAATGAGTCAATGTTATTTAGTTGTTTATTAAAATTTTTATTGCTCTTTATTACATATATTTTCAAAATTACAAGATTTTTCACGTGCTTCATATTTATATTCTGAAAATTATAATAATATTAAGATTTGAAATGGAAAAAGAAGGAAGTTTAAATTTCGTATATATGAAACTGGAGGGGCCTCCCAGCAAATCTTTGCCTGTGGCCCCACTGGACTCTACAATCACCAAGGCTTATTGCTATGGTTACCAATATATTAGGAGGTTTCTGTAATATGGTTCTGGATTGATTTTAATCCCATTTCTTCAAACTTTCCACTGTTATGCCGACACTGTTGTACAAATGCGATGCTACCCTGGCAGAGTACGTATTTTAGAGACAAAATGTCACTGTGCATGGTGCTGAAAGAGTGGATGCATTGCTGTGACTGCTTGTGAGGCATGTTATGCATTAAGAAATATCCTAAACATAAATGACACAAGCAATACAAGAAGTGATTTTATCTGCTTAGAGTCATCACCCCAAGCATGTTATAGCATAAAAATGCAGCCTAATGTTCAGTCAACATACTCTTATCGCTTTTATAAGACACACCTTACTTGGGTAAAGTAGGTATAAAAAAAATGGAGTGCGCTTTGACTAATGTGGCTTTTTTGAGGGTGACATTAAGCACAGACATTAAGCCCTTAAGCACAAATTAAGAACTAGCCTCAAATCACAGTGACAGTTCTTATTTGCTGCTGTAATAGAAGGAGCATCTACAATTCATGCAGGTGTTTTCACTTTGTCTGAGACTTTACATTCATATCAGACCATTAGTAAATAGGAAATACCTGTCAGAGAACACAAGTAATCCAGTACAGAACAAGAGGAAAAGGAGAATATATCGAAACAGAAAATCAATTGAAGATACGCAGCAGAAAGTAAAGGGACACACTTGTTTGCTTCTTTACTAGGTTTAAGGCCACACTGATAAATGGAGATAAAATGGAACATAGAACAACTTAGGGAAAATGTCTAACAGGCCACCCTTCGCTCCATCAAAGAGCTTTGCTGTTATCACTGTGACGACTATGTTAGACATTATTGCTTTCTGGGCGATGACACCCATACATGACCAAGAGGAGCAAGAAGAGAGGAGGATGGTAACAGAGATTGGCAGATTTAAATCTGCCAAGAGATACATTACACAAGGTCAGTTTGGGACACAGCAGCAAGACAATATTTGGCCTCCCAGTGGCTGGTGTAGCTCATTCAAACATTTTCATTTATGTCTTTGTACTTTTCATGGATCAAGTCATGCATGGTATTTTATGCTTGAAGAGACCCAGAGCTGTGAAGATTAAAACCCAGGACTATTTGAGGAGATCCTCATTGACCTCACCATGACAACATCAGCTCTGGAGTAGATACATAGGTGACAGCCAACACCAGTATTGATTTCACCTCCACCAATTTAAAGATCAAAAAAAGAGCTGGTGTGAAAACAGCATTTAACTACCTGCAGCTTGTAATCTACTCTCACTCTAACATCTCTCTCTAACCACAACTCTTTCTTTCTCTCTTCTCTCTTGCTTAGTTTTCATTTTCCCTCTTCAGCTTGCTCTCTGTGCCAATAGCTAATCCGTGCAGCTTTGCAATCCAGTAAAGCAGGTAAGCGGCTTGTTTCATGTTTTTGTGTCAGTGGATGTGTGTGTGTTTTTTTACTTGTATCTTTGGAAGAACCAGACGAAAAGCGAGGACATTTTCAGATAGTAAGGACATGGTTTGATCCTCACTTTCAAAGGACCGCATGAAGGTTAAGACTTAGTTCCATAGTTAAGATACAACTAAATCAGACTTAATCGTGACCCACTTGCTACTGCAAAGGCTGCAGTCAATCTGCAGTATATGTATCAATAGACCTGGTTCATAGGAGCGAAATGAGTTGTTGTAACCCTTTTTGTGTGTTGCTATGGCAATTCTTGCATGTGTGCATGGAGGTTGGTTTTGTCCCACTTTCCTGAAATAGGCTGCTAACTCTGGTACAGCTATTGTAAATAATAATTATTTATTGGTTACAACACTGTCATCACAATTCATTCACATCCTAGGTTTTAGGCTCCAGCCCCTATTAAGTTCCAGAGATCAGTGGCGTGGCCTCGCTTCAGTAAAACCTGTGTTTATTGTTTATGAGGCCCTGTTGGCCCTCAGGTTTGGTTCGACCTAAAACTTCACAGATTCCTGTTATGTATTCATTTTCATATTTGATACCCTCAGGATTCTAATAAATGTATTTGATAAATGAACTTGAAATTCTGTAGATGTTTGTTTGTGTGTGTAAGACCAATCAGCCCTGGGCCCCATAGCACTTTGGCTGAAAAATAAGAAAAAACAAAACGCACAATGTATGTGAACCACCAACCAGCCTTTTATCAGTAGTGAAGTGATTTTAATCGCACAAGGAATCTGCGGAATGATGCGTGTGAAGTGCAAACTGCAAAAGCTGTTTCTGAAATTGAGGATATACTCAATATGACATAAACATTAAGCACTATAATGACTTTCAGTGTAAACTGTGAACACATACAAACCAGCAGACAGTAAATTCACACACATATAGACTGAGTCCCTCGCTCTGAGTCCCTTAGGAAATGGCCATCACTGTCAATTAGGATCATTGTGCACAGTAGCCAATGTACTTTACTACAGAAAACCATTACACCCTCTCCCTCTCTTTGCTTTCTCTCTCTGTCACTCACACACACACACAAAAAAGGAAAAATAAGAGACACACACATTATGAACAACAAAACCTCATGGGATACTGAGCCACTGACAGGCCATTACAATTCCACTGAGACGGAAGATGGTTTACAGGCACTTAAAGCTCTGGGGACGTGCGCACACACACACACACACAGACAGACACACACACACACACAAAGACATAAGGATATGCATGCACTCACACATACATACACACACACAGACAGACAACCGAGTCCACCATCCAATCTAGCAGGGAGATGTGCAGCGTAGCTCAGCACAGTGCAGTGCGAGACACCAGAGGCACTTTAATATATTTTCAATTCAATTGTGACAACAGTGAAGCCCCGTCAGGCCTGGACACTGGAATAAAGACCTGCTTAGACACACTCACGGAAAAGATGCACTAAAGGAAGATTTGATGCAGCGATACAGCCATCATGGGCCGAAATCTCAACACCAGCCAGCAACGCACACGAGCATCCTGCATCTGCACAAACTGAAATGCCATAGATTCTCCATTAGCAGTTACCTGGTGAGTGACAGCTCTACACACACACACACACACTCCAGACAAAGATGGACACACTAATGTCAGATCTGTTGCTTCTTTCTTCCTCCTGTGGTTGTTTGAACAGTGGGTTGGTTTAAATGTCCTCTCTGACAATCTCTGTTGGAGCTCTGCAACACACTTCAAAACACGTCGTGTAATAAACTCTGAAACATTGCAGAGAAACTGTGTGGTAAGAGCTCATCCCTCCACGGTGGCAGGATGCAGGATTTTCTGCCAAATAAAAAGTACAAGTCACTGATAAAGTTCTGGTCCTGGTTGGATTTGGAGACCATTCACTGCCAAATAAGATTTCACAGATTTTTGTTAGTAACCTGCTATTTAATTAAAATTTACCCAGATTTTAAAGTTATAGGAGGCGGCAAAAGTAGAAGGAATCAATCCTCTAAATTCATCAATATGGAATATGATGCATTTCATGTATTAACATTTACGTTTAAGTTTATATCATATAATAATATTCTAGCTTATTGTCTGTGTGGCAACTTTTCAAGAAAGACCTGCTAACTTTGAGGTCACGTTGAAATGGTACGATCAGCATTTACTCCCTAGTTAAATGACTGAGAGGGTATTTACCGGCTCTGGCTCCGATCAGCAGTGATGTAAACACAATACCCGGGTGAACACGCTGACTCTTGCCTTTTTTTTTTTATGCGATGCACAGCTCCACCTTCAGCCCTGAGATCCAGATGCCCACTCACAAGAGCGTCCTGTCTGACAGCGCCAGAATTGGAGGTTGGAGTTTATGTTTTGTAAAACACAAGGCAAAACTTGTCTCTCTGCAAGCTGAATTGTGCGTCCGCAGATGGGAATAGTGAATGACATAAGAGAATGTGCAGGTCAGTCTTTCATACCATGACAAGCAGAGTTTATGTTGGGGACACTGATTAAGGTTCACGCATAGTTTATATGTTTACAATTTCCATTTCAGACGTCTTCTAACCACACACACCAGAAACAGACCGGTCGCCTGCTCAGCACGGTGCAGTTGAACCAGAAACACTGCGGTTACATCTTCCTCTCAAAATGAGCTGTGCTCAGGGCGGCTGTGTGTTTTAGAAACACACAATCACCAAGCGAAGCGTCTCACACAGAGGCTCAGACACTTAGAGGAGGATTAACCCAGGGAATGAGACAACAGATCCGCTTTACAAAACCCCTGCACTGCACTGCGTCCGTGTGTGTGTTGAGTATGTGGACTTCACGACATTGCCCTCTGCATTTGTGTGTCTGCGTCCTCTCAGCGTGAAACATAAAGGTAAATTCATCTGGCAGCATGAAAGAGTCAATTGCCTGTTTTTAGCAGGTTCATGTGCTAATTTCAAAGTAAAAGGTACAGGATATATTCACTCTACTGGGTCTGATTGTCCTATTGTCAAGTTGTGACACTGCCAATAGCAAATAGGATCAAGGGGGCGGGGTTACCCTATGTCCAAGAGTAAAAAGAGAAGAATATGGCATATTTATTTTCTTGCCACTCCCTCTCTTTCACTCTTATGTATACCCTGTTAGTGAACTGAAACAGCTCTTTATGTCTCTCTCTCTGTCCAAAAGTTCTATTTACAACCATGAAAAGCAGCAGCTAAGAAAATGAACGGAGTGATGTGTTCTGTCTATTCATTGATCTACTCTGCTCTGTTTAATCACAGCGGAGCACCAACACACAACGAGCACTGCCTCAGTGACAGTCAGCTGGTTGGTGTGCGAGAGTGTGCGCACGCAGGTTTCATGTAGTTATACACGTGTGGTAGCAAATTAAATGTAACGTTAACTTAAAACAACAAAGAGTTTTTACGTTAATAGGGAAGCAAGACAAATATCATCTTGACATTGGGAAAGGCAGACGCTATCAGCGATTGATCATTGATCACACAGAGCATTGTCTATTGGCACAACCCTACATGGTACATATGGATTTTGTCCACATTGGACACTTTGCTAAATTCTCTTTGTACACACCGTGATGATTGATAATCATCTACTCTGACCTCATGCACTTTGTAACTGTTTGGATGTATCTGGGTGTATCTGTGCAGTGACAGTGAAGCTGAATGGAATATACTCAGTGATGACAAATGCTGACTTTGGGCTTGTTATTATTAGAAGTGGCGAGAACTTGGAAATGTCAGACAAGCAGTCAAATGGAAGGAAAGGACGACAATGAAAGTCAAAATAAGAAGGCAGACTGTCAGGCAAGTGAGCAGAGCAACATTTACTGCCATCTCTACACACACACACACACACACACACACAATAGATAAACAATGCCACAAACCACATCATTGTTCTTGCCTTCTATGAGGCTTTCATTCCTCAGACACTCCTCCCTCTCTCTTTCTCTCTCTCTGTCACCTCACTTTTTCATCTGTCTATTGCCCACCCACTGTACACACACACACACACACACACACACACACACACACACACACACACACTGCAGCATGGTGTTTTGTATTTTTACAGCCTGCCCTTCTCTCAGAGGGAGAAGTGCAGACAGGGAGGTGTGTGCACGTGTGTGTGTGTGTGTGTGTGTGTGCGTGTGTGTGTGTGTGTGTGTGAACTCCAGTAAGTAAACAGGCAGCAAACACTGTGAAATCATGACAGCAAAACAAGGGACGAGAAACAGAGAGAGAGAGAAATTGAGTCTTTGCAGGAAACTAAAAATGTCTGAGAGCATCACATCCCCTACTGCTGCACGGTAACACACACACACACACACACACACAGGCAATAAGTTAGATACAAAGGCCCTAATTTCTGTCTCTCTTTCACCATCTTCATGTTTGTTCTCTCTCTGTCTGTAATAATAATAAACTTATTACTATTATTGGTAAATCAAGTTTGCAGTACAAACGGCAGAATGGCAGACATTTTGTCAGACTCTTACTCAAGTACAAAACAAAACAAAATACATAAAAATAAAATAAGACATAAAAGAATGAAATAAAACAACAAGTCATCCAAACTCACTTGTCATAACCATCAAAACCATCCCAGATTAGGATGGTTCCTTCTGTCAGAACAACACCGTCACTGACAAAAGCTATGACTGTTACAGAAACTATAAATATGATCTGTCAGATCTGTGGCTATTGATGTTTGGTTCAGTTTAGGCACAAAAAACGACTTAAAAAAAGGAAAAGGAAACGCTCACTTTGAAAGTTTCTTAAAACAAGAGTTATATACAAGAGACTTTTAGTAAAAAAAAACAAAAAAAAAAAAAACAGAAAACATCACTTTGGAATATACCCTAATTTCACTGACTGAGACAAAAGCTTCAAATAAACTTTACTAAACGTAAAGCATTTCTGCACATTTATGACTGGATTTATTTGGATCCAGTGTGAGCAGGAGGATTATAACAAGTATGGAGTATTGTTTTAAAACAGATGTGAAACACACAGAAGTGTATACACTTCCAAAGATCACATCATCTTTAAAGCGTTATTGTGCTGCGATGGTTTGAGCTGGAGACGTGCTGTTTTTTTCTCCATAAACTAGAGAATCTGCACCTTCAGGCCTCAGTTGTCCATGTGTGACACTTTCTATACATTCTTGAATGAAGTTAGTTCAGATTTTGATCAGTCTGACTCTCTGACTGGAGCATTGCTGCTTTACCTTTGTGTGTTTATCTGTCGATTCTCTTCCTCCATAGGGAAGTTTAATGTCAGATCTCTACACCGGGCACTCCTATTGGCTCCAGTGTGTGATGTCAGAGCCCACCAGTGTCTCATTCAGAGGCCGAGCTGTCAGCTGCTTGTGTAGTCAAAGTCAATGGGATCAATCCTGTATTTTTCTGATATTAGAGTGAGGAGAAGTTGGTCTAATTTTATTGTAGTGACAGAGACATGGACAATAAGATATTTAGAGCATTAGAGGCTTTAGAGCTGATTTTTTTTGATTTCTTCATTACTCAAAAGAAAGATCAGAACTCATGTTCAGATGAAGATAGAAACTTCAAATCAACACACGTTTAACTTTCTGTGTTGAGGTTTTCTCTGGTTCTTATGGTTTACAGTGTTTTTTTAGTCTCTTTAGTCTTGATTGACACATATAAATAGCTGAGGTTGTGCTGATTGTGAATATGTGGAGCACATGTGGACGGGACACATTTTTAAAAACAACAACTTTATAAGGGAAAAAATAAAGGGATGAAAAAAAAGAAAAGCCTTAATGTGGCTCTAAAAGTTAGCTTTTTGGGGCATTTAACCAATCAATCAATGGTGTAATTTCTTCTTTGGTGAGGTGGTTTTAAAGTTGAGTGTTGAGAGACTTGGTGGGGAATGTGAGGATTTTCTTTAAAAATGAGGGCATTTAAAAGATGTTACTTACTCTGCAGGTTTCAGATCCTCAAGCAGGCAGAGCCAGAGCTCAGGGGTCCTGACTGCAACAGCTCAGTCACTTTTACTCTTGAACCAGGACTTACTGACAGTTAGAAAATCCCTACATAAGGATCTGAAGCTGCCCTCTGACTGGTGTGACTGGTTGGGGGGGCCAGCCTCTGAATGGCATGAAAGAATTACTGAATTACTAAAAGCCACGTGGTGCTGGACAAACCTTTCTGCCAAAGTTGCAACATGTTTGATTTTACTGAAGAGATTTTTATATTAGTGACATTGTCTGTTGTCTTCTTTGTTTGAAGTGGGAGGGACTCTGTTGAAAAAATACTTTTCTCCCAAAATTTAACAATGATTGTTTGTTTTAGTCAGGTTTAAACCCCACAGCATATTACTATATATATATATATATATACTGTCTCTTATA